>BSBK01001103.1:572500-720000 GCA_027943335.1 Chamaecyparis obtusa
CTCTCTTGTCCTAACCATTGCTCAAATTTCTCAAAGTCATGGGAAATATTTTGCACTTGCATATGAGGAACTCTTAAGGTCTCACCTTCATCATGAAAAGAGTGGGAAGAGTTGTTCTCAAAAATTGAAGGAATTCCATTGGTAGGCATGTTTGTCTCATCAAAATTCCTAGGAAACAAAGAGGACTCGGGATAAAAGGAACCCATAAGTCTACAACTTCTCCTAACTTGAATGCTATAGGTAGGATTGAATGTTATAACACTCATGCACAAGAAAAAAAAAGGTAAATAGATCTAATGTAGATATGAACTTTGAAAGAGATATGCAAACATTCATCAACTAAACACAATTGCACATTTAATGAAAAGCACATCTAACCACCAAATCAAACATGAAGGCCTAGTGCATAAAGGGGATCTAACATAAAAAATTAGAATAGAAATGTCATGCGTCGGGTTCACCAAAATGAACAATAGGTGAACCTATATATCTAAATGCATACAATGTGGCAAAGGTATGATGTAAATATTGACTAATGCAATACATACAACGAAGATCTAGATACCAAATCAAAATGAAAAGGTCATGTGTTGGGTTCACTAAAATAAAAAATAGGAAAAGGGAGGCAATGCAAAGGGGTTGATTACTACTCCTTTTCCAACTTGCACACTCGAAAGTAACATGTATCAATACGCTCAAGTAGGTCGTAAGTGTTGAAAGGGACAATGATCCTTATCTAAATATGTGTATATTGAAAATGGAAAGAGGAAAGATGCAATGTAGAAGGAAAAATAGACAAATAGAGACATAAATGGAAATAATAGATTGATAACTAACTTTCATAAACCATAAATGAGATGAATTAGGGTCCAAAATATTGCACTGACCTGGGATTTCAATTTGGATTGAAATTGTAGGGTATAATTTTTTTAAAACATTCTATACCTGGGAGTAGAACATTTAAGACATTCTATTCTAGACACTTTTAGCTAAAACTTTCAGGGACTCTGACTATTCTTGATCTACTTGGAAAAGGTCCAACAACTCCATAATTTGTTTTTGCACAAATAAATATGGAAAAAAGGTTGGGTAAAAGGGATTTTCCTCAGTCAAACCCCTGTTTAATCAACCTTTAAAATTAAAGGAAATTGCATAAAGAAATATATGTAGATAAGGTAAATGTTTGATTCACCTTGCATAAAACCTCATGCACAGATGTAGAAATTTCTCATACCCATGAAGATGTTTGAATGTGCTTGAATTCAAGGAATTGACCCTAAAATGTATAATCAAATCAAGGATGCCCTCACAAATGCATAGATCTATGAATGCCACTCATAGATCTTCAATGCAAATATGCTTGATAATCACTTGCAATGTAGGAGAGATTAATGCAAATGGAAGGAAGCATCTTCTTTCTTGACTAAGAACTCCTCTAGTTAGCCATCATGGGAGATAAGCTTTCTTCAATGGAGAAGATTGCCTTGGAAATTACTTGGATTGTTTAGAAGAAACTAGATCTTGGATAATTACCTTCAAATCTTGAATCAAATTGCTTGAATGCTTGATTGCTCTTGATCTCTTGAATGCCCTATGAAAAAATGATTGCACTTGATAATGGATGTTGAAATGAGGAGAGATGGGGTGTTTATATACCTCACCCTACATTTCAAGAATAAAATATAAGCCAGGCCAACCATGAGATCTAATTTCCCACTAAAATCCCAACATAAGGCTTCAGGCAAAAAGAAGTGGGAACATAACATCTCAAATGTTATGTTTTTGGGTACATAACATTTGGAACTTTATGTACCTACGGTTATGAGTTGAAATTATGATTGAGTGTTGGGATGGTGAAAAATGTGCGAGAAAAGAGGAATCAGATTGCTAGGATCAATCATAATAGACATCATATCTCGAAATCACCAAAATGGGGCCTAATAGAGTATCCAAATATGGATGCTGAATTTTTAGGATGGTACACTCATAAACTATGCATCATTGAGATTCAGTGTGTTACTATAACTGATAATGATGTTGAAGATTGATTATCTGATGGAGCTAATGATGAAGACCAACCAAAATCATAAGAATACATGATGATATTAGAAAGGTTAGATCAATTATTATCTTGTCATTGATGTCAAGCAATTGATTTATAGTTTATATTATGTTGTCATATCATTCGATAATGATATAAGATGAATGAGTTAAAGAGAAGAACAAATGAGGAGTTGTGAAGTTGTAGAACTTAAATGGGCAACTGATATAGATCAAACAATGATTAGATTATGTTGAAATAATTATTTTCTACCTAACATATGATTATGTTAAGTCAGTTAAGCATAGTGATGAAGGTTTGACAACCCGGTAAGATAAGTTGTTTTGGCTACCGAGAAGGAAAAGTCACTCGATAAGGTAAAGGTAAAAAGATAGGTCACTCAATAAAGAGAAAGGAAATCAAGACATCGAACAATGAGGAAAGGTTTAGGCACTGAGCAGTTAACCGAAATTCTAAGTGAAGAACACTGAGCAAGGAAAAGATATTAAATAAGGATTGAATCAACATTTAATGATTAGCTATGCTAAGAAGGATGATCATGATGATGGGGTGAGTTAGTTACAATGATCTAAGGTTATGAAAATTCAATATGAAGATCTATGACAAAATCAAAGTGGCAAAAAGGGATGGAACATGTTTCTAGAAAAGTTCAAGTTCCTAGGTGAAAAGGAAACATGTTACCGAGATCTAATTTCAAGGTATAATGAAATGAACAGTTAAGATTGATTGGAGGAAAACGTAATAGATGATATTAAGAGGCAAAAATTTTCTATATAAAGGATGATATTATATGGACAAATGGCTGGAAAATGGAATAGTTGAAGGGTTACCAACTATTGCAGAGAAGAAGGAATAGAGAGATTTTGAGTGGGAAAACAGTAATTTGATGAAGTGTTGATGTTAGTGGATGATGAATAATTGAAGTGAAGATTGAAGAGTGAACAAAGGATCTGATATGCAAAGATAGTTGCACATATACAGGTCAATTTTATTAATATTGTTTCTTATTAGCATTTGTAATAGAGAAATATCTTAGCATAGTGGACTTAATAGTCTTATTGTAAATCCTTGAGAAAGGTGACATTCTAAAGAGTGTTTAAAGCCCTCTAACAAGGCCACTCCTAATAGGGTGAAGATCCTAATAGATATAAGGTAAATCCCTTAACTGGGTCACACCTAACAATGTATTTTGTAATCTTTAATCGAATTGTCTCTTAACCGAGCATACTTCAGAAGAGTATTTTTCTTAGTGGGTGACAATTCCCACAGTGATTTTTCCCATAGCTGGGTTTCCATGTTAAATATTGGTGTTACATGTTGTGAATGATTCAAGCGTGAATGATTTACTGATTACTATAGCTTATTTACTGTTATCGATGAATAGTGAACTATGTTGTTACTAAGCTACTGTCGAGTTAATCAGTGAAAAGTTTTAAAGGTATTTGTGATTAGGGATTACTGATTCACACCTCCCTCTCCATAATCCAACAATTGGTATCAGAGCTATGTTTAAAGACTTGAGTAAAAGATTTGAGGATGTATAGGAGAGAAGTACCTAAGTTGAACAAGGAAAGTTTCTCAACATGGCAAAGCAGAATGAGATTGTATCTGTCTGGGATTGGAGATTCTGCACTACACCTGATTGATAATGAATACACACCACCACCTACTGGACCTTTGACAGTTGATCAGATGAGAAAAAAAGAAGGAACACAACTTGGTTATGATAGAGATTGTTTCTTCCCTCTCCGATGTTGAATTTAATGATATCTAGGATTGTGTTAATTCAAAAGAAATGTGGGACAGACTTACACTTATCTATGGAGGAGATCAACATGTACAAAAAGCTAAGGTTGATAGTTTGAGAGGAAAATATGATGAGATGAGGATGAAAGATAAAGAGAACATCACACAATATAGCAACTGAATCAAGGAAGTTGTTAGTGCCGTCAGAGGTGTTGGTGGATCACTAACCAATGAAGAAGTGGTAAGTAAAATCTTGAGAACTCTGTCTTCTAAGTATGTTATTAGAGTATCTGCAATTCAGGAATTGAGATCTAAATCGAATAATACTGTTACTCTTGACTCCCTAATCGGTAAGTTGACTGCATTTGAGCTAAGTAATTATGATAATAGTATACCGACCATTGAGACTACCTTCAAGTCATCTGTAAGCATTGTAACATCAAGAAGAGAAAGAGAAAATCATAACAATTCACATGGAAATGAGTATGACAGTATCCCGACCAAAAAGAAAGAGCAAGAAAAATTTGAATCACTACTGGCTAATCGACTACCTAGAGGCAAAGGAAAGTATAAAGACAAGTTACCATTGAAATATTTCAATTGTAATAAGATTGGACATAGCATCTAGATGTCCTAACAATGACAGGAATGATAAGAGTGATAAAAGAGACAACCGACACCGAAGATTCATATATTTTAAAGACAAAGGAAAGAAGTCTTTCTACCTAGATGATGAAGGTGTAACTGATGATGAATGTGATGATACCGAAGAAGGATATGAAGTTGTCTTTGTTGCAGTAAAAGAAGAATTGGATGAGGAACAATATGAGGATGAAAAATCAATTGTGTCACATGTAAGTAAACTAGACCCTTGGATTATTGATGGTGGTTGTTCACATCATATAACTTCCGATATTGATAAGTTTGAGAACCTAGAAAATTATGATGGAGGATTTTTCAGATTTGGCAATGATGGTCCATGTCCTGTGAAAGGTAAGGGATACATTGTGTTAAATGAGAAGATGAAATGCAATGATGCATATTGGGTTAGAGGAATGAACTATAATATGTTGAGTGTTGCACAACTAAACAATATTGGCCACCAACTGGAATTTTAGAATAGAAAAGTTAAGATCTATGGTGCTGATGGAGATCTAATTAGAACATGAGGACAATCAAGAGGTAATTTATTTTATCTTGATACTGATGCAAAGAGTTGTTTATTTTCTAAAATTGGAGATGTATGGTTATGGCATAAGAGACCGTGTCATGTAAATTTTTATAACTTGATCAAAGTGAGTAAGAAGAGTAGAGTTAGAGGACTACCAAGATTAAGCAAACCTAATAAAGCTATGTGTAAAGAATGTCAAGTTGGTAAGATGACCAAGTCAAGTTTTCTAAGTAAATCTTATTCTACAAATGGTATTTTGGAATTGGTTCACACTGACCTTTGTGGTCCTATGAAATTTCAGAGCTATTAAGAAGATCGATACTTTATTCTATTTGTTGATGATTATTCAAGAATGATGTTTGTTATGTTTCTAAAAGAAAAATCTGATGCATTTCAAATGTTATGTTTCTGATGCATTTCTAATGTTACGTTTCTATGCATTTCTGATGTCTGTTATGTTTCTTATAGAGGAGGTGAATTTATCTCTGATGAATTTAGTATATTCTATAATAAGCATGAAATTAAAAGACAAGTGTCTGCATCAAGGACTCCACAACAGAATGGGATAGCTGAGAGAAGAAATAGATGTATTGTTGACTGTGCTAGAACTTTGTTGATTGATAAAAAGGTTGCACACATATTATGGAGAGAAGCTATAAGTATTGTAGTTTACAATCTCAACCAAATACAATTGAAGAAAGGTACCAACAAAACACCCTATGAACTATGGTTTGGACACACACCGAATGCAAGTTATTTCAAAATCTTTGGAAGTAGGTGTTATATACTGAAAGACTCTAGAAATAGAAAGTTTGATTCTAAAGGTGATGAAGGAATATTTCTTGGTTCCTCATTGAAGAGAAAGGCATATAAATGTTTAATCAAGGATTAAAACAAAATAGTTGAAAGTGCAAATGTAAGAGTTGATGAATTTGCAAAAAAGAATGAGGAGGATAGCAAAAAAGAACCTGCGGATTATAATAGATTTGTTTATGTACAAGATGGTAATTTGGTTGATACAACCGAGAAAAAACATAAAGGAACCAATGAACCAGATGAGACTCCACTGAGAGATGAGAACACTGAAGAACATTCTACCGAACCTATATTATTAAAGCATGTAAGAAGACACCACTCACTGAGCATAATTGTTGGAGACAAAAATGCAAGAATCATGACAAGAAGTAAGTTAAAAGATAACACATGTTTAGTTTCTAAATTTGAGCCTAGATTAGTAGAGGATGCATTAGATAATGAAGATTGGATGAATGAAATGAAAGAATGAATAGACCAAGTTGAAAAGAATAACACATGGTCATTGCTATTGAGACCTAAGGATAAGAATGTGATTGGAACAAAGTGGATTTTCAGAAATAAACTCAATGAAAAAGGATATGTGATTAGGAACAAAGCAAGATTAGTCTACAAAGGGTATGCACAAGAATAAGGTACTGACTATGGTGAAACATTTTCCCCTATTGCTAGATTAGGAGTAAGAATATTGCTTGCATATGCTGCTTACAAAGGATTTAAAGTTTATCAAATAGATGTTAAATCTGGATTTCTGAATGGAATTCTTGAAGAAGTCTACATTGAACAACCAGATGGATTTGTTGACAAGAGCAATAAGAATATGGTCTGCAAACTGCATAAAGCTTTATATGGATTGAAGCAGGCTCCCTTAGCATGGTATGAAAGACTGCACTCTTATTTAGTTAAGATTGGATTTGAAAGGACTAGTGATAACAACAATTTGTATTTAAAATGTGATAGTTTTGATGAAATTTTGATTGTTGAAATATTTGTTGATGACATTATATTTGGTGGTAATGAGATAATGTCCAAGTTTTTTGCTGAGGAAGTGAGAAAGGAATTTGAGATGTCTATGATTGGAGAGAATAAATTATTTATTGGACTTTAAATTGAACAAATTAAGGATGGGATCTATATCACTCAATCTAAGTATATCAAGGAGATCCTAAAAAAATTCAATATGGAAGACTCTTAACCGGTTGGAACATTGATGGCTACTAGTTGCAAATTGTCAAAAAAGATGATACAAAGGAAGTGAATGAAACACTTTACCGATCTATGATTGGTAAGTTATAGTATGTTGTCCATAGTAGACTTGACATTGCACACTTAGTTGGTATTGTTGCAAGGTTTTAAACAAACCCCAAGGAAACACATTTGTCTGTAGTTAAGAGGATATTCAGATATTTGAAAAGGACTGAAGATTTCGGTTTGTTATACACAAGAGGAGGAAATTTTGATCTTAAGGTATATATTGATGCTGATTGGGCACAAAATATTGATGACATGAAAAACACTAGTGGCAGAGCTTTCTTTTTAGGAGAAAGGCTAGTGACATGGTTAAGTAAGAAACAGAGCTGTATTTCACAATCTACTACTGAAGTTGAGTATGTGGTAGCAGCTATGAATTGTTCTAATATTGTATGGATTAAACAACTATTGGAAGGTATGCATGAAGAGTTTACTGATCCTAATACAATCTTATTGTGATAATACCAATGCTATTAACATATCTAAGAACCCTCTGATGTATTCCAAGACAAAGCATATATCTATTAAGTATCACTACTTGGGAGAGAAAGTACAAGATATGCAGTGACATTGGAGTATGTGAATTCAAAGTAGTAGATAGCTAATATATTTACAAAACCATTACCAAAGGATGTTTTTGAGTATCTCCAAGGTAAGTTAGGATTTCTTCCCCTATCCAATGTACATTAAGGAAAGATGCATGCTGCATCAATTCAAGACTTAATAGAATATTTATCTTGTGAGTTGATGCTAAGTGTTTACTCTTTAAGTGAAGCCTAAAGTTGTGAAAAAGGAAGCTTGTGACTGTAATGGAAAATCTATACACATGAGGTATAATCTGAGAAGTTTATGTTTCTTTGGTATTTTTGTCAAAGAGGGAGATGTATACAGTGAGGGAGAATAGTAATTGATGATATATTATCATGAAGGAGATGTTTAATGAAAGAGAGAGAATAATGAGACAAATTAGAAGAACAAAAGAGGAAGATGAGTATAGCAGGGAGATGAATCAGAATGGAAATTGTTACTGATAGAGAGAGATTGATTACAGATGGAAGATTAAAAAATCAGAAGTTACTACTCAGAGGGAGTACAAAATATGAATGACATTGAAGTGTACCATCATCAATTGAACATTGAATTTGTTAGTGTTGTCATCAATTCCAAAGAGGGAGATTGTTACTATAACTGATAATGATGTTGAAGATTGATTATCTGATGGAGCTAATGATGAAGACCGACCAAGATCAAAGGAATACATGATGATATTAGAAATATTAGATCATTTATTATCTTTTCATTGATGTCAAGCAATTAATTTTAGGTTTATATTATGTTTCCATATCATTCAGTAATGATATAAGATGAATGAGTTAAGGAGAAGAAGAAATGAGGAGTTGTGAAGTTGTAGAACTTAAATGGGAAATAGATACATATCAAAAAATGACTATATTATATTGATATAATTGTTTTCTGCCTAACATATGATTATGTTAAGTTGGTAAAGCATAGTGATGAAGATTTGACAACTTGGTAAGATAAGTTGTTTTGGCTACTGAGAAGGAAAAGTCACTCGGTAAGGTAAAGGTAAAAAATAGGTCACTCGGTAAAGAGAAAGGAGCTCAAGACACCGAACAACGAGGAAAGGTTTAGGCACTGAGCAGTTAACCGAAATTATAAGTGAAGAACACCAAGAAAGGAAAAGATATTAAATAATGATTGAATCGACATTTAATGATTAGCTATGCTAAGATGGATGATCATGATGATGAGGTGAGTTATTTACAATGATCTACAGTTATAAAAAAATTCAATATGAAGATCTATGGAAAGATCTAAGCGGCAAAAAGAGATGGAACAAGTTTCTAGAAAAGTTCAAGTTCCTAGGTGAAATGGAAACGTGTTACTGAGATCTGATTTCAAGGTATAATGAAATGAACGGTTAATATTGATTGGAGGAAAATGTAATAGATGAGATTAAGAGACAAAAAATGTCTATATAAAGGATGATCTTGTATGGACAAATGGCTAGAAAACTAAATAGTTGAAGGGTTACCAACCATTGCAGAGAAGAAGGAACAAAGAGATTCTAAGCAGGAAAATAGTGATTTAATGAAGTGTTGATGCCAGTGGATGATGAAGAATTGAAATGAAGATTGAAGAGAAAACAAATTTAAGGTGAGAAAATATATAAAAAAATTATATATTCTTGAAAAGGATTCTCTCCTCTAAAGTTAAATATAAAATTTTAATTTTTCTGACATGATTTGTTATTTTTAATATTTTTCAAATGAGCATGTTCTTAAATGTTAAAATACCTACTTGAAGTATTTTCAACTTATAATATATTATATGAAATCAAAACATGATAAAAATTACATGACCATGATCTTGACTCCGAGCTCTACAAAACAGTATTTTTAGATTTTACAAAAAGGTAAATTTTGAGAGAGAAATCAAGGTCTAGAAGTGAGAACTTCTGAGAGCCACCTATTTTTGCTTACTTGGTTGCCAAATAGGATTCCACATAGGTCCAGCTGAACCCGGTCCGGCTGGACCTATTGGTGACCAAACATGGTCCCCTACATGACCAAGCCCCTAAAATCCAAATTCTAACAATACGGCCGGTTTTTTAAAATAAAATTGGTTTTTTATAGTTTTTTTAAATTTATAAATTATTTTAATTTTATTTGTAAGAGTTAAGTGGGTTTTATCTTGAATTAAGTGATTTTTAATAGTTTTTTGAAATTTATTAATTATTTTAATTTTATTTGTAAGAGTTAAGTGGTTTTTATCATGAATTAAGTGATTTTTAATAGTTTTTTGAAGTTTATTAATGATTTTTATTTTATATTTGGATATTGCATGTCAAGTTTTGATTTAGTGTTTTCAAGTTAAGTGATTCTTTTCTATTTTTCACATGGCAGTTTACCTATTTATGGTGTTGCATACATTGAAACTCTTATTCGGCTTTCTTTATTAAGAGGATTTTGGCTAGTATTCGATATACAGGTTTATAGATTTTGGCTCTGAGATTGAATTGGAGGATTGTGAAAGCTTTGGGAAATTTCAGGATCATTGGATTGTTCTTTGTACGGTTTCTATCGAGTGGTCGTTTAAGGTAAGGTTTGAAAACCTTTTTTGCAATTATTCTTTGGAAAATATTGTCTTCATTGTGTTTCCAAGATAGGTTGATGATTTTGGAGTTATTGTGTTTTTTTTCATTGTCCTTGAAAATTTTTACAAGATTAGATTGTTGTGATTTTTTGAATGATAAATATGTATATATATTTTGGTTGCTTATGAGCATGAAATTTTATACAAATGTGTGAGTTTTTCCAATTAAGTGATTTTTTAATATTTTTCAATCTGAACAGTTTTTGCAATGGGCAATAAAATGAATAGATTAAGAAAATATGATCAAATAAAGGATGACAAAAAATATCATACAAAACATAATCAAGATCAACCTGTTGAAGTTCAGGAAGAACCTATTGATATTCAAGAAGTGCAATTCAAGCAGGGGAACAAATTGGTAGTTCTAGAGTTGGAAATGTATCTTTTGGCATGGGCAATTTGATAGAGATGGATGAGGATTCACTTTTCAGTCAAATTTCATCTGAAGAAATGTTATCTGAAAGTACAATTAAAAATCATTGCAAAAAACTTTGGGATGAATATTTTGAAAATAAAAGTATGGTTGCAAGAGCTCAATTATTTGTTAGGTTATTCAGGAAAAAAAAAATGACTCCTGTTTTGGAGTTGTTGGGTGTTGACAACAAGAAAAACTTAGGAGACAATGTAAATCGAACAATAGTTTAAAATTTACAAGATGCATTGAACAACATTAATAACTCAAGTCGAGGAGCTGATTTAAGTGTTGCAAGTAGAGTAATTATGACTACTTTATCTAGTAGGAGGTTGACATAGAGAAAATAAGTGCATGCAATGTTTGATTTACTGAATGTGTCTAGAAGAACTATTCAAAGATATATCAGGAAGAGAAATATGTTAGATGAAAACATTGAAAAAAAATTGGGTAAATATTTGTAGGCTTCCTCGAAAAGACAAAATTTTTGAAGATGCAAAAAAACTGGTCATTGAATATTGGACTGCTCACTCTCGTGTTTCTTCTAATAAAAGGGATATAATACAGATGAAAGATGAAGATACTGGTATGAAAACTGCACATCCAAAACATTTTATAGATACAACACAAAGTGAATTATTTGAAACATTAAAGAAAGAATTTTTAGATATGAAAATATGTCAAAGAATGTTTGAGAGGTTGCGCCCTTGCTTTGTATGCATAAATAAGGTTCATGAAACTTGTTGTTGTCGAAATCATGTTGCGTTTCATCTATACTTGCAATCATATAAAAAAGTTATGACAGTTCTTGATTCAAATATGGTCATCCCTGGAAGTACGACACAATTTTTGAAGTCTATTTTATATGATAAATTAGAAGATTCAGATGAGTTCAAAGTATAGTGTATAAAGAATGCATGCAATGATTGTGGAGATTTGCATAAATTTCCATTGCAAATTGAGAATATGAATGTTTTAACACCAGTTTTGTGGAAAATATTTGAATATGAGACATATCGAACAAAGAGAGGAGATGAATCCAAAAAAATTATATTGAAGGAGAGTGAATTGCCCTACCTTGAGTTTATGACCAGATTTCGTACTCTAATTTATCCACATATCCAACATTGTCATGGTGCACGATGGCAAGCTAAACAGTTTCATGATTCCAAAGATTATTTTCCACCTGGTTGTATTCTTTCAATTGTAGATTTCTCTAAGAACTATACATTTTCCCCTCAAAAAGAGCTTCAAGCTCAATATTATCATTCTAATCAAGTTGCAATATTTTTGTAAGTGACCTATAGACATGCACAATATGATTTGGATGAGGTAGAAAGTCCCGATCCAAATGAACACATTATCATCAAGGAGGTTCATTTCTATATCAGTGATGATAAGGTTCATGATAGGAGCTATGTGGCTCATTGTTTTGCAATGTTTTTTGAAGATATTGTGAATCGCGGGATAAAGGCTTCGCAACACTGGATTTGGTCTGATGGTTGTGCAGGTATGTGTATTGATCTACTTCAATTTATTTTCATTGTCATTTAAATATTTGTTAAATTATTAAAGGATGACATGTATGTATGCATGTACAACTTAATTTTGCAGGACAATTTAAATATGCAAAAGCCTTTAATTGGCTAGCCATGCAACATGCTAGACGCAATGTTAAGTTTTTGTGCAACTTCTTTGAAAGTGGACATGAAAAGGAGAGCACGATGGAGCATGAGCATGTGTGAAGCGTGCACTTCGCCAACATGAACTTGCAGGTACAAATGGTGTTCAATAGTTAAATATATAAATAATATATAAATTTCAAATAATATAATTTTAGCTTAGATCTATTTTCTTTAAACTGATAATTCAGAAATGTACAGGTAACATGATAGAGAATTCAAAGAAAATTGTTGAATGGTGCCAAAGTCATTTTGCTCCTCGGGACACCAAATACAACAAATGTTATTTTTGGGAAGTGAAAGGTAATTTATATTTTGTTGTAAAATTTTAAATTTTAAATTTTGATTTCGTGTTCATGTCTATCTTTTCATAATTGTTGATCTAAAAACGTGCAACTTTCATTTCATATTTGTAACAGATATAGACCGATCTAATCCTTACAATTGTCAAAGAATTGTTGGTATTAGAAGTTTACGTCAATTGATCACTACAGGAAAACACACGCCTCTTTTGATTCAAGTAAGAGAAAAATCATGTTTTTGTGCTCACTGCATTGAGGACAATCCATTGAGTCAATGTGAGAATATTGCAAATGGATATGTTTCACGATGGGATATGAAGGAGTTAATTAGAATGCCTCCTTATGAAGATGATGACATTGACATAAACATTCATGATCCTATATATTCAGCTGATTATGAGCGTGTTTCTGATTTAGTTGTTACAAGTGCATGCACATACATGTTCTTTTATTTAATTTTAATTTATCGTATAAGTGATGTTTAATTTTAATAGAATCCATTTGTATAGGTGATATTTTTGTTGTAGTTGCGGATCCTGACAATGTAGAAAGTGTAGATTATTATCTACTAAGATGCATGAAAGAAAAATACAAGTTGACAGAACAAACTGTAGATGATGATGAACAGACATATCCAACTGGTTCAGTTGTTATTGAAGGAACCTATTATTAGCAAATAAAGGTCGACATAAATGGTGTTCAATTTATTGAATACATGTCTGACAAAAAAGTTCTACAATACAGTCACTTGGTTATAGCAACAAAGTTGCAATTCGAGGCATTGCAAAAAAGAGGACATGGCAATCAAAAGTGGAGGTTGTCTATTGAAGAACATGAAAAACTTTTGGAGATAATAAAAGATAGAGAGGATCTAGACTATATGTATGAGGAGCTTTAGAACTCTATAAGCTTCAGAATAAACTTCCTTTTGTAGCTCTTGTACTTTCATATTTAAACTCTATAGTTTGAAGTTTCATGTTTGAACTCATATATATTGTATGTTTTTATGTATGTATGTTAGTTGATTAATTGTATGCTTTGATTAATGTGTTAGTTAATTAAATGTATGCTTTGATTAATGTTTTTGGTAATTATGCTTTAGTTAATTGTGATAGTTACTTAAAATTAATTATATGCTTTCTTGCATTACCTCCCCTTAATTATGTTAGTTAGATTACTTAATTATGTTAGTTAAATTATTTAATTATGTTAGGTAATTATGTTACTTACTTAATTAATTGGTAATTGTTAGTTAATTAGTTACTTAATTAATATATAATTTGATTAATTACCTCCCCTTAAGACCTCCCCTTAAGACATTAGTTAGTTACTTATTTAATTGTTTTTTACTTACATGTATGTTAGTTAATTAATTGTATGCTTTGATTAATTAGTTAGTTAATTAAATGTATGCTTTGATTAATGCTTTTGGTAATTATGCTTTAGTTAATTATGATAGTTACTTAAAATTAATTATATGCTTTCATGCATTACCTCCCCTTAAGACCCCCCCTTAAGACATTAGTTAGTTAGTTACTTAATTATGTTAGTTATCTAATTATGTTAGTTAGATTACTTAATTATGTTAGTTAATTATGTTACTTACTTAATTAATTAGATTACTTAATTATGTTAGTTACCTAATTATGTTAGTTAGTTAGATTACCTAATTATGTTAGTTAGATTACTTAATTTTTAGAAATATTTAAAATAACATTAGTACATGGCATAACATAATGTATACATAACACATGTATAAAAATAAGTCTAAAAGATGAAATAACACACGAACATATAATATGTAACATGTATAAAATATGTAACATGTAATGTCTGAAATATGTAATTTAATATATAAAATAAGAAATAACACGCAACCATATACCATGTACATATATGAAATGACTAAAATATCTACATGTATAAAATGTCTAAAATGAAATATCTATGAAATGTCTAAAATGAAATATCTATGAAATGTTATAGCATGTATATATGAAATATCACATGAAATATCTAAAATAACATGGTCGCTCAACTAGGGCCATGTCCTGATCCGTGACCTGATGCCGGTGCACCTCCTCCTGATGTTTGTGTACAATAAAAAAAATATGTCATGCATACATACATGTATAATAAATTTTAAATACATATGATCATAGAAAAATTAATTTTTTGAACAAACATCTCAATGTACCTGTGTATCATGATGGATAGGCTCGCGTGGAGTCTCTAAATCTCCATATGGTGCAACCTTGTCAATAACCTCCTAGAGTACACATATATATAACATATATTAATCAAATTTCAAATATATGTGTAAGTTTTTTAAATAAATAAAAATTTAATTTAATTATAAATATACCATAGTAGCCTCTAATGCTCTCCCGAAAGCACTCAAACCTTTCGGTGGTGCAGTCTGCTGCGGAGGAGTTGTCGGTGGTGGTGTAGTCATCTGAGGACCTGTCGGTGGTGCAGTCTACTGAGAACCTGATCCAGTGCTAATATAGGTCCTAACAAATGATGGAACCTCCCTGAGTGAAATCCCATCGAGCATCTGTATGGTCTGATATGCACATAGTAGATCACTCGATAATAATGCGCTCGTACATCGCTAATTGTCCATATCTGATACAACTGCAACCTCCAGGGGAGATGGTATGTCAACTATATCATATAGATCACCACTCGAGGATGCATCTTGTGTAGGTGGAGGAATGCTAGAATAAGAACATAACATGTATCTACCCACACGATCAGATGACATCTCCTGAACCTGTGTGGCGATACTTGCTATACTGGAATAAACGTCCCTCTTCATCCTGTCATCTGCCACACTCGCTCCTGCCATTTCCAAACCTTTTGGTACTACCAAAAGGTTTGGACCCACCCTTGCCCACTTATTAGTGGGCACAGGGGCATCAGGCGCTCTAAACCTGTCAGATAATCTCCCTTTCCCCTGCCCAACATAATCAGGAAAATCTGTATAATCAACATCAAGGTGCAAATGAAATTCTGCAAACAATTGTTTGCAAAAATATAATGGTAGCTCATCCTTCTACGACCACCTATGTTGAGCAGACAACCATCGAGGATATATAAATGGTTCCACCAGGTCATCCTCACATCACGTGACCATGTACCCTCTCACCTTCCTCATGTCTCGATAATGAGGAAACATGCCCTTCACCATAAGGGTGGAAACAACTGTATCGACTTCATTGTACTTCATAGTGCCAGTAACACTGTGAGACAAAGAAGTATAGAATCTATCAATGCTGATGGTATATGACTATTTATTTTTATATATTGTTTATATTTTAGAATCATAGATGATCTTATATAAATTTTGAGTTAAGTATAGAAATTGATATAGAATGTTCTTTTATAATGGTGGAACTATTATAGCTTAAGAATTAAATTATAAAGAGGTTAAATTGATTCAATCACCAAAATGAAAAATACATCACATGACTACATGCATTTCCTTCCCCTCTTTTTTGTGTTTCCCGTCTAATTTATATTTTTAAAATTAGTATTATTAATAAAAAAAATTATACTATCCCATGTAAATAATATTAATTGAGCCATCTCATATGACTATTTATTTGGATTTGTTCTTGAAAGTTTAGAGTACAAGTTATCTCATGTAGATTTTGATTTTAACATAAATGATAATTTAGATTGTTCTCTAGGAATGGTCTACCTAATATAGTTTAGGGATTATAGGGGTTCAAATAATATTATTGTATAAGGTGTATATTTATCCCAACAAATTTGAAGTATATGTACATAATCTATTACATTAGTTATTTGAGCTTCTCCAAGAAAGTTTGATGCAGGAGCATCCTGGGTGTAAGAGCAATCTTGCATCACCCAAAAATATTTCTAGTTTCTTTTCAATAAGGGCTATCTTGTGTAGAGCTGCTATTCATGGAAAATTACTATTTTTAGTAAGTTGGTCATACAAATTTGGAATGTTCTGATTTCACAGTTAAAGGTTCATCTTAGTCATATCAACCTACCAGTTGAGTTTCATTGCCACATTATCTGTATTGGTGAAGTTATTGAGGTTTTTGGGTACAAAATCTTTTAGGTCAATTTTGAAGGCCTTAGAGGCTCTGGATCGCGATCGACCCCTGGCTAACTAATGGGAGACCCCTTGACCTTGGAACATGATGACAAGGTTCATAATGTTGTAATTTAGAGTTTCCTGGAACCATGTTAGGAAATGACTTAGTGCATTAAAAATGCAATGTTTTAGTGGGTTAAATGGCATTATAATGTATTTAAAAATACATTCCCGTTGTAATAGGAATATTGGAATCTCCATACTGAGACAACATAGGCAACATAAGGCATGAAAGGTGGATAGTTATAACTATCAAGGATGGTCTTTAATAACCATCATTATGTAACCGTAAATGAAAAGCTCTTTAAAAAGAGACAAGGTAACCGAATGAAGATAGAGGATAGTGGGAAAAAGGAATTAGGAGAGAGAGAATGGTAGTGAGGGATTAGAAGCTTAGAAGAGAGTTGGAATGGCTCTTTGGCGGTAGCCAGAGAGCCAAATTTGTAATCGCAGATTTCAAAGAAAGATGTGTTAAATAAGTTCTTCTTGAATTTGTGTACTTGAGCGCTACAATTTATGTTTGCTCATGCATGTTTTATATGCATTAGTTTTTCAAAGTATTTTGGGTCACACTTTAATGGTGTCTTTAAACTCTCGTCATGTATTTCTCTCACGTTAATGTTTATGCAAAGTTGAGTCTGAAGTTTTCATTATCGACTGTCACCCTTTTAGAAGTGGGTTTTGACGAGTTTGTGGTTGGAGAAAATGGATTCAAAAATCCATAACGGTTTTCAAGAACCATTACAAGTTAATGAGTCTTTCCATCGAGAAAGGTGGCAGAATGGTTCCTCATTGTGCGTATGGACTCAAGGGTCACTGTGTCGACAGTCACGTTAAGAAGAGAAACTGAGAGGGATTATATTGCAGAAGAAGCTTTTACTTTAATGACCAAATGTCATGAACCTCATTTCCATGGTGACCGACGAAGATCTTTAGGTGTTGAGCTCGATTTTGAATAGCGAAACAAATGGTGATAGTGTAATGGAAAGGATTGTTGGTGAGTTCGTTCATATAGTCCCATATGAAATGGTGAGTTACTAGATTTGTCAAATGGTACCAAGAACCGATTTACAAAGATGAAGGTGGTGAAATGGTGGTAAGCTATATATGCTCGAGAGAAGGCTTCGAGCTATATTGAATTAGAAAAGATGGCGGACATGCATGCTTGGGCTGTGATGGACCCACGAAGAACCGGCATGCAGAGTTGTCTGTTATCAACTTTTGATATTGGAGAGAAGGCGGCATGAAATGCACATACAAGCCCATTCCTTGTATTTGGTAAGGTGAATGATATTTGATATCATTTCCAAAATGATAGCTCGAGACCAATGTATCTTGGAATCTCGGCTATTGAGCAATGTGATATAACATATGTTTAGCAAGACAAGGAAGAATTTGCAGATTGAAGCAAAATAATGGTGAGTTTTTCAGTTTTGAAAGTGTGTCATGATTTGATTTACATCACTGACTGGAGCTTTCATGAGTTAGGCACTGTAGATCAGGTCCTGCCATTTCCAAAAAGTGGTTACAATTGAAAAATGGAGCTACGATTAAAACATTATGGCCTCCGAAAGTTGGGCTACCTAAAAACATATTTTATAATTCTATTGAGCCAACCTTAATGTAATAATTGTGAAAATAAAATAATTCTAAGAATAGTCGGCCTTAAGGGCTAAATTTCTGGAACCTTCTTGAGCGGTGGAAATTGCCTATATATGAAAGGTCTGTAGTGTTGTCTGGGGCAGTTATGGGTAGATCTAGGTAATGATTCAAGGTTTTGTCCTACAGAATATTGTAAAGGAAAATGCTCATGTGGCTTGCATATTGTAATTCTAAAATTTGTAATTTCACATTTGTGGAGATAATAAGAAGCCCATTTTCCGTTCTTGCAAATTGTTGTTGTTTCTATGTTTCTGTTATGTGTTTGTGGTATTAAGGGGAGCACCCTTCATCAAGTGGTATCAGAGTGGGATTTCCTAAGTGTATAGACAGATCGTTGACTGTGAGGTAGTTTGCACCAGGACTGTGGTTAGGGTTTCAGCGAACAACGCAAAAATGTCTCCGCGAAGGGAATGTGGAGGAAGAGCTGGTGGTGTGACACCTGAGGTTAGAGCACTTTAGAGACAAGTGCGAGCATTGCAAGAAGATATTCACAAAGGAATGAATCTTAATATCAGAGATGAAAGTGAGGATGAAGTCGAAGAAGGAAATTCTAATCAAGAAGGAGAAGGCAAAATTCTGAACCAAGAGGAAGAAAGGCTTTTTCGGGCCATTTCCAAGATTGGGAAAAGACCTAAGATTGAGGTTCCTGCATTTTTAGGAAATCTTAACCTAGAGGAGTTGATCGACTGGATCAATGAATTAGAAGAATATTTTGAGTATGAAGACATCAAGGATCCTAATCAGGTCAAGTTTGCGAAGGCCAGACTGAAGAGTCATGCGAAGATCTGGTGGCAAGAGATTCAATTGGAGTGAAATAGAAGAGAAAATGATAAAATCACAAGATGGGATCAGATGGTGGATAAATTAAAGTGACAGTTCATTCCTATTGATTATGAGCTTGACCTACTAAAGAAAATGCAAAGTTTGAAGTAAGCAAGAAGATCTGTTCAGGAGTATACGGAGGAGTTATATCGAATCCTCATCAGAACAGGTCATGCAGAAGTTGATAAGGAGAAAGTTTCCCGTTACCTTAATGGGTTGAGGTCGAGCATTTAGGAGGAGTTGAATTTGTTTCGAATGAACAATATTGAAGAGGTATACCAGTTTTCTTTAAAAGTAGAGGAAAAGTTGAACAAGAAGTTTGAGAGCAGACAAAATAGAAGAGTTCGTGGTGGAAGATCTGGTGGATGGTCATATGGAGGCCGAAATGAAGATCCAAAAAAGAAGGATGAGGCCAGTAGCAGTCAAAATCATAGAGGAAACAATTCCAATCATTTCCATGATCAAAATAATAGAGATCAAAGAGGAAGAGGAAGAGGAAGAGGACAAGGATCTGGAAGAGGAGGCTTCTGTGGAACATGTTTTCACTGTGGAGAAGAAGGTCATACGGCATTTGAATGTCCTCAATGCCAAGGAAGGACAGATAGGAGGAATGAAGGCCAAACCATAGTTTCACATGTAGATGAAGATGCCATATCATCACATTCTGAAGATGCTAAAAGAGGAGAAACATTAATTAA
Organism: Chamaecyparis obtusa; assembly: GCA_027943335.1. Taxonomy (NCBI): domain Eukaryota; kingdom Viridiplantae; phylum Streptophyta; class Pinopsida; order Cupressales; family Cupressaceae; genus Chamaecyparis; species Chamaecyparis obtusa. The sequence goes on from BSBK01001103.1 coordinate 592,431, forward strand.
CAGAAGAGTCATGTTGAGTGGTGAGAATGAACCTAAGCAAAGGAGGAGCCTATTTCGCACCAGGTGCATGTGTGAAGATAAGTGTTGTGATGTGATTATTGATAGTGGAAGCACTAAAAATTTGGTATTAGAAGAGATGGTCAAAAAGTTGAAGCTCAAGAGACAGAAACACCCACATCCATATCGGATTGTCTAGGTACAGGATGACCACAAGGTCATGGTCAGTGAAGAGTGCCTAGAGAAGTTCAAGGTTGACAGATACCATGATGAGGTACTATGTGATATCATACCTATGGATGCATGTCATATGTTGTTGGGTAGACCATGGCAGTTTGACAAGCGTGATGTACATGATGGTCATGCGAATACTTATTCCCCGACGAAGGATAGAGTATGACATAAGCTAAAGCCATTGAAGGACACATAAGAAAAGATATGTGGTAATGCAAGGATAACTTTTTTTGATGGAAGAAAATTCCTAGAGGGTATGAGGCATGAGCATATGTGTTTTGCTTTAATTCCAAAAGCTGGTAAAGAGGAAGTAGAAGATGTACCTATAGAAGTTGCAGATTTGTTGAATGAGTTTCAGGATATTGTATCTGATAATGTTCTATATGGATTACCACCGGTAAGGAAGATCAGTCATTAGATGGACTTGATTCCAGGAGCCAGTTTTCCAAATAAGGTAGCACACAGAATGACACCAGCAGAAAGTGAAGAGTTGAATAGACAAGTACATGAGTTGTTACAGAAGGGGTTGATTAGGGAGAGCTTGAGTCCATGTGTTGTACCAAAAATATTAGCACTGAAAAAGAATGGAGAATGGAGGATGTGTACAGATTCCAAAGAAATAAACAAGATCACAATCAAGTACAAGTTTCTATTGCCATGAATGGATAATATTATGGACTATTTCAAAGATAGATTTGAAGAGTGGATATCATCAGATTCGAATAAAAAAAGGAGATGAATGGAAGACTACTTTCAAGACAAAGGAAGGACTGCATAAGTGGTTAGTCATGCCTTTTGGGCTTAACCAATGCACCGAGCACTTTCATGCGGCTCATGAACAAGATTCTAAAAGAATTTATGGGTAAGTTTTTCATTGTTTATCTAGATGATATTTTGATCTTTAGTAAGACATTGGAGGAGCATATGATGCATATTCGTATGGTGTTTGAGAAGTTATGGGAAGAGAAATTGTTGATTAATTTGAAGAAGTGCAATTTTGTGAAGGAGTTAGTGTATTTGGGATTTGTAGTTTCAGCAGAAGGTCTAAAAATGGACCTAGATAAAGTGCAGGCTATCCTCGAATAGCCTACTCCACGGAGTGTTGCTGAGGTAAGATATTTTCATAGTTTGGCTAGCTTTTACAAAAAGTTTATCAAAAGTTTTAGCAATATTTGTGGACCCTTGATTGAAAAAATGAGAGGGGATAGGAAAGACTTTAAGTGGACTACTGGGGCAGATAAGAGTTTAAAACTGTTGAAATAAAAAGTTACAGAATAACCTATTTTAGCACTTCTAGATTTTAATAAAGTGTTTCAAGTAGACTGTGATGCTAGTGGTACCACAATAGGAGCTGTTATGAGTCAAGAAGGTAAACCTATTGCTTATTTCAGTGAGAAGTTAAATGATGCCAAGAGAAAGTATTCTATTTATGATCAAGAATTTTATGCTATAGTTTAGGTATTAAAGAAGTGGAGACACTATTTGCTTCCTAAGGAGTTCATTTTGTATACTGATCATCAAGCTTTGCAATATTTGAATAGTCAAGGAAAGTTGAATCAAAGACATTTGAAATGGGTTGAGTTTTTGAAGAATTATACATTTGTTTTGAGATACAGGAGTGGAAAGTCTGACAAGGTTGCAGATGCACTTAGCAGAAGGCAACTATTGCTGACAAAGATGCAGATTGAGGTGGTTGGGTTCAAGGAACTCAAGACTTTGTATCCAGAGGATCCTGATTTTGGTGAAGCTTGGAAAGCTTGTAAAGACCCTGTTACTCTAGACAAAATGAAGTGGTTGGATTTCATCATTCAGGATGATATGCTATTTAGAGGGAGTCAGTTGTGCATTCCACAAAGTTCTATGAAGGAGAATCTCATCAAGGAGAAGCATAACGGAAGATTGGTTGGCCATTTTGGTCATGATAAAACCCTTTCTTTGGTTAGTGAGAATTATTATTGGCCACAGTTGCAGTAAGATGTCAAGAAGTTTGTATAGAGTTGTAGAGTATGTCAGATGGAAAAGGGAGTAAAGCAGAATACATGGTTGTATCAGCCATTACCTATACTTGAGAAGCCCTAGGAGGATATTAGTATGGATTTTGTTCTTGGTTTACCAAGGACTCGACGGAGACATGATTCAATTTTTGCGGTGGTTGATAGATTTTCAAATATGGCACATTTCATTCCCTACAAGAAGACTAGTGATGTTGTTCATGTAGCAAAATTGTTTTTCAAAGAAGTGGTGAGATTACATGGTTTGCTAAAGAGCATAGTTTCAAATCAAGACACTAAGTTTGTTGAATATTTCTGGCACACATTATGGAAGAAGTTGAAGATAGATTTGAATTTCAATTCATCACATCATCCACAGATTGGTGGACAAACATAGGTGGTGAATAGGAGTTTGGAAAATTTGTTAAGATGTTTGACTGGAGATAAGCCAACAGGATGAGATTTGATTTTACCACAGGCGAAATTTGCATACAATAATTATGTCAATAGGAGCATTGGTAAATCACCATTCCATATTGTATATGGAAGTAGTCCAGAAATGTATCTGAGTTGAGGAAGATAGATAAAGGAGAAATAAGTAGTGCTGAAGCTGAGGATTTTGCAGAATATTTGAAGAACATCCATAAGGAGGTGAGAAAGCACATTACCAAGATGAATGCGCAGTATAAGGCTAAGGTAGATGAGAAAATGAGGCATAAGGAATTTTGGGTTGGGGATGAAGTCATGATTCATTTGCGGAAGGAGATATTTTCAGTTGGTACATATAAGAAGTTGAAAATGAAGAGGTTTGGGCCATGTAAGATACTGAAGAAGCATGATTCAGGAAATGCCTATGAGGTCGAGTTGCCTACTGAGTTGAATATTTCACCAGTATTTAACATTTTAGATCTGACAGAGTATCATGAAGGGGGTGTTGAAGATGAGATCGCAGAAGCACAATGGACTATTACGGCAATTAGTTCAGATACCAAGGAGATTGAGGACATACTGGATAGTCGTGTTGTTAGAAGCACAAGGAAAAGGACATATAAAGAATATATGTTCAAATGGAAAGGATGACCTGTTGAAGATTCATCATGGCTAACAAAGGAGAAGGTTAATCGTCTTAGTTTTCCTCTTCACACCTGAGTCGTGACAGGGTCACTTCTCAAATTACCTCGGGTGTCTGATGTAGGAGCATCCTGGGTGTAAGAGCAATCTTGCATCGCCCAAAAATATTTCTGGTTTCTTTTCAATAAGAGCTATCTTGTGCAGAGCTACTATTTATGGAATCTTCTATTTTTAGTAAGTTGGTCATATGATCTCAAAATGTTCTGATTTCACAATTGAAGGTTCATCTTAGTCATAGCAGCCTACTAGTTGAGTTTCATTGCCACATTATCTATATTGGTGAAGTTATTGAGGTTTTTGGGTATGAAGTCTTTTAGGTCAATTTTGAAGGCCTTAGAGGCTCTAGATCGGGATTGACCCCTGGCTGACTAGAGCTTGCGCAAGTCAAGCACTGTAGATCAGGTCCTGTCATTTTCGAAAAGTGGTTACAATTGAAAAATGGAGCTACGGTTAAAAAGTTATGGCCTCTGGAAGTTGGGCTACCTAAAAACGTATTTTGTAATTCTTTTGAGCTGACCCTAATGTAATAATTGTGAAAATAAAATAATTCTAAGAATAGTCAGCCTTAAGGGCTAAATTTCTGGAACCTTCTCGGGTGGTGGAAATTGCTTATATAAGAAAGATCCGTAGTGTTGTTTGGGATAGTTCTGGGTAGATCTGGGTAATGATTCGAGGCTTTGTCCTACATAATATTGTAAAGGAAAATGCCCATGTGGCTTGCATATTGTAATTCTAAAATTTGTAATTCCACATTTGTGGAGATAATAAGAAGCCCATTTTATGTTCTTGCAAATTTTTGTTGTTTCTTTGTTTCTATTATGTGTTTGTGGTATTAAGGGGAGCACCCTTCATCAAAGTTCCAAATTAAATATTAAGAAGATATTAATATTAGAATGTTCTCTAATATTGGTGTAGCTACAATAGTCAAGGGATGAAAGTGGTGTTAATGTTTTGTAGGTTTGGTTGAATAAAACCAATCGATGAAATCAAATGCCTAAGAGGCCTATCAGCCTTAAGCATTTGATATCTATCCTCTCTATATTATTATTGTTATGAGAATTGTTAAATATTATGATAAATTTTATATATATATATATATATATATATATATATATATATATATATATATATATATATATATATATATATATATATATATATATTACTATTGTTATTATTTATCTAATATTTATTCATCATATATAATAATAATCATAACTTATGTCAATATTAAGTATCAACCAAATATCTTATTGTTGTATCGATTTTGATAACATGAGAATTGATTATGAGACCGATATATATTTTGTGCATTATCATTTATGTTGATTTGCTATCAACACTTGTATTAACCTTATTACATGTATACCGATATCATATCAATTATGGTAACTGATATGAATATCAACTTTACTATGTCGATATCCATATCAATTACCATAGTCGACATGAATATTGACTATAGTATTATCATTGCTATCAGTTACGATGAACAATGTGAATATCAAACTGTTTGTTACCATTAACGATCGATAAGAATATCGATTATAATATCATGTTCATTAGTAATAAAGCAGATCGATATTAAGGTTGACAAATGATTAATGAGACATGTCTCACGTAGAGACATGTCTCTACATCAACATATATATTATGATTGCCAATATAACTTGAAAAACACAAAAATTGATGTGTTGTTACAAGTTACAACAGTGATATATATATATATATATATATATATATATATATATATATATATATATATATATATATATATATGTATATATATATATATATGTATATATATATATATATGTATATATATATATGTGTATATATATATATATATGTATATATATATATGTATATATATATATATATATGTATATATATATATATCATACCTTCTCATACATAAGAAAGATACTATACTTGTACACACTAAATAGTGCACTTCTCTAAGTCATTACTTCCAAGGGAATCCATGAATGAGAAATCTTGAGAACGTGACCTAGAGCTCCCTAGGCATGGAGTCACAAGGGTGTTGATGGTGCTCTCAGCTAGAGCTATTGAAGCATGCAACCGTGCTAGTAAACCACACAATGGGAGATTCAAAGAGACAAGGGCAAGAATGCCAATATCCTCAAGAATCAACAATGAAGATGCAATGCAATGCAAGCTATGCTAAGAATGAAGATGCAAGTTAAGCTATGAAAGAAAAGTATTACAAACCCTTGCTAATTAAGCTATGTGAGCTAATCTAAAGCATAAAAGAAACTAAGCTAGATGCCATGAAAGCTATGATTCAAGAAAGAAACTAGAATGCAAGAATGATCTCCAAAAAGCTCCAAAGTCTCCAAGAAATCCTATAGCATAAGATTAGCATAAAAAGTTGGGATCTTAGAATGAGAAAAGAGCTCTCCTTTTAAAGGAATTGAAAAGGAATGGACCATGGAGATTAAGAGGCAAAAGATTTAATCAAGGGTGGAGCTTGAAAGAGGAGCAATCCATGTGCACAAATATCCTCCAATGAGAATATAAGAGTTGACTTTTGTGTCTATATGATAAAAATAGTGCTTTTCTTCTTTTTATAAAATAAGAATAATATTTTATTTGTGCAACTTAGGATAAGATGAAAAGTGGGGGCTTTTTATTTAATAAAAGGGGAGGAAATTCTTTTTAAAGACTTTAGGATAAAATGGTTAGCCCATGGAAAATAATTGAATAAATGATAAAAATAGGATTTGATTAAAGAAATTGATATAATTTGAAAAATATTGATTTTTGAAAATATTGATTCAGGGGTTTGATAAATTGTTGAATGGGGACCCAAAGTCTAGGCGACCATTTTAGGGTGCATACAATACTTACTTGAACATTGTTCTCTCATATAGATCTGTATCCTCACAAAAGTATTCACATTAGATTTAAAAGAGCCAGAAGTATAAATCTAATCAAAAGCTATTCTAGTTTCATCATACCTTCTCATATATAAGAAAGATACTATACTTACTTGAACATTGTTCTCTCATATAGATCTATATCCTCACAGAAGTATTCACATTAGATTTAAAAGAGACAAAAGTATAAATATAATCAAAAGCTATTCTAGTTTCATCATATATCTAGGAAATAAGAAATAAAGTTAAAATTCCTTTATCTTTAATTTGATTATAATTTCAACATGGTATTAGAGCCAGGTTAAGAAAGACCTAATCATATAAATTAGAGAAGAAAACTAACCACCATTAAATTTCAATAAAACTTATAACTAAGCAAAATGGTGAATGGAGTTAGATTCGAAGATAGACTTGAAGGAGCTTCAAACATCGTTTCATGGAAATTTAGAATAATGATAGCACTAAGAGAACATAAATTGAACACATTTGTGGAGAAGGTTGTACCTATAGCCTCAAAGCAAATCCTGGGAGGAATAATCAGACTCAAAGAAAGAATTGACTATACCAAGAAATAATAGAGTGTAGTTTAGTTCACACCATCTTTGGAGGATTTATCTTATTCATACCACACAATATTTTAATTACAACAACATTATAAGTGGCGAAATCATTGTTGATGTTGAGAAAAGATCATCACATTCAAATTGCATATATTATAGGGTGAACGTCTTTGAGATAAGAAGGTTATAATGCTCAAAGACATTTGCAATACCTACTATGATATATCCATATTGCATTCATCAAGATATACATTTGGAACTGTGAGATTATGAAACACATCGAATAGATATATACACGAGTCGTATATTGTGGCTCTATCCCTCAAAGATCGCGAGCATTTTTAGGCTCATACATCAACAATCATAGCATACATTATGATTCCTTCATCATCAATATCTTGGAATTGATTACAACCACAGTCAAATGGGGGAGGAACCCAACGAATACTATATAACTAGCCGCAAACTATATATAACTGGCACTGCCAAGAAGGAAGACCATACTGTAAACAATGATGAAATAGTCTCTCTTCATGCCTAGTAAAGGGCAACAAATTTGTATAGACATGAGTGGGTCAAAAGGACCATGGAATGATATATTTAGAAATACATATATGGCAGACATTGATTTGGAGTTACACATTAAACCATGAATGCGACAACCTTGTTCTAAGGGATTTTTGTGATGCTCAGGTGTTGAGCTCTTATAAGTTGCATTGCGAAGAAAGTCTCTTACATTTATAAAGAATGGAAAATCGATGCCATGTGTCAAACATAGATCTCTAGTGTGCAGCAATCTGAAGAAATCCACTCTCAATGGACAAACCTTTAACCAAGTTGATAGTGAAGGATGATCGTGAAGAGCCCTTGAGATATGGATGTGTTGAATGTCACTCGTGCGATTGAGTTGCAAGTGGTCATCTCCAGTAGTTGGAGGATGTCATTTTTAGGTTGTATACTAACTAGGTAGTACAATCACAAGTTCTCAACAATGGAAAACAACACTGTGATTGTGAATGCTATGCTTCAAATGTTATGGAAGTTATTTTATCAAACTGTCATTTTTTTGCTGGAAGAGGGAATGTTCAATTCATGCATCTAGGCAATATTGTAAATAAAACACTACTAAAGTACATCGAGTTAAATACATTAAAGAAGTTTGTGGCTTCTCCTTTAATAAATTTGCATGTAATAACTCTATCAGATATTTAATCATTGAAACATCGACAATGTTGGAGAGTGCATGAAAGAATTTGATACAAGCATGCCTGCAGAGAAAGAAATGACAAATCCCATCTCATGGTACACTAATATGGCTTTTCTGAGCCTCGAAATTAAATAGATATTCTCTCAAAGGTGGCAAGATATAGATTGAACCACTTTCTAATATTGCAAACCACCTCTGCACAAATAGTTGTGATTAGGCATGTGTAGATAATGGTATCCACACATGCTAAATATATCTATATTTATTTTATGCGAGCTCATGGAAAGTCAACGACTGAGGTTTGAGAAATATTGGTCATTGGTTGATTGAAGAACAATGGATATTGATGTTGAGAGAATTATAACCACTGTACAGTTGGATAGGTCCGAACTCATTTTGTTTCTATGGTATTTGGTTTCTTTATTTGTTGAGAAAATCCTTTGTGGAAGCTATGAAATCCTCCATCAGCTACAAACTTTTAGATTGATGTCTGATGAAAGTAGAAGTATTTGTGCACCTCGGTGAATCCTCTTTGTCTATGGTGAGTTTTTTATGGCTGCTTGTGTGGAAGCATGCATGAACATTACAAATGGGTCTAAATTCTTGGAACACAATGAAGAGACACTATCTGAGTCTCATAGTATGAATTTATATCTTGTTTTGGAGTTTTATGAGAAAATTATGATGAATAAAAGAAGACCCCATCATCTTTGGAAGATTATCATTGAATGAACTTGTTAATGTTATGATACAATTTATCGATGCCCCATCAGATGAATTTCTTGCAAGATGATACACGTCTCTATTATTTAGAGTCATAGACACTAAAGGACTATACAAAACTTGTGATATTTCAAATGATGGAGATATCTTCATAGAAGGAAAATTTAAGGATGTATTCCTTACCTTTCAAGGCTTGTGAAATCGTGCACAACCTTCATAACCAGGTAACAAGACCTTCAGTGGAGCAACTTGCATTAGAAAGGATGTTGATTTGCATCTGCTCCTGAATAATGAGATAAGTATTTTTATTATCTTTTGAGTATTACATTTATTTGCTTATTGTAGTCACTCTCTTATATGTATTCATGTATGTATTATAAGATCTATTTGCTTTGATCTTTTCCTTTGTCTCCAGGGATGTTCTTGCAGGAAAAGAAGAATGGTGCATTAGGTATACTACCAAGGCATTGTGCAGGACTCAATCTTATGACAACATCTCCAAAGTGGTTTTAAATCTAGGATTTTGTTTTCATATGTTGATCATGCTAGATGATGTGAGTCTGTTGGAGGAAGATACCTTCTATGATTGCGACCGTGTAAGAAGGGTATCCTTTTGTGACAAAAGGAAGCAACTAGAGGATCTGATTCATTTGATCTTTGAGGATCTTGATCATATTGGTTCAAAGGGAGTGAACTATGTTGAGTGATTAGGAAAATTTGTAGTAGCCAGAGGACTCTATGATTCATGAGATAGAGTCCCATTTGATATTCTTGGATAGATGGATACTTGATACTTGTAGTCATGGGACTAAGTTGATAGCTGGAACATTTCAAAGATGAGGAAATAGCATTCAGAGGGTGTTTGACAAACCTACAGAAGCAACCTTGGATGAGAAGGTCTTGAGGTTGATATCAAATTTAGAGGGAGTTTGACATTTCATTAGAGGCAACCTTGAACGAGGAGGTCAGGAGGTTGATGCAAGATCTTGAGCTATAGAGTTAGCCACATCATCATGTAGATCTACTTAATGCATTCTTCTTTGTGAGGGAGAGGTTTGAGGTGCAAGCCCTTGTTAATGCATTTTTATCTTTGAAGAGAAACTTGAGGTGTTAGCCTTTATCACCACCCTCTGATATGGCTCATTGTGGAGGTCATGTGTGTGACTCCATGATCTTGTGAAAACATCATTAAAGGTGACGATCTTTCAATGATGTTTACCTATGGTTTCTATTGTAAAGTGACAACTTTAACAATAGTTTAACCTACTATCATGATGGATATCATATGGTTGATATATGTGGATATGTCATGATAGTTCATATCTCTTATGTAATATTAATTGAGTAGTGTGTAACTACAATGAGTTATATTACTAAGATATGTCATGGTGGATGTTATGAGATGTAGCATCCATGGATATTCCATGAGAAGATATCTTCTTTGGTAGGCATCATGAGACTTGATGCCAGTGCACATACCAGAAAAGATATGAGTATGGTGAATATCATATGGTTGATATTCATGAACATACCATACTCCTGATGATACCGTGAGGTAACATCAGTTATGGTGGATGACATTTTGATATCCATGGATATACCATAATTTCGAATATCATGTTGAGGTGATATTCTTCTCCCACAATACATGATCCTATTGTATTGTTTATCTGGATAGAATTCACCCTCCCTAACTAAGAGGGAGCGTTAATGTTTTCTCTCTATATTATTATTGTTATGAGAATTGTTAAATATTATGATTAATAATTATTTTATATATATATATATATATATATATATATATATATATATATATATATATATATATATATATATATATATATATATATATATATATATATATATATATATATATATATATATATATATATATATATATATAATGTGATATGATATATCATATACATATATATTATTTATATATTACTATTGTTATTATTTATCTAATAATTATTCATCATATATAATAATAATAATAATAATAATAATAATAATAATAATAATAATCATAACTTATGTTGATATTAAGTATCAACCAAATATCTTATTGTTGTATCGATTTCAATAACATGAGAATCTATTATGAGATCGATATATATTTTGTGCATTATCATTTACGTTGACTTGTTGTCAACACTTGTATCAACCTTGTTACATGTATATCGATTATGGTAATCGATATGAATATCGACTTTACTATGTCGATATCCATATCTATTACCATAGTCTATATGAATATCGACTTTACTATGTCGATATCCATATCTATTACCATAGTCGATATGAATATCGACTATAGTATTATCATTGCTATCGGTTACGATGAACAATGTGAATATCAAACTTGTTACCATTAACGATCGATAAGAATATCGATTATAATATCATGTTCATTAGTAATAATGCAAATCGGTATTAAGGTTGACAAATGATTAATGGGACATGTTTCTACATCATATGTGTGTGTGTGTGTGTGTGTATTTCCTACCCTTCTTTTTTACAATTTCTATCCAAATTTTATTTTTCATAATTTCTATCATTAGACAAATAAATACACATATTGCCTTTCAAAAGTCAATATTGCCTTTCAACCCCTAGAAAACTATTCAAATGTTCAAACCTAAATCATTAATAAAGTTAATGGGCCCTTGCTCTACTACTGAAGTTGAATAGTTCTTAATACGTCCTAAGGCTCTCACATCAAAAGGAATAAGGTCAAATCCCCATGTCCCCACGAAGTAGCTTATGTACATTTTTTACTTAATTTAAGCAACCTAAGTGATCCCATATAAATTTTTAATTTAATTCACAAGAACTATTATTAAAAAATACCTTTTAAAATGTTGCTTAAGAAAATTGCATATTTTTTGCAATGACTGACCTAAACAAATTTGACTAAATGGATACGCCAAAATGAAATACTCTGAGATGAAATAACTGAAATCAACATTGTATGTGAAGACCCCCTCATTAAAAAAATTCCTAATAAAACAATCTCAAACAAACTTTTAAACTAATAAATAAGATAAAATCACTCATAAAATAATCTTAAACAAGCTCATAAACCAAAAAATAAAATAAAAGCACTCATACAATATTCCCTCAATTAAAAAAAAAAACTATAAACATTAAATTATTTGACATCAATTTGAAAAAACTCTCTTTTTTTGGTGTTTTAGTCCAATCAAGAATAAAATATCCAGCAGCTCCAATGAAAAATATTTTGGAATCTGCGTGTTCTTCCCGGATCATTGCCTCGCAAATCACTTGTTGTCAAGCTTTTCAGCGTGGGGTTTGGATGTGCGGCGGCTGTAAGTATAATAGTAATTATTAACCCTAGAAATCCAAAACCAGCGGACGAAATCTGAAAACAATGGGCGGAAATGAAAGCTTTGAAAACCCTACCTACAGATGATGTAACAGACCATGAAAAATATCTTTCTACGGCATAGATGACGAAAATGTGGAAATATTCTTTCGCTTTCTGACTTATTTGCAGATACATTGAACCTACGTGGGATTCATCGAACAGGTCTCTTGATAAATAGAAATTTATACGTCTTCGGAGGAACACGGGGGCCCTTTTCCCAGACCTAATTGATATTTAAAGCAGGTTCAATGATTATTACTGGTTATGAGATGGAATTGTTGTACCTAATCAAACCCTAGGGAATGATGATAAAGGAAATCTTTCCAGCTCATTTAATTACATCGCTTGAAAGTTACGGAATCCGGCTCCAAGAAAGCGTTAAATTTGATGGCGGCTACTCTGAGAACTGTGCATCTACACTTTTCTAAAGATTTTTTGAAAATTTCTTTGTTTATTTGGCTTCAAATTTGATGGCGGCTGGTTCGAGAACTGTACAGCTACAGTTTTTTGAAGATTTTTTTTGGAAGTTCTTTGCTTATTTGGCCTCAGGGTTATGGAGTTAGTATACACGTGTTCTATGATGGAGGTATCTGTGCAGTCTCTATGTCGAAGTTTTCTAGGGTTTGAAAGGGATTGTTTTGGATGCTTACTTTTTTTGTTGGGTAGTGGTTGTCAATAGTTAAAGATTCAAGTTTTAGGGTTTGAAATAGGTGAAGGTTTTAAAGGTTAATTTAAAGGATTTTAGATGTTTATTGTTTTGTCTACGGTGGTTGGTGGTTGATTATTGAAGCTTGGAGTTTTAGGGTTATTCATTAAAAAAGTTTTGGGTTTAGGATAGGTGAAGTTTTCTAGGGTTGAAAACAAATTCTTCGATGTTTATTGTTTTGTTGGGTTGTGGTTGTTAATGATTAAAGATTCTAGTTTTAAGGTTGGGATATGTGGGGTGGCTGATTTTGAGGGTACTCATTTGTTTGAGAGTTGTTGTGAGAAAGTCACGGTTAGAATTGACTTCGGCCTTCTATATTGTTTTGAAATGAACATGAATTTTTTAAGAAAGTCACGGTGGAATTGACTTTGTCGTACTCAATTTCTTTGAAATAAAGAGCATGATGTGGTTTACTTTATTGTAGGGCCTTTTTATCAATTTTCTATGTTGAAGATTTGTAGCCTAGTAATGGATTCCTAGGTGTTTACCATCTCATGTAGTTGTGGTTATAGCTATGGAAAGATTCATGTTTTGGGTCATTGTCGATGAAGTGTTCTTGTTTTAAGGACTTCTTGTTTGTTTGAAAGTTGTAATGGAGAAAATGATGGATGGAATTGACTTCGGCCTTCTCAATCCTTTGAAATTAAAAATATAAGGTGATTTTTATTTATTTGTTCGACTTTGAGGTTATAATGGAGGCTTTTATTTGTAGACGCCTCAAACTCTCAATTTATCATTTTATATAAATAAAGAAATATTAAATTAATTATTCCATATTCCCATGATTAATTAAATAAATTATTAATTAATTAATTGCCCTTCCTCAAATTAATTTTCACTTCTTCTCTAAGATTAATTAACTAAACCAATTTAATTAAATAACTTTAGCTCCTAATTTTTCCAACACAATTAAATTAATCTATGATAATTAATTAATTGAAGCTAATTAATCCCTATTATTATTACCTCTTATTTTTTATTCCACATCATCTCAATTCTCGGACATTCAAACCTATCTATAAAATACCATCATGTAGATTAAAATGTAAATTTGACATCACTTGTTACATGTCCCTATTCTCCTCATACTCCTACATATGAGCATGCCACCTCAACCCACACCTTTGCTCACACATGTGTGAGCATGCCCTCATTCAAGCATCTTTGGCTTCTACTTCATCCTCCCACATGTGTGAGCATGCTATCTTGGAAGCTTCTTAGCTCTTCACTTAATCCTAACTCCTTTGCTTATGCCTATGGGGGTCTATCGTTTACACATGACACTTTGCCCACATATGTGTGAGCATGCTAGCTTGGAAGCTTCTTAGCTCTTCACTTAATCCCGACCCCTTTGCTTATGCCTATGGGGGTCTATCCTTTACACATGACACTTTGCCCACATATGTGTGAGCATGTTTTCCTGTCCACCTCACGGGATACATATTCCCTATATTATTTCCTCTCTTTCCTCTTGTCACGCTTGTCCATCCTTCTTACATCCTAGCCCTTCACTAACTTTGCATCTTCACCCTTGATTTTCCTCATGGAAAACCTAAAAATTTGAGACGTTCCCATCCATTTCCATCTTCTACTTCCATGCAATATACATGTTATTGATTCTTATATCATATAACAACATATGTCCACTTTCATGGTAATATCATGTTGATGATTTTTAACTATTCACATATATTCCACATGTTGTCTATTAAGAATCAATTTATTACATCCTTAGCTATTCTTATATTAGTTCATTGAGCAAGTCGTACATAACAATAATCAATAAACATCTTTGTATTGAGTACATGAAGCAAAGCTTTGGGTGCACTTCACTTCAACTCAATTAGAAGAACAAGGGAACAAGGTAGTAATGTTATTTATTACCCTGGGTCATTTATCTCACTTTTATTGCCTTCATTCTAGCATTCCTACTAGGACCCACATCCCTATTATTATTTTTTGTTTAAACTTTTTATGTGCAAGTTAACAATTTAGCACTTTGCCCTCTATATTGGTGGTTACATTTCTAGATTATTAGTTTCGTGTTGCATTGTGTGATTTCTTTCTTGACTTTTTTTTTGTCCTGTCTATAATATTTGTTTTAGTTTTCTAACATTTCATTGTTTGTTATATAAGTTTTTTGTGTTATTTCACCATTTTCATTGTTTTATAGTCCCTTGTCTACAAGATAATATGTTTTCTTGCAAGTTCTTTTATAATTTTCGCTATATTTTTTTATTTTTCTAAAATATTATCTAAATTTTTTTTCTACTTTTTATCCATTTGCTAATATGTTCTCCTATCTTTCCATCATTTTTGACATTCTACTTTGTAGGTCCCTACTAATTTTCAAGAAAAATAACTAGAGTTTGTCTATTGTTCTATTTGTTAGTATGAATGTGGTTTAATTCCACTCACAAGTCTTAAATTTACTTAGATATTGGTCACTTAGTATTAAATGTTGTGCATAGTGCATTTGATTTTTGTAGTAGGTAGTTAGCTAGTTGTTAGATCATACCTCATCACATATTTCTTATTTATAAGGGTTATTCTGCACATTTTGTATCATCTCAATTCAGTTATTTCACTTATTGGTGAAATAACATCTACAGGTTGCTTCTCTCTACATTGTGTTGGTAAACAAATTTGTCACTACAGTTGTTTCGTTGAAATCGACCTTGTTTTCCCAAAGAACAATGACAAATGTTCCAATAGTTGGAGAGATTGCAATCTTCCTCTGTGTTTGAGAGGGGCATTTGCCTTGTATGATGGGGGTATTTGAGGTTTTTGTGTACTTTTCACCTGAATGTACAAAAAGGATACAAGACAAAATAAAAGGGATGGATAATAGAAACCCGAACATTAGACATACGAAAACTAGATGAGATTCCATAATGGATACTAATTACGAAGGGGGTTATCAACAAATATGTTTATCAATGCAATGATGATGAACGGCGAATCACACATCTTGACATACAAAGAGATAGCCTACTTCAACACTTTCAAACTAAGGTACCAAAGCCTGATTATGTATTATTAAATCAATGTCCTACAGGTGCATGATAAGATATGGATATGATTCAGGATATACAAACTAAACTGCATTATTCATTATCTTTTGAAATCATACAATTTCAAAGCCCTCTCTATACATAATGTCAACATAAAAGTTCTTCAAAATATTTTTGAAAGATTCTCGAGAGTTTTCCCTCTATGATAGTCCATCCCCCATTACATTACAAATGGTCATGTATTCATAGGCGTCTCCCTGATAACTACCTTCTTTTCTAAATTAGTAACTAACTTATTTTTGCGCAACTTGAATGAGGTTATTAACCTCACAAATTTTACACAAAAAGAGTCAACTACTTATCTTTGACCAAAAGTCACTATTTATTGGTTTTGCTGAGGTGCATTTTCATCTCCATCATCTTCTTCTTTCAATATTTCAAATGTTTAAGTTTTTGCTAGTGATCTCTATTTCAATACATTGCTTATGATTTGATGTCTTTATATGCATCGTGCTAAACTCTTACCCTTGTTTGAATACAGGCGAGGAAGATACTAGCAAGGATGTGGAAGTTGACTTAAGATAAGCCATTTCCCTATAAATATTTTCAAGGTTTCATGAAAAATCTATTTTGTGGACATGGTGCCATCATTATATTACACGAGATGACATATTTTTGAGATATTGTTTCAACCATTTCTTACACTTGCATATACTTCATGTTTTACATGCAATTCGATTGTCATGGTGGTTGGAAACACATTATTTAACATTAATTCCTCATTTCTTTATGATTCCAGTGATGCCCATACATTTCTTGAAAGCCCACATTTTAGTACAAGCTTGGGGGATGCTAAAAAATGTTGTAGAAAGATCCATAACTACCATTTGCACTGGCTTAAAAGTTTTTGAAGCAGTTTCAATAAATCTTTTTCATACATATCCTGCAATCATCACAGGCCATGAAGCCATATTTTTGTGGAGCATTATGTCAAACGGTTCTAGTGCTAAAATCATTCTCCCTATAGCTGCTCTATACCAACTAGTTACTCTCGTTTGAGACTATATAAAGCCTTTTAGACAAATCCATTTTTCTATAGATTATGCAATCATGCCATACCATGAGATGACATTTGATCCATCCTGTCATACAGTTGACTCACATTTTGTATAGTTTCGTATCTGGCATGAGCTTTGATGTATGTCAATTCATTGTCTCAAAATGCCCATTTGGTATGAGCAAAGATTATGTTTGTGAGGATCAATGAAAGCAAGTTCCCAATGAGATGACATCTTGTGAAGAAATATTTCATATGCTTGCAACTCCCTTTCCATATGCTTGAAGGATTGTATTAATGGTTGCATAGTCTAGAGTAACATGTTATGGAGGCATAATTGTATGCAGCTCTTCGCTTCTTGAACAGCACTATGGCTTAGCATTTGGGTTTTTCAAACACTTTACAACTGCCTTTACAACTGCTTCAAGTACCTCAATTTTTGGTGTAGGTGTGGAATTTGCATGTGGTCGAAGGTTTTTAAAACATTTCTGTTTGGTTGATAGAATTAAATAACGTTGGAATTGTCAAATTCTAGTATTTGACAATTCTGGAAGTTTTAAATCCAGAAAATGGTTTTTGGAATATGGCTAGAACCGTTTGATTCACCTCGAAATCGCTTTGAATTCACAATGAGAAGATGGAAAATGTTGTTTGCATATGGATTTCAAAATATTATAAATTTTGCTTTATTCCTAATTCCCATTTAAGTAGAATTGGAATTGATTTTCCAATTCCACCTATTTAGATGGAAGATTCAAATGCTGGTTTTGGGAGTAAATGAGAATTAACAAATCCCTATTCCAATTTCATGTTTTGAACGCAAACAAAAATGTCATTTCCATGATTTGACAATCCCAATTCCAATCTAATTCCAGCAAACAAACGTTAGAATGTCCATTCTGCCCATTCTACGCTTATCTTGCAATTATTGCATTCCACATAACTTGAGGCATTCTGTCAAGCATTTCACCTACATTGTTCATGATTCCATATTTTGCATACTAATCGGTTAAAGAGTTTCCATTTCTAACTATGTTATCAGACAATAATCTCCTTGCCAATTTTCTTTGGTGCAAGTCCATACCCTATTCGAAAATCCCATTTTGTCACAGACAAGAGGATGTTCGAATCATTTCTAAAGTCATTTCTACAAATCCTCCTTGCAATAATTGCATTCCATGAGATGTCGTTTCTTTTTTTAAGGCATTTTGTCAAATCATTGTCGTGCAATGTCGGTGATTCTATATTTTTGCACATGAGTCAACAATGGCCTTCCATTTGGTTGTTGTTTAGACCCTCTTCAAGTATAAATTTTAACAAATTTACTGCCTCTGCTTTCCTATAGACGGTGGCTCTGTAAAAATTGTTAAAGAAATGGTTAAAAAAGTTCTTAAAGCCATTTCTTTAACAATTCGTGTATGTTCATAACATGGCATTTTCAACTTCAGTATTCGATAAGAATCCTTCATGCTTTAATGGATGTGTATATCCTGTTTCAAAGGGCAGCGGCTAAGTTTTTTATAAAAATGTATTAACGACAAAAAAAAATGTCAATTTTTTTTTTCCAGATTTATACAGTAATTTTTTTGTAGTTTTTGACCACAAAATATGCAAATCATGAAGAACAGATGATGAAAATTTTGCAAAAATCTGTTGTGTTTTCCGTTTTTTGAAATTTAGTCAATGATACATTTTGTAAGGAGCTTAGTCACATCCATTCCAAGGCTTCCATTATAGCACAAGTAGACAAGTTGTTGGTAAGGGTTGTAGTTGTTGGCCATACATCGGCTGACTATATTTTCTTGAAAGTTATTAAAGCCTTTTCAACAAATCCATTATCGGCAAATGTGTAAATCAATGTATTCCCAGTGATGGTATCAATTTGAGGTATTTTCCAAATATTTCACGTATCAATTTTGTGTTTTCACATTTTCCATATGTAGGTCGAACAAAGTATTCCATGAGATGATATCTTTGGGAGGCATTTTTGTGAAACCCATCAATGCTTTTAGATCTTGCAAAATTCCATCAATCGTCCCTCAACACATCCTTGAAACTACCTTTGCATCTTTCATCACAAGTAGGTCTAGTATTCTTGAAATAAGCTTCAAATATGAAGGTTAGAAATGCAAAGTTTGAGCATTTCTAACTGAATGGTTTTAAATGCTCACATTTTGAGCATTCACAACTTTTTGGTTTTGAGTGCTCAATTTTTAAGCATCCAAAACCTTTTTGGTTTTGTTGGCACGATTTTTAATCATTTCTAACCCAAGAGGTTAGAATTTTGAGTGGGCGAAAATAAACTGAGGGACTTTTAATCATTTTTCCTCCTACATGGACCCATTTTAATGAGAAATCATTGAGGAATGTTAAAATTATTTTAATTATTTCCCATTAAAAACAAATAGCGTCAATCAAAGTGAAGTTCAAGAAAACCTAGGACGGTACTTGTACCGTCCTAAAAAGTTAGCACCCATAATTGGAGGCTCTAGGACCTTTTGGACCCCATTTTGGTGATTTTGACGTTTGAATGACCATTTTCCTTTATCCTAGTACCCTGTAATTTCTCCCTCCACTTTCTATCACACTCCCCTAAGTCCCGAGAAATTTTGAGGCAAAAACACTCGGACTAGGTCAGCCTAGACGACCTAGTCCTATGTGTTTTTCCTTGAAGTTGGTCTGGGACCTGATAACAGGCTTTTCTTCCTATTTGCAGATCTGTGGTCAGTCTGGAGTTAAATTTAATCCCAAAATGAGTATAAAAAGGGACTCTATCTCTCATTTTGACATCTTTAAGACATCTCTCAATGTGCAAGCAATCAATTGGTCAGGGGCAAGCAAGTCAAGTTCTCAAGAAATTCAAGTTGTGCAATTGAAGTTGTGGATTCAAGATTTGAAGGCAAGCACCCAATCTAGGATTTCCAAGTCTCCATTTCTTCAAGATCCATTCAAACAAAGGAAATCTTCTCCCATTGATGCAAATTTCTCTCCCATGATGGCCAAGTAGAGGAATTCACAATCAAGCAAGAAGATCCATGCATTCACTCTTCTTCTCTCTCCTTCTCCATTGAGGTTATCAATCATACATTCATTCAAGATCTAGGATTTGGCAAGTGTATATCCGTGCATTTGTGAAGACAACCTTGATTCTATAATACACACATCTTCTTGGATTTGGCTGATTTTTACATCCATTCATGAAGGTTTTCATGCAAGGTGAATCTAACATTTATCTTGTTTACATTGCTTTCTTTTATGTAATTTAAATTTCACTTCAAGGTTGATTCCTATACAGGGGTTTGACCAAGTAAAACCCCTTTCCACAACTTTTCCCCTTCTTTTTAGTGAGCAATAATAGTTTCAGGAGTTGTAGAGCCAAATTCGAGAGTCTCAAAACTTGTTACAGATCCGATGCAGTTTTCATCAAATTTGGACCTGAAAGGACTAGGTCGACTTTCACAACCTAGTCTTCAAGAAAGTCAACTTTGACAAAATTTATACAGTGGATACTTACAGATACCAGAGGCCCAAATCTAGAATTACACCTGATTTTGACATCCTGATGATAGTCAAATTCCAATCTGAAAGTAATTATTCCTCTTCTTTCTTCAAGGTAAGTCTATTTATCCTATTTTCCTTTGCACTTACTTTCAATAGATATGGTTTACATATCATATCACTTTCTACATTTCCATTTACATCCTCATCACAAAAGAATACCAAAACCAGGTACATTGTGTAGATCACGCATTGGCACCCTTACTTTCTTGGTTATGCTAATCAGATTCACCTTGTTAGAGGTTTTGTATTCTAATGTATGCAATATTTGGTGAGTGATCTACATCCTTTGCTCACCATTTCTTATATTACAGTACCAAAACACACACGAAAAAGTTTTCAAGTGGAGTTCTTCGAGCCATGAACATAAGTACATGCATTACAAAGGCTATTAAAAATCAGGCTTCAAATTTGACATGAAAAATTTAAATTTTTGGGTTAACAAATATCTAGGTAACACATTTTGAATGTTGTTTTGTTTGTAGGTTGAATTTTTGAGGTATACCAACATGGTATCAAAGAGGTCAACCTAGCAACCCCTTCCTTGCTGAGATTTTTCTCAAGTATTTATTTGAGGTCCTGAGAGTTTTCATAGAATTTTTGAATTGCTTGATTGGAAATATATGTGCTCAAAGTGAGTATATTTGCACAATCCATGAGTTATCTAGATGTTGCTTCTAGGTTTGATTGTGTGAGAATTTTTTTCATCAATTTTTTGAATCACACTCCATGATGACGATCACACAATTGAACCCAGAAATAATATCCAAATGATATATGTGCTATTGTTTTTTTCACATCTCCATCTATAGTAATCAACTTCAGAGGATTCTTTTATGCGCTAGTGGTTTACAATTTGTGGATAATTTTTTGCATCAATTCACTTTTTTTTTCTGAGATTTACATGTTTTGACCAATTTGAAATTAGTATTTTTTCTCAACCCATTTTTTTCTTTGTTGGTACTATGAAGTTGTTTGTCCTCGTTCTGTATTGGTGTGAGGATTTGGTGAGTTTGAAGATTTTTTTTCCAATAGGTCATGTCCCCATCTTTCGTACCTCGATTCCCCAGGTCTTTGTATACCCATTTTGTCATGCTCTTTCAACATGATTTCATCACATGCTCTTCTAGTCCATCATAGAACTCTTGTATGTCATAGTATTGTGAAGTTTGATCGAACTGATTTTATTGATTCACAAATGGGTCATTTTCCTTGACATGGATTCATTATCTAATTATATGAATTGACTCATTTATTCATTAACAGTTCTTCCTTTAGTGTAGTTTCTCTACTTGGTTTGTGGTTATGTCAAAGGTCTCATCCATGCAAGTTGCACAAGGTCTCCTCACATGGGCTTTCCTCCCAGAGCCTTATTTCTTTCCTCGTGTGCTTTTCTTCTCCACTTTATCCAACAAGCTCTTTCCTTTATTTGCTAGTGCAATCTTGAATAGACTTTAGCATTTTTAAAGTCTTAGTCCATTTAGGGTTTCATGACACGTGGAGGTATTTGAAATTGGTGGGATCATGGCTTGAAGAGGACTAGTGCATATGGGTTTTAGTCCCACATTGGTCATGGAAAGGTCTTTTCTACTCTTTATTTACCTCTAAGCTCTCCCTTTTGGTTGTGATTTGGTGTGTGCTCATTGTGGCTTGGAACTTGAGGAAGAGAGTGAAGGCTTAAGGTGGTGATTTCTATCGATCACTACTTCACATATATAGAGTCTCTCTCAACGCAATGGACTTAGTTTTAAACCCTACGTTTGGACATGATCACCTGAAGGGATTAGTCACTAGTAGTTAAACTTATGGATGCTCTCTTTGGCCTTCAAAAGTGCCCAATATATGCCTCTTTTTTCAAATTTGCATAACTTTTACAAACAAATACATTTTTTGACAACCAAAATTGTCAAAAAACTACTTTGACAAATTACATTGTGGGTCAGGTATTTTCTGAATTATTTTCTATTTTTTGACAATTTGCCCAATTCAAAGTTGAAAGTTCCTTTTTGTGCTTCTATTTAGTGTCATTTGGAAAATTGGTTTCGGGGATTACAAATTTATTTTTTATTCATTCTAGGAGGTGTAAGATGCACTATAAGTGCATATCAGTCTTTGTGTTCACTTGTAGTCAATGTCGGAACAAATGAACATTGAGTTTCACTCCACACAATTATCATACATGGAAGCTCAAGATGTCACAATCATTACAATCGAGGGTTCCTTGACAAATATTAGATGTATATCAACCTATGTTTACTAAGGAATTTGAGAAATTTGTTCATTGAAACAAAATGGATGAGGCAAACAGGCACATAGGTTTAATGAATATTATAATTTGTTGTTTCACATTATGGACTGTAATACACCTAAAGAGGTGTGGGATAAACTTGTGGACTGGCCTCCATTATATGCAATTAGTTGTTGCAAACAACTCATTACACTCTTCTAATGGGGAAACTAATCCCCAACTAGGTAACCTTTTATTTTAGGGAGGATCATTTAATTATGAACCAGGGATGTATGTACTTGGATTATATTAGCATTGTATGTGCAACAAAGAGTTCCTAGACTTGTATTAAATCCATGAAAAATATTTTTCTAAAGCAGCAATAAAAAAACAACAAGAATCCTAATATAAGTCCAAGTTACACAATAGTGGCTATGGGTGAAACAGCACATCAGTGGCCACCTGCTATCAAATTTATGAGTTAACAACAATCTAACTATGAATGAAATGTGTGTGCTTGGTACATTTAATCAATAGAATTATATAATAGAAGATAATTATAAGATAAAAAATCAATTAACTAAAACATAATTAACTATTTAAATACTACTATTATTGAGTGAACTAATGTCTAATTTATTCTAATAGGATAATTACTTCACCTCAAGTGGCCTAGGCTTGAGGGTTGTAGTCAATAAAGAACTTAAACTAATATTAATCATCACTTGCCTTAATAGTACAAGTATACAATAGCATAATTTTCTTCTACTTCTACATCTGCAATCTAGGTGAAATATAATAACATGTGCAACACATAATCCAAGACCACTCTAGACTTTATAAGTGCTATTAATTCTTCTACACACAATTCTTCTACAAAAATATGACTTGTTCTTCTAACTACACTCAACATTGAGTTTGAATATAATTTAAACTCCACATCCCACATCATATAGTTTTTCAGGGTTAAAGTATGTGTTCAACGGATAACTATGTTAGTCACATAAATTCTCCATCATACCCGCACCTTGGAACATCAAGATAGAGCCATCATAGTGAGGACATCCATATCGAACATCACCTTGACATCTTCTATGTGAACATGACAAAGGTAAATACTATCTCGCTCAACTACATATGGATTACTTCCTTTTGAAGTTGCATGTTATTCAAAATAAAGGAGATATTCATATACCTTATTTCTATCCAAAACATCATCTAATTGCAATTAAGCAACACATCGCATGGAGATCGCATATTATACCACACACACACATGACATCATATAAGATTGATAGGCAAAATATCAAGTATGAAAGGTCTTGTGAAGTTTGATAAAACATAGTAAAATCTAATCCAAAGCTATAAAAAATAAATATATTCTAGGACTCATCACACCCCCCAAATTAAACATTTTCTTGTTCTCAAGTAGTAACTAAAGGCCTATGGTTAAAGAAACACACATCGAACCTAAAATCTATGTACTTAGTAACCTCTATACCTTATGCCATGGAAGAAAAAATGCCCTTTTATTTTCTCTCATCATTCTTGTTCTTTACCAATGTCCACCAATTTCCTTCTTAATCTTGACATTCTTTCCTTCTAATTTTTCTTCATGAGCAACTTTAATCTATTCTTTCTTTCATGCCCATTTTTATTGATACCAAATAAATTTTAGCTATGCATGCCAAATTGCTAATCCCAATGTCAAGGTTGTGAGTGGAGGCATAGGGTTAACAAGGGTTAACAAGGTACTTTTCATTGGTTGATCCCATGATGCTCATACTACATAACTTTTTCTTTGATTTTCTCCTTTCTTGTTGTAATATTATTAGGGTCTCTAGCTCCCTTACCTTACTCTGTAATTCTTGTTATCTAATTCTAAATTGCTCCAATTTTTCTTGCAATTCCTCAATCTTATAAAGTGTTGCTTGCAACTCACCTTCATCACTATCTTCAATCAATACATACTCAGGGGCATGCCTTTGCTTTGGCTTTAGTTCCACAAGAGGAGTTGTGGGTGATATAGAAGCCTCAATTGACATGTTCTTGGTCTACCTTTGGGCTATAAAAGGATCTTCTTTAATTTTTTCCTCGTGCTCAATGTCAAGTTCAAGATTTTGATATTGTTCTTCTCCTTCAATTTCTTGACCTCCATGTTCATCTTTTTCTAGTTCCTTTCTTTTTCTATAGATGTTTCTCCCAAGTTTTCCCTACATCTAAACCAACCCTCTCTCTCTTCGATTCCATTTCATCATTGTAGAAGACATGCCTTGAACTCTTTTGAGATATTTCCTTCTTCCAAAGGCAATAAGAACACCTTTTAATAATTTTCTTTCATGTTCCCCTCTTCTTCGTATGTGTAGGTTTAGCTTTAGGTTTAGTTGTGGAATACTAAAAATTTCTCTCAAGATTATATTCTTTATTACATTCAATATTGATGCAGGAGCATCTTAGGTTCTTGGAAATCTTGTATCACCAAAAAAAGTTAGAATTATTAGCTGTGCTCAGTAGCTGCTTTTGGGCTCTCGGTGACATATTCCTATTTCTACAGACAGGGCTCGGTTGCTACTCAGTTCCTTCATTCACCGAGTTGGCTCAGTTGGTTCGCTAAGTTAATTTCCTATTTCTCAGTAACCTTGTTCACCGATTGGTTTATTTTGGATTTCTGTTGAGGCCGAGTTGTGCATTTAATTTTGGTCATGGAGTTAATGGTTACATCGATCATTGGGAAGTGTGTGGACCTAGATCTGGTCATTCCCTTCTCCAATGTTGGATCTGAAGGCCGACTTGTTTTGGTAGCCTCTTGTATAAATAAAGAAATATGTTGTAGATGTAGGTAACAATTTTAGATAGAAGATAAGATCTGAAAGTTGAATCCTCGCATATATGAGGACTGTGGTAATCAAGTTATGAATGTATTTGGTCATAATCAGGAAGGCCTTATAGCCTGACATATATGAAGTTATTGAGGAATAATATATGAAGACTCTGCATTCTCCCTCTCTCTGCTTGTGTTATTGCTTCCGCATGTTTTTTCTGCAAGGAGGTTAGTTATTTGGGTGTGCCTTTGGCCCATCTTCCCATGCTCCCTTGCGTCAGGTGGTATCAGAGCAAGGTTAGATCTAGATCTAAATTTGTGAATTTAGGTCGAGGGTTCCTTCTTGTAAACCCTAGTTGATATTTGTTGTGGGGTGACAAATTGTGATCTAACCTGCAATTGTAGAGGATTTCAAGATGGTTTGTGGGAGGCAAGATGCATATCTAGGATTGGCATACATGCTTAGGTAAATTGCTGCTAGGTTAGAAGCTTTTGAGATAGCCCAACGTCAAGGAAGATATCTTGAGGATCTTAGTGATGAATAAACTGAAGATGAACAAGGTGAAGCAGAACCTGCACCTGTGATGGATCAAGGAGAAGAAATACTCTTGAAGGCATTTATAAATTTGAAGTCTACACCACATTTCAATCCTCCTGAATACAATGAAAAGCTAGATTCAGATGAGTTGATGGATTGGATAACCGAGATGGAGAAATATTTTGAATATGAAAATGTTCCATGAGGAAAAGAAGGTGAAAATTGCAAGCACAAAGTTGAAAAGTCATGCATCCTTATGGTGGGAGCATCTGCAATTGGACAGAAAAAGGAAAGGCAAAGACAAAATCATGGTATGGAATAAGATGGTGAATAAATTGAAAGGCAAGTTCTTACCTTATGATTATAAGATTAACCTAGTTAGAAGAATGCAAAGTTTGAGGCAGAAAGATAGCTCGGTAAAAGACTATACTAAGAAATTATCTAGACTAGACATCAGATATGGACATGTTGAGGCTGAAGTGGAAAGAATTGCTAGATACTTGAATGGGTTAAGAGTTTCTATTCAAGAGGAAATCAGTTTGGTCAAGTTGGAAAGTATTGAAGAAGCTTATCAGTTTTCCCTGAAAGCTGAGGAGAAATTGAACAAAAGACATGAGCAAATAGGAAGAGGAAGAGGTGGTAGATTCCCTAGAGGAAGAGGTAGATCTTATGGTGAAAACAATAGATCTGATCAAGACAAAACAAATCAGGATAAAGCCAACACCGAGTGGAAAGGTGAAAGTTCTTCAAGAGGAATAAGCAGTAAATACCAAGGTGGCTATAGAATAGGTGGATTCTGAGGAACTTGTTACAATTGTGGATAATAAGGACATAGATCATTTGAGTGTACACATGCAAGTAAGAAGTTCAGTAATAGTAGAAATTCTTTGGTGCAAGAAGACTCACCGAATGAACTAGAGAAGGAAAAGAACTTGATGGTTAGAAGAGCAATATGGAGTGAAAGTAATAAGGAAGATCTGGTAAGAAAATTTTTGTTCAAGACCATATGAAAAGTTGGTGATAAAGTGTGGAAGGTAATCATTGACAGTGGAAGCTCAGAGAATCTTGCATCTAAGGAAATTGTTGTGAATTTGCAGTTGGAAAGGTTGGAACACCCGAAGCCTTGTCAAATTTTATGGGTCAAGATGAGCATGCACTATTGGTAAGTAAACAATGTTATGTGAATTTGAAAATTGCCAAGTAGTATGATAAGGTGTTATGTGATATCATACCTATGGATTTTTGTCATATTTTGTTGGGTAGACCTTGGCAATATGATATACATGCTATATATGATGGAAGATTGCATAAATATACTATTTGGGCTGATGGGGGAAGACAAATATTGCTACCTTTGATTGAAGAATCTGCTAGTAATGTGTGTACATCTGTGAAAGTTTTTTTGATGGAAGGAAGAAAGTTTGTTAAGGATTTAAAGAAGAATGATGTATGTTTTGTGGTGATCCCTAACAAACCGAGTGAGAAAATAGTGGATAGTACCCCTAAAGAGATTGATAAGATACTCACCGAGTACAAGGAGATCATTTCTAATAGTGTACCTCATGGTTTAACACCGAAGAGAAGCATTGATCATTGTATGGATCTGATTCCTGGAGCTAGTTTACCGAACAAGGCACCACATCGGTTGACACCTAACGAGAATCAGGAACTTAACTGAAAAATCCAAGAATTGTTGCAGAAAGGTTTGATCTGAGAAAGTTTGAGTCCATGTGCAATACCGGTTGTATTGGCACCTAAGAAGAATGGAGAATGGAGAATGTGCACTGATTCCAGAGCAATCAACAAGATAACAGTGAAATATATGTTCCCTATACCGAGAATGGATGACATAATGGATAGTTTAAATGGAGAGAAGTATTTTACCAAAATTGATTTGAAAAGTGGATATCATTATATTATAATTAGAGAAGGTGATGAATGGAAGACTTCTTTCAAGACAAGAGAAGGTTTGTATGAGTGGTTGGTTATGCCTTTTGGTTTAACTAATGCACCAAGTACTTTTATGAGATTGATGAATGAGGTTTCAAAGAAATTCTTGGGTAAATTTGTGATTGTATACCTAGATGACATTCTGATATTTAGTAAGACCACAAAAGAACATTTGTCGCACATTAAATAGGTATTGCAGAGATTGAAAGAAGAAAAGTTGTTGATTAATCTGAAAAAGTGTTCCTTCATGAAAGAAGAGATTGTGTATTTGGGATTTGTGATTTCAGCTGATGGTTTGAAAATGGATCTTGAGAAGGTTGAAGCTATTTTGAATTGGCCTACACTTGAAAATTCTAGTGAGGTAAGATCATTTCATGGTTTAACAATTTTTTACCAAAAGTTCATCAGAAATTTCAGCTCAATTTACAATGCTATGACTGAGACTAATACATGAGATAAAAGAGAATTCAAATGGACACATGGAGTTGATAAAAGTTTTGAGACTTTGAAGCAGAAGGTTGTTGAATTGCCTGTGTTAGCTTTACCTGATTTCAATAAGGTATTTCAAGTTGAATATGATGCAAGTGGTAGTGCAATAGGAGATGTGTTGAGTCAAGAAGGTAAACCTGTTGCTTTATTTAGTGAGAAATTGAATTATGCAAAAAGGAAATATTTTGTGTATGATCAAGAGTTCTATGCTATTGTTCAAGCCTTAAAAAAATGGAGACATTATTTGATATCTAGTGAATTTGTCTTGTATACTAATCATAAGGCTTTACAATATTTGGGTAGTTAGAACATGTTGAATCAGAGACATATGAAATGGGTTGAATATTTCCAAAGTTATACATTTGTGATAAAAAAATAAGAGTGGAGTCACTAACTGAGTTGCTGATACATTGAGTAAAGAAGATCTTTGATGACTGAAATGAGAATTGAAGTTCTTGGTTTTGATGATGTTGGTGTAATTAATTATTCCTAATTACACTTTACTTAATCTTACTTAAGTTAATGCATTGCATAGTAATTTGTGATTGAGACACCTAGGAGTGTGCACATCTATTAAGCACATGGTGTAGGAGAAATTCCACTTTTGGTGTGATAGTTGTCTTCACATACCTCATTGTGTGTGAGATCCACCTTTCGTGCTCTTATCACATTATCATCCTAATCCAATGCACATACTTTATTTCATATTGGAGGATGATCCACATTTGGTGGACATGTGATTACACCTAGCATAGGTGATAGCTTATCAGCTCCCTATCATTCTCTCATATCACCTTTCCTATATAAGGAGGCTTATTATGTAAATATTATTCACTCATAATAGATTGAGCATTGAGTAATTCATTGGATCTATTCAATCCATCCTTGCATTCATATTTTCTCTCTCGTGCTTTTCTTCAACCTCTAGATCCTTGGTTCAATATTTGCTATTTGTAAATTCTTACATGGTATCAGAGCCATTGGAGCATTTTAGATCAGCTGATTTGAAGAGATCTTGATGCAAGCTTTGAAGGTCCAAATCTCAAATTTGGCAACCAGCATGCGATAGAGGCGTCTTGGAGCAGATCTGACCTTGCCATTGCATCTAGGAGGCTGTTTTGGTTAAAATCAACCATAAACTCACCTATATTCGGCGAAAGTCAAAATCGAGGCAAATTTTTTTTGCAAATCGAGCCGTACGACCTGATCTGCACCTCCGGTACATTTTTTCAAAAAAAAATATTTTTTTTAATTCTAATTATTTTTTTGGAATTTTTTTTAGTCTGCAAAAATATTTGTTTTGGCCTGGTACGTGGCCCGAAATCTCTGCCTCTACCAGAGAATATTCTCTATCAGCGAAGGGTCATAAGCCAACACCGTACATCAGCAGTGAGTGCATTAGTCAAATAGCTAGAAGGCGCGCTCAACAAACAACCGCCTTTGTTCTTTGCTTCTATTGGGTTGTTCGCATATAAGAAGGGTTTAAAACCCCTTCGCACATCACATGTGGGATTAAAACCCACTACCGCCACCCGAGTGGTCCTCTGCGGACATCCCTGACCATCGCTTCCCGGTCGTTGCTTCCACCCCAGCCGCCATCAGTCGCTCCACTGCGCCACCTCCTCCCCAGCTGCGCTCACCTCCAAACGCCACCCTACAGATCCCACCATGCGGGCCACTAAAATCATGCCATGAGGTGCCATGCTACAGAAAAATGCGGTGCACTTGCCCAACTACCTAGTCCACGCGGATGACAATCAGGAGTGCCACCTCAGCACGCGGGCACCGCATGCCTGGACACCTAAACAACCCACTAACCAATCAGAATACACCACGTGGACTACTACCACATTAGTTGCCTACACAGTCACTATGCTGACATTATCAACACATCGATCGCATAGATTGGTACGGCAAAAATAGTCAGCATCCACATCAGTCGAGGGGTCCGCATTTTGCTTACGTCACCATTTTCATATGCTAAATTTGATGGTCGTTTAACCGTCATCACAGGGAAAAATTGGGGGATTTTTACGGCCGTATGATCATCAAATTTAACCCCATATATTGCTGACATCAGCAGAGTTTGGAAATTTCATAGGCTTCACCATTGAAGTTTTCATTTTGACAGTCCAACTTTAGAGGGCCATAACTTGCTCATATTTGCTCCTTTTTTCGAGCAATTTTTTTTGAAATTGGGTAAAATTTCATCAAGAATCTAGTGGTGGTGTTGATTTTGCATTTTTGTGGCCAAATTTGTCAGAAATTGCAGATCTTGTTGACTGTACCTGTTTGTTCCTGATTTCTACAACTTCTAGGGCTTCGTTTGGGCACATACGGTAACATTTTGGGGTGACATTTTTTTTGAAAGTGCATAATTTTTCATCTACTTTCTAGATCTGCAATTAGATTTGAGTAATTTTGGATAGACATATCACTTTCAGCAATAGGTTATTTTGGGGTTATAATTGCACTTGGTTAATCCTTGGATTTCAGTTTTCTGATTTGCATCAGTCATTTGAAGATGTTATCAGTAGTTATCAGTCATTATTTGGTTTCAATATGGATAATTCAAAGGTTAAAATCCTCACTTCATATAACTACCATAAATGGAAAGTATCTTTAAGTGATCATTTGTTGAGTCTTGGATTGCTTAGAATGACTCTTGGGCAGGATCAAGAACCTCAAATAGGTGCTATAGAAAGGAGAAAATGGTTTGATAGAAGAGATAAAGCACTTGGCTCTCTTAGATCATCCATCTGTCGCAACATGTGCTTTCATATTGAATCTTGCACAAATCCTCTTGATGCTTGGATCACATTGGAAGGACTCTTTGGTAAACCTGATAGAATGAGAAAATTTAGATTAGAGAATGATTTCATAAGTCTTAATCCTAGGGATTTTGACAATATTCAAGATTTTTTCTCTAAGTTCAATACTATTAGATTGGAGCTTTCTTCATGTGGCATTGTTAAAGGGGATGAACAATTGATCTTTTCTATTCTTTCCAAGCTTGGTCCTGATTATTCTATCTTTGTTTCTACATTCTATGCTACTATGGATGCTCTTGGTAGTGCATACAAATTGCCCTCTCTTGATGAATTTGCAGTGCAGCTCACAAGGGAACAATCAAAGTTGGCACACATGGGTCAGTTGAAGCCTTCCACACATCAAGCATTGATTGCAAGTGAGTCTACATCAAAGGCTTCTAATGGCAAAGGAAAGAAATAGAATAAGGATCCTAAGCCTCATGACAAAGGTAATGAATCTTCTTCACCAAAAAGTATTGAATCCAAGTCCTCTTCAAGAGAGGAATCATCTAGAAGAAAGAGAGATAAATGTGCATATTGTCAAAAGTTAGGACATGATGAGCATAAGTGTTTTCAAAAGAAGATTGATGAGCTAACTCACATTATTTAGAAACACAACATTAAGTTGCCCTCATCAGTGTCTGCTCCTTCTACACATTTGGCAGCTTCTACATCTCCATCATCATCCAAAGATAAAGGTAAAGGAAAAGCACTCATGGCTTGCACACATCCTGAGCAAGGTAAATGGCTTCTTGATTCAGGTGCATCTCATCATATGGCATCTTGTATGGATATGTTTTCTTCTATTGAGCCTTGTAATTCTCCTAATATTTTGATGGGTAACAACACATTCATGAGAGTTTGTGGGAAAGGTTCTATTCCTATGGGAGAGGGGACATTCAATGATGTTCTTTGTGTACCATCCTTGACCACTAATCTTCTTTCTATTTACCAAATCACACATGGGGCACAAGGTAAAATTGTTGAGTTCACTCCTGATTATGTCTACATTAGGGACATGGAGACTAGAGATGTCATAGCTATGGGAGTTGTTGATCATACATCCCACTTGTATTCTTTTTCCACTTTTGTTGATAATGATGATGATATTCATGATATACCCATCCCTTTGCCAAGGGATAATGATAATTATGAAGAGAACTTTGGGCACTTGAATCATTTTGTTGTTGAGACAAGTGTTGATCTTCCTACTCCTCCACCTCCTGCTTCTTCAAACATGGGCTCTACTATTCAGCAGGATGATCATAGTGTTTCAGATCTTGCAGAGTGTGATGACTACTTGGATGCATCTTCAGCATTTGTTGCTTCTCATGATGTAGATTTGGAAGACATACATGAGGGAGTTTCTCTTTCCCTTGATGATAGTTTCATCATAGATGGGGACACTTCTTCACCTTCTTTGGAGATTGGTGTACTTGATTCTTCTCCTTCTTCACTTGATTTGTCACATGAAGTGATAGATTCCTTGAGCTTGGAGATTCCTACTCAGTCTTCAGAGATTCATGCATAGAGACCTTCATCTTCTTACTCATTCCATTTGCACAAGGATTGGCTTCTTCATAATTTGATGTATCTATTTCTTCCTAAGGGGAGACATGTTTCTTGTAAGCATTGGCTTATCTATTGTTTGCAGGTACTCTTCATCAACATGGGAGCTTCTACATTATGGGGGGGATATCATGTCTCCAACTATCCTTCTTATGGGGGGATAATTCTTTGTATATACATGATGTATGTAGTTCTTGGGGGGTCTTGAGCACTCCATCCATGCATCTTGTTTTCTTCTCTCTTTTTGGGGGAGGGTTTTTCCCATGAGGTTTTCCCTCTTTCTCCACTTTATGAGAGTTATGCATTTCATGTATTGCATTTTGTACATGGGTACCTAACATGGCCTAGTTTCCGAGACCCATCTTGCATTGTGAGTTTAAGTGCATTCCCCTAAGTTGCACTTAAGGGGGGGTGTTGGTGTAATTAATTATTCCTAATTACACTTTACTTAATCTTACTTAGGTTAATGCATTGCATAGTAATTTGTGATTGAGACACCTAGGAGTGTGCACATCTATTAAGCACATGGTGTAGGAGAAATTCCACTTTTGGTGTGATAGTTGTCTTCACAAACCTCATTGTGTGTGAGATCCACCTTTCGTGCTCTTATCACATTATCATCCTAATCCAATGCACATACTTTATTTCATATTGGAGGATGATCCACATTTGGTGGACATGTGATTACACCTAGCATAGGTGATAGCTTATCAACTCCCTATCATTCTCTCATATCACCTTTTCTATATAAGGAGGCTTATTATGTAAATATTATTCATTCATAATAGATTGAGCATTGAGTAATTCATTGGATCTATTCAATCCATGCTTGCATTCATATTTTCTCTCTTGTACTTTTCTTCAACCTCTAGATCCTTGGTTCAATATTTGCTATTTGCAAATTCTTACAGATGACATGAAATATTTGTATGAAGCTGACCCTAATTTTTCTGAGTTGTGGAGAAAGTGCAGAGCACCTATTCAAGATCAACTAAGTACTAATGGGAAAAATATTTCACTCAAGAAGGTATGTTATTTAAAGGTATTCAGTTGTGTATACTGAGAGGATCAATGAGAACTAATTTGAAAAATGAGAAACATAGTAGTGGCTTGGATGGACATTTTGGCATTGACAAAACATTGAATTTACTTAAGGAGAAATACTTTTGGCCATAGTTGTATAAGGATGTTTAGAAATTTGTGAGAAGTTATGGATTTTGTCAAGTTTCAAAGGGAGTAAGTCATAATACTAGATTGTATACACCAATTTATGTTCCTAAGAAACCTTGGATTGATATCAGTATGGATTTTGTTCTTGGCTTACCAAAGATAGCTAGAGGTAATGATTCTATATTTTTTTGTTGTGGATAGATTTTCTAAGATGGCACATTTCATACCCTATAGAAAAACATCAAATGCAATACATATAGCCAATCTTTTCTTTAAGGAAATTGTCAAATTGCATGGATTAACAAGGATTATCATCTTTGACCAAGACAGTAAGTTTGTTGGATACTTTTGGAAGACTCTATGGAAAAGGTTGGGTACTAAGTTGAGGTATAGTTCTACATTTCACCCTCACACTGATGGACAAATAGAGGTTGTAAATATAAGTTTGGGTAATCTATTGAGATGCTTAGTTAGAGATAAACCAAGTAATTGAGATTCTATGTTGGCACAAGCATAGTTTGCATACAATAATTCAATGAATAGGAGTACCAGGAAAACACCTTTTGAGATTGTTAATGACATACAACCAAGATGTATAGCATATTTGAAAGACATTGCTAGTGAAGAAAAGAGAAGTGATGAAGGAGAAGAATTTGTTGAGTTCATAAAAAAATTACATAAGGAAGTGAAACATAGTAATCAGATATGCAAGGACATAGCAGATAGATCAAGAACACATAAGAATTTTGCAGTTGTGGATGAAGTTATGGTACACTTCAAGAAAGGAATATTTCCTGTTGGAACCTATGGAATATTGAAAATGAAGAAATTTGGTCCCTGCAAGATTATGAGGAATTTTGACACTGGAAATGCTTATGAGATTGAGTTACCTAATGACATGGATATATCACCTATATTCAACATTGCAGACATGTATGAGTATCATGAATCTAATGAAGAAATGATAGTACCAAAGGATTATCCTAAGAAGCAGACAAAATAAGTTAAGCAGATTTTAGAACAAAGAGTTGGCAGAAGTACAAGTGGAAAAGAGTACATGGAATATCTGGTAAAGTGGAAGAACAGACCAATTGAAGGTAGTACATGGATTACACAATTTGAGTTGGATTCAACTTAGGTTGTACCTATTGCATGATTCAAAGAATCATCTCAAAAAAACCCCAGGTGTTTGATGTAGGAGCATCTTGGGTTCTTGGCAATCCTGTATCACCAAAATCAAGTTAGAATTGTTAGTTGTGCTTGGTAGCTTCTTTTGGGATCTCAGTAATGTATTCTTGTTTCCATTGACAAGGCTCGGTTGCTACTCGGTTCCTTCATTCACCGAGTTGGCTTGGTTGGTTCACCGAGTTAATTTCCTTTTTCTCGGTAACCTTGTTACTCCTATTTAAGCATTAATGGATTGTCATTAGTATCAATTAGTTATTCAGTTGGTAAATGAGACAAACACGATAGTTGGTCAACCATACAAAGCCTACACACTAAGAAAAGACAAGGCAGATCTCTAAGATAACCAAGCAAGGGTTTGATTGAGTACACTCACCGAGCGACAGATAATTACCGAGTACCGAGCTAGTGATCACTGAGCATTCATATGAACTGAGCACCAGTAATTTACCAAATGGAGAATGCAGTGATTACCGAGTAAAGGAGGAAATAGCATAGTAATCTAAAATGGCACAAACATCTATGCAAATGGTTTACACCGATCAAAAAATGGTTTACCAAGATCGAGACATAATTAAATATGGTTGTAATCATTAATTTGGTGATGATTCCTATGTAATGTTAGATCTAGGTTATTTTTTTACACCGTTGATCTTAGGTTTTCTAAGATATTGTAATCCCTGATTAGGTCAAGATAGTTTGATATAAAATATGTAAAGATGTCATTATGAAGAAGTAGCCGCACTAAGGACATCATGAGATCAGACAAAGGGTTTTTGACAAAAGGTTTATGAAAGAAGGATTCAATTTTTTAGAATTCACACAAGGCTACCGAGAAGAACATAAGGGCACATACATCACTGTGAGGCAATATCTATTTGATATTTAACAAATCTGAATCAAGAAAGATGAAGTTGCTATTTACAAATACATTTACTGTTACCTTTTAACCATTGTAGAAGAACTGAAATCTCTTAATAGAGTTGACTTAACCGTTCTTATGTAAATCTCATAACCGAGTACACACATATATTATGTTGTTAAAATCCTTTAACCAAGTAGATCTAGTCAATCTAATTGTTACTCCTAACAGGGTAAGATCATCAGAAGTAATCATAAACTTGTAGCCTTAACCTGCATACTTTATTGTTGCAGTAGTGAAGATTTGTGGGTGTCATCCCCACCGTCATTTTTACCTTCTTACAAGGGTTTATGTGATACCAAAATATCTGTGTCATGAGTATGATTTTCATAAATTATTTATTGTTTAGATTACATGCAATTTACATTTTCAGTTATTTGAATGTATGTTTCAAATAATGGATTCAGTCGATTAATTGAGATCTACACTTGCAAAGTTTTTAGTCTTGAAAGTTTTGAGGGTACTTATTCACCCCTCCCCTCTCAGTACTTATATTTCCATAATCCCAACAATTGGTATCAGAGCTAGATCTCTTGTTAAGGAAGTTTAATCACTAAAGAGGAAAGATCTAAGGATGAAAAGATATAATTTGGATAAGACTATTGAGAACCAAAGGTTACAAATGCAGATCTTTATTGAATAATTCAAAAAATCCAAAGAAGAACTGAAGAACTTACTGATCAGGAGGAAGGATACGACAATTTGGTATAATGAGACTGATTATCAAGAAGATGAGATAGATGATCCATTTGAGGTATCTGGATTTGGATCTGGTAGCATATCTGATGCATCCGAAGGAACCATACTAGATCTATCTAAAAAGAATCTACATCTTACTAAACAAGTCAAAGATCTGCAGATCGGTCAAGAGACACAAATGGTTAGGATGATTGATATCATGAACAACACAAGGCAAGAAGAACAAGAAAGAAACTTGGCTATTGAAGATAGGAGACAAATGAATGATAAGTTACAAAAGAAAGAATTTGAGATAGTGAGACTCTCCAAGCATCAATTTAAAATCTCCAATCAGATGGTTGTCATATGTCAAGAAGTCAACCGAGTAAACAGTGAGCTTACAAGGAAACTAAAAGACATCAGTGAATTAAGAGAGGAAAATGAAAGATTGAAGAATGAAGTAAAAATGAAACAACAACATAATGAGATGATTAAGAAAGCTGAAGACAGTACTAAAATAATAGATGAGTTTCTAATAAGTCAGAAAAGACTTGATAGCACTAGATTAGGCTACACCAAGCAAGGAGAGTCATCAAGACAAGCTGAATAGAAGAATGCCTATGCAAATCCAAGGCCAAATAAGTTATCATGTTATCATTGTGGAAAACCAGGCCACACATCAAATGTTTACAGGAGTAAAGAAAATGGTATTCCTAAATCCACTCCTAAGTTTAATGGTCAGTGCTATAACTGTAACAAGTATGGACATCAAACACATGAGTGCAAATCAAAATTGAATAGGACTCCTAAGAAACCCTACATGGAGAAACATTGTCGCACTTGCAATATGCATGGACACATATCACAAGAATGCAGGACAAAGATGAAGCAAGTTTGGACACCAAAAGAATAGAAAAAAACATATCAACTGAGAAGGCAAGGTAATGTATATATGTGGGATTACAACATATGGGTTAATTGCACAACATGTGGTAGGTATGGACATATAACAACAAATTACATGAGAAAGAACTAGAGAGGAAGATCTTGCAACTGGACAAGTACTGGTATGACATGTTTACATTGTGACAAGGTCGGTCATGTAAGAAAATATTGCAGAGACCGAGCACTAGAGACACAAACAAATGCAAATGGAAATACAATTGAGTAAATCATGAGGATAAGAAATCAAATGTGGATAAAGGCATCAAATGATAATGCTGGATCAAGCATTACAGTCGGTGACACCTCATCTATTGGATTAGGTGACATCAACACCTCCACCTAAATCATTAAGGTATGTATGGAATTGAAATTCAAATCAGTTATATTATACAATAGTTCCTTATATCTAGCAAATGCACACCAAATTATCCTGAAATAAGATGCACTATGGGATTACAAGCTTAGAGCTTAAACTATGTACAGTTGGTAAAAGTATAATTGAGTGAAAGTTTGCAATTTAGTGAATATTGGCAAGGTTAGCCGAGTCATGGTATCAACCAAGTAATTTCTAAACATTAATCGAGATGAAGTCTTTTAAAGTATATATCAAGCGCAATTATGTTTATCGAATTGTGGTAGGTAAAGCATTAAATACAATAGTTTGAGCTTAAAATGAAATTTTTAGTATCAATACAATGGACTTAGTCATTTTTCACATAAGAACTAGAGTGATTTCAAGAAGATTTGAGCAAAGAGATTCCAGAGTGTTTTAGCAGAGATTTAAAGGATTTCTGAGCAAGTTATTCATGGTCAAAGTAAGTTTCACATCCACCGAGTTATTTCACAGCATATTTGTGAAGCCCTAATTTTTAGAAATGATGGCATCCTCATCTAAGGCTATGAAATCCAAGTTTGAAAATGACAAGAAAGTCACTTTGATAAAGTTTGCAACTTGTAATGAACTAAAGTACAAGCTACACCCTAAAATTGCTTCACAAATTGATCAAACCGATGTATTTTCATGTATTCCACCTATATTTTTGTTGGTTCAAGATATTTGTGCGTACATCCATTGCAAAGTCAGTGAAATAGGTGATTTCGAGCTTCTATCCACCTTAGAGGAGTTAAGTGTCAATAGAAAGCTTAAGGATGAGCATCAACATTTGGAGGTGAAGGGTTTAATGAATGCACTGTGTTTCCTGAGAGAGTTTAAGATTGAATGGATTAGGGTTTTGTTGAGCTGAGTGCATGAAGGAAAGTTATGGGTGAATGAATTGGTAAAAATCACAAGGGACATCATTCATGCAGTCACCAGTTACCCCATAACTGACAAAGTAAAATACATAAGGAGTGCACCAAGAGCTGAGATTGAAAATTTAACCAGAGTAGAATGGGATGGCAGAGGAATGAGATTCAACACAATTGTTGATCCCAAGACAAGGTTCGATGCTTATGAAGTAGGTTACAAGATATTCCAATCAAGAAGGCTGAATAGTGTACCTTGTGGAGTGGTAGACATCACCTACAAGATTGGCAAGAAAGGTTTTCAATTCGACCTCGCCAAGCTCCTATTGAAACAATTGGATGAGAATATGAGAACCATTAAGTCAAAAAAGACAAATACCTATAAGTTTGGTTCCCTACTGATTTGTATATTTCTCTATGTACAAAAATTCTTTCCCTTGGTCGGTAATGTTGACTGGGATGTTGACCAACCGGTCATTATACAAATCAATGATTATATTCAAAGTTTGGGCCTAAATTTTGTTAGTTTAATAGATATATATTTTGAGAAATTTAAGGAGAGAATGCATCAAAGGAGCAGGATACCAGGTCAAATAGTTGAACAATTTAAGGATGACATT
This sequence comes from Chamaecyparis obtusa, assembly GCA_027943335.1. Lineage (NCBI taxonomy): Eukaryota > Viridiplantae > Streptophyta > Pinopsida > Cupressales > Cupressaceae > Chamaecyparis > Chamaecyparis obtusa. The sequence goes on from BSBK01001103.1 coordinate 632,069, forward strand.
TGCTTCCTAGTAGACACTGACTCCACTTTGATCAAGGTAGTTGAACCAAGGACTGCTTGGTTACCCCCTATGGGCTATAAACTAGATATTGACTGAGCTTCCAAGTCAATACAAACACTATTGGCCAAGCCCAAAGATCCACAAGAAACTAGGTTTGGTACCTATGAAGAGGCAAAATTAAGAATCAAAATGGACCTATTCAAAGTTAAGGTGAGTAGGAAATCAAAGAAGATGATGGATACATTGGTGAAATAGTTTGGTGATGAAGCTGAAGGAGAAGAGACATCAGCAAAAAATCTGGTTGAAGAGGCAACCAAGGAATAGTTATTAATTGGAAATAGTGAACATGATGAGGAGGAGACCGAGTCTGGAAAAGATATTCAAACCACACCAGTCAAGGCCACAAGGAAAATAAAACAAGTAGAAGCACATACACGAGAAAGGACAAGGTCCTCAACAGCTACTTCTCTGCACCTGAAGAAAATATTAGTGAAAATATCTAGGCCAACTCCCACCAAGACCTATCAAAAGAAAAAGAGAGACTCCCAAGCCACCTCCAAGCTACCTAAAAAGAGGAGGAAATTGATAAGAGAAAAAGATGATGTTGATGAAGATGATGAAGAGGAGGATCAAGATAAATTCAAAGTTGTTGTGAATAAAGGTCAGTCGATAGATGATCTAGTTGAAACCATAAAGGAAACAAGTGGACTAAGTAACCCCAAATTGAGTCAGTATGTACATATGACTACTGAGGACCAGGAAAAGATTGAAGAGGCAATCATACAAATGATAATAAAATTTAAGAAGGTACCTATTGAATTTTCTAGGTATGTACCTAAAGCACTATATAAGAAAGTGTCAGTAAGGTGGACTTATGCCTTGCACACTGAAAAGAAAATGAGGCAACATTCACTAATTTTGGTTGTGCCTACTCTATTAGTTCCTGAGATAGAAGAGTTAATGCAACAATACTCTAAATGGTTTCTAGTGAAGGGTAGAGCCCTTAACATATTGGTAGGTAACCTTGAAGAGGTTGACGAGAATAGTAAGATTCTATGGACTACAATTCTAAAAGCCCGATCAGAAGTAGATAAACTGGCATTGGCAATAATTCTTGAGAATAAGAATAAGAAGAAAGGAAAAGGAATTCACTTGGATGATGCCAATCTAGCCACTAAGGAGCACATTTATTTATCCAACACTGAGGTAGAAGATAAAACCATTGCTATTGATTTCTACCTGGTTGAATATAGAGAAGAATATAAGGATGCTCCCGTGAAGTTAGTCACACCAGGAATAGATGATGTATTAATTGAAGACATCACAAATGGAGATCATGATGACATAAAAAATGATGAAGACATAAACACTACTATAGATACAACCAAGGATAATGTACCCACTGAGGTAGCAATAAGTGAAATTATGGGTGACTTATCGATATTGGTACAAGCAGTTGAAATTGTAACACAAAAGGAATCCGAAGGCTCAGCCCCCAAGAAACCAAAGGATACACCCGAGGGATAGGGTACCACAGAGCAAAAATATTCCAATGAGCCTGAGAATATAGAGGCAACACCACATGCACTGGAAGAAAATAAACCGATAAAATCAACTACAACAAACACCACTACAAATGCCCAAGGATAAGCTACCGAGACACCGGTCACTGGGAAAGCTAAGAAAGAAAGTGTGTCTACCGATACAGATAAGAAAAATTTGGAGACTAAAGCTCTAGTTCCTTATACCAAGTCACCAACACCAGAGAATAAGAAGAAAAAGAAACATGGTAAGGGTCTTGTCACACTTGATGAGGTTATTGAGATACATGAATTTGACCCTAGGACATTAGACCTTGAGGCACTGAGAAGATATGGGGAATTGTGCACAAGGAAGGCTGGACAAGAGAAACTGAAAAAGGAAAATAAAAGTAAACAAATTTTGGAGGAAGTTAGAGATATTCTACTGCAAGTAGTTCCTGAGATCAATGTTGATGAGGAAAATCCCATAATTGACCAACTTGCAATTCTAACTGGCCACATAAATTCCCCTGACATAGATTTTGAGAAAATAATAGAAGAGTGGGTAGAAGCACATATACAATTGAAATTAGCTGAGAAAATAAGCCAAGAAGTGGCAATTAATAAGGTTAAGCTCTCAAAGGTTATTATCGAGCTTGAAACCATAATTCAAAGGATAATTCAAATTTTGTTCAATTTATGCACAATGGACTAGTTCACTACTAAGTTTAGTGAAAAGATCAAGAAACTGGATGAAGAGATCGAGGTCAGTGCAAATAGTTCTCTCATTGAGCCAAATGCTTTTCGTAAGCATATTTCAAAGGTTCAAGAACTTCATTGGTTGAGAACTGATTTGAGGAAGCAAGAAAATACAACAAGTGATCAAATCACCAAGCTTCAAGCTGAATTGCTTCCACATCGGAAGATCATGGAGTGTCATGTTAATAAGGAAAAAGCTTTAGTTGCCACCCATGAAATTTTTGTACTAGAAAATATTTTTGACATGCATGCACATGTTGGTTTAGAGCACATTTCTCTTGAGAACCTGAAAGAGGAATGGGAAAACCTCTTGGATTCACTAAAGAAAACCCATCAACACATTTTTGATAAGGTGTAAGTACATTATTTTTGTTTGGCATTATTTCAAAAAGGGGGAAAGTCTATGTATATATATGCCACTATGTACTTCACACCGAGAGCATGCACAAATGGGAAGTTAGTATATTTTTTGGAGTCTGTATATATTTGTTTTGGCAGTCAATACATATACATAACATTTTGATACTAATGCCAAAGGGGGAGAATGTTACTCATATTTTAGCATTAATGAATTTTCATTAGTATCAATCAGTTATTTAGTCGGTAAAGGACATAAATAGGACAATCGGTCAACCATGCAAAGCCTGCACACTGAGAAAAGACAAGGTAGATCTCCAAGATAACCGAGCAAGGGTTTGACCGAGTACACTCACTGAATGACAAACAATTACCGAGTATCGAGCTAGTGATCACTGAGCATTCATATGAATCGAGCACCAATAATTTACCGAATGGAGAATACAGTGATTACTGAGTAAAGTAGGAAACAACATAGTAATTTGAAATGGCACAAACATCTATGCAAATAGTTTACACCGATCAGAAAATGGTTTAGCAAGATCGAGACATAATTAAATATGGTAGTAATCATTAATTTGGTGATGATTCCTATGTAATGTTATATCTAGGTTATTTTGTTACATGATTGATCTTAGGTTTTCTAAGATATTGTAAACCCTAATTAGGTCAAGATAGTTTGATATAAAATATGTAAAGATGTCATTATAAAGAAGCATCATGAAGAATTAGCCGCACTAAGGACATCAGGAGATCAAACAAAGGGTTTTTGACAGAAGGCCATTTATGAAAGAAGGATTCAATTTTTCAAAACTCGCACAAGACTACCGAGAAGAACAGAAGGACACATACATCACTGTGAGGATATCTATTTGATATTTCACAGATCTAAATCAGGAAAGATTAAGTTTTTATTTATAGATACATTTACTTTTACCTTTTAACCATTGTAGCATAATTGAAATCTCTTAACATAGTGGACTTAACCGTTCTTATAAAAATCTCTTAACCGAGTACAGACATGTATTGTGTTGTTAAAATCCTTTAACCAGGTAGATCTAGTCAATCTAATTGTTACTCCTAATAGGGTAAGATCATTAGAAGTGATCACAAACTTGTAGCCTTAACCAACATACTTTATTGTTGCAGTAGTGAAGATTTGTGGGTGTCATCCCCACTGCAGTTTTTACCTTCTTACAAGGGTTTTTGTGATACCAAAATATATGTCTCATGAGTATGAATTTTCATGAATGATTTATTGTTTAGATTACATGCAATTTACATTTTCAATTATTTGAATGTATCTTTCAAACAATGGATTCAGTCGGTTAATTGAGATCTGCACTTGCAATTTTTTTAGTCTTGAAAGTTTTGAGGGTACTAATTCACCCCTCGCTTCTCAGTACTTATCTTTCCATAATCCCAACAAACCTTGTTCACCAAGTGGTTTATTTTGGATTTATGTTGAGGTCAACTTGTGCATTTAATTTTGGTCACAGAGTTAATGGTTACATCGATCATTGGGAAGCAATTGGACCTAGATCTAGTCATTCCCTTCTCCAATGTTGGATCTGAAGGCCGAATTGTTTCGGTAGCCTCTTGTATAAATAAAGTAATATGTTGTAGATGTAGGTATTAGTTTTAGATAGAAGATAGGATCTGAAAGTTGAATCCTCACATGTATGAGGATTGTGGTAATTGAATTCTAAATGTATTTGGTCGTAATCGGGAAGACCTTACATCCTGACATGTATGAAGTTATTGAGGAATAATATATGAAGAATCTATATTATCCCTCTCCCTACTTGTTTTATTACTTTTGTATGTTGTTTCTATAAGGAGGCTGGTGATTTGGGTGTGCCTTTGGCCCCTTTTCCCATGCTCCCTTGCATCAGGTTTTTCGGGTTTATCATTACAACCCTCTTCTCCTTTATCAGGTTTATTTTCTCCTTCATTTATCTTTTCCAACACTTTATGCTCTCCTATCCTAGAGTTATGGGACTTTTTCTTCAAGGGTTTTTGAGATTTCTACTTCTTGCATTTCCTTAATAGAAGTTGAATGCTTTTGATTTTTTGACCTCATAGTTGGAGAAGAGATGGTATACACAGATGAGGACACTATGTGAGTTCTCAAAGAAGCTACAAGTGATGCACTAGTGGTTGTGGGTGAATGATGTTGGAGGTTTCTTGTATCATGATTATTTCTTATGAAATTATTTCCACTAACTCTTTCTCTAACCCTACATTAACATGTGTAGTATCCTCCAAAGTAAGTGATTTAGGGGGATCCGAATCCTCATTATAATTGGTTTCCTTATTATCTTTTGGGTTGTTAATTTCCTCTTCATCTACTTGCACATTTTCCTCATTGTCTGCACTATCATCCCCTTTAGCCTTGTCATGTTCATGAGCTAGAACATTTCTTAGAATTATGCTTTATTAATTATCCCATTTTTTAAATTCTCCCCAAGAAACATTTGGGTATTGAATTGAAAGGCTTCTTTTTACCAATAGTACTACTAAATAATAATGAGACAATGAAGACTATTATTTTCCTCCTAAATTCCACTTTCATTCTTGTTAACATATGATGCTAGTAAACTAACATATTTACTAACCTATTGTGATACAAATGACTTAACAGTTTATAATGCATATTGTATAGGAAAGAATGAAATCCATCACAAGTAAAATAATTTTTAAGATGAGTAGTGACTCCTCACCATATACATGGTAAAAAAATCCATTTGTTCACTTGGATTGAAGACTGAAAGCTTTCACTTGGCCTCGCAAACTCTGTTCATGTTGACATTTCATCAAGGGATGCCAAAAACTTCTTCCTTGTTCTAGGAAGCCATGTTACTTAAAAAATAGTGACTTTAGAAGCATCCTCCCAAAGATCCTTGATAATGGCTTCATTATTCTAGATCTTTGTAAATTATTTGGTCATCTCATCTTTATACTTCTTAATCCTCAAGAAGTAGTGTATCCATCCTGATTTCTTTAAAAATAAAAAATTATCAATCTTCCAACAATATTGTGTGGTCAATAGTCTCATGAAAAATTGGATCACCTCCTATGTCTAACTGTTCCTTTTTTTGTTTCCATAGGTCATCACCGTGACCTAGCCTAGCACACATTTTTGGGGGTGAGCTAAGGCAAGACTAGTCCCTAGATATGTACCAAGTATCTTGCCTACTAGATGCATCAAGTTACATTCAAGCCTTGCAATCAAACCAAAGACCAATGGGGAGAAAGCCCATGGACCAAGCCAACTCCACTAGTTGTACAATATGTCCAAGTGTGCCTTCTTACTAAAATCAAAATACAATTCTTTTTTTTTGAACTTATACTTGATTGAAGAATTCAACACTAATCCTTGTGTTATCCCAATTCCATAGTTTGTCTCCATATCATTAAAAATATGCCTCTCACCTTTTCAAACTATCATACCACTTTGCTTCAATGATCATTGTGCTATTCATTCTACAACTAGTTTATAATGTTATGAATGTTTTATACAAACAAAATATGTTATATAAACTAATTGTTTTTGACAAAGTTCTCACGCATATAAGTCATCATTTTATTTCAAGCCTACTTGATGCAGGGGCATTAAAACATCTAAGGGAAAAAAATAACCTAGAGACACTTCGTACTCGTGACATATAAGGATTGTCTAATATCACAAAATTACATATCTAATTTCCTAGAATTTTGAAATAAATCCCCCCAACTTATTTAATGATTTATCGTAAAATTATATGAAAACTTAGGAAGGAGTATAGATGAGGTTAATATATAAGATACACAAGTGTAGTGATATATGAAAAATAATTCATGTGTGATCATAATGGTTAAGTACAAATTAATGACATTAATGAATAAAAATAATTGATATATGCAAACCTAACGAAATCAAAAAAATCAATTTCTAGCATATAAAGATCCCCAAAAAGGCAAAAGGTTCTTGCATCATCCATCAAAATTTATTGGTTTGATAGGTGTGTGTAAATTGATGATGGAATAATTGATATGACACCTCCTTGTTATGAGTTAAAAGTTGGTCGAAAGTCTTCTGATGTATGCTTACTATGTGTTGAGATCTTGAAGTTTTTATGAGTAAAATCCCTCAGCAATGGATTCATGTTGATAAGCATGCCAGTGTGCATTTGAAATTCTATTTTTAGAGGACTTCAATAAGGTTTTATGAAATTTGTCATAATAGGACCCTAATATGACCGAATATGCTATCATTTTTTATTTAAAGGGAAATGCATGGAAAAGAAAGTGTGTTGTTACTTTGTTTATAGATCTTCAATGGTTATGGCTCAATCAAATAATTCATTTTAAAACTCAAGTGGCAAGGTAAATATGATGGATGATGATATATGTGGATCTTTAGAAAGTGGAGGTTATGAGGTGGATGAAATGTTGGTATCAATTAGAGTATATGAGGTGGATGGAATGTCAAGATTAGAATGAGAAAGTGAAAGTGGAAGTGAGTTAATATTTTGATATTGACTATGTAGGAATTCATCCTTATTCTATGGTTTCTTTTTCAACTTCAATCTATGTCCATTGACCACGAGGGAGAAATTAATAAGATCTATCGTGATTCTCTTGAATAGACCATTAGGGAACACATGTCCTATCTCATAGGGTCTTAACCAAATTATCTGTAACTTGGGTTGATAATATTTATATCCAGAGTCAAACAAAAGTGCCCAGTCTCCTTTGAATTCCTTTGTCTTGATATATTGATCATGCCACTGATTCTTCTATTGTTGGACAAGTTTTGTATGTTGAATAGCTTACATCCTCATTTCATCAAGTGCATTTAACTTATGTAAGCAATCTTTTTGTGCTAGAGTAAGAACCATTTCTAATTTAACTAGAGTGTGTAGTATCCTATATTAAAATTCAATAGGGAGTATTCCCTTCTTAACATAAACTAAGTCATAGAGTGTGAACCCGATTGTAGTTTTCCATGCTGTCCTATATGCCTAGATTAATTTAGGTAATCGAGAAATCCAGTCTCAAGTTAGGATGTTCTCAAGATCCCTGTTGGTAATATCAATTTTCCTATTAGAATGTGAATGTAGGGATATCCCTTATTATTGATCTCATATTCTTTGACCAATTGAGAAATCAAACCAGATATAAATTATGTGCCTTGGTCTGTGACTATATCTTGGAGTATACCATATCTTGAAAATATTTCTTTATATAATAATCGATCAACCTTAGTGACCCTAGCATTTTTTAAAAATTTAAATTCAACCCATTTAGTCAGGTAGTTTGTACATACCAAAATATAAGACTTGGCATTGGAGGTTGGTTCTATGTGCCCAATAAAGTCAAGACCCCATTTGTCAAATGATCTAACCACCAATTGTGGCTACAAAGGCATCTCATTGCTCCTTGTAGGGCTTCGCATCTTTTGACACCTATCACATCTTTTTGTATATTGAATTGCATCCTTGCAAATGGTTGACCAATAATATCTTGTATTGAGAATCTTGACAACTATTCTCTTTATGACAAAATGGCCTCCACAAGGCTCGTCATGAAATGCCTTCAATATTTCAAATGTTTCATCTTCTCAAAGGCATCTATGCATAACATTATCAGGTCCAACATAAATGAAATATCTTGCTATCCAAGAGTAGGAAAAGGTTCATTGAACTAGCTTCTTTTCTTTTGGAGAAATATGTACATGGAGAATTTTTTTCTACTACCAAAGAATTCGTAATCATGTCTACATACCATGGGCTATGAGTAGTGAGAGAAAATAAATTTTCATCAGGAAATGAACCATCAACCACTGAACCGTCTAATGAATTTTTCAACCTAGAGATAAAGTATACAACCACATTATATATCCCTTCCTGGTTTGTCCACAATTGGGATGTCAAACTCTTGTAAAAATTGAAGCCATCTAATCAACATACCATTAACTACTAGTTTATTCATGAGATAGTGTATGGTTGCATGGTTAGTGTGAAAAAAATAGGGTAGCCTAAAATAAAGTACCTAAATTTATTTATTGGATATATGATAGCAAGCATTTCTTTCTTGGTGACTATATAATTTATCTCAAATCCTTGCAAGTTATTGCTAATTTAGTATATAGCATATTCTATGTTACCTTCCTTTTGCCCAAAAAATCCTCTTACTACAAAATCATATGCATTAGTGTGTATTAAAAAAGGCAATTTCCAATTGGGTCCCCTTATCACTTGTGTTTGAGTGAGAGCCTTCTCGAGTGCTTCAAAATGTTGCTAGCAACTTGTAATACATTCAAACTATGCCTCCTTTGTCAATAATGTAAAAAAACAATGGATTTTCTATCTTACTAAATTCTTTAAAGAAATGTCTAACATGGCCCAAAAAATGTTTGGCATCTCTCTCCTTCTGTGGCATTGGTAATTCTAGAATTATCTCCACCTTAGCAGGGTCAACTTGTACCCCTTCAATAGAAACAAATACCCAAGGACAACACCCTCTTCCATCATCATGAAACACTTCTCATGACTTAGTGAAATATTATTGTCTCGACATCTTTGGAGTACATTTTCCAAATTAGCTAATGCTTCCTCATATGAATTGTCACATGTAGAATTATCCATGTATATCTCTATTGTTTCATGGGTATAATTAAAAAAAATACTAAGCACAACATTTTGCAATATGTTTGGTGCATTACATAAGCCAAATGGTGACATTGAATAGGCATATGTCCCTCATAGGAAATTGAATGCAGAATCATCTTGATCTGTAGGAGCTATTTTAATTTGATTATATATTTTCCTAAAAAGTTAGCACCTATAATTCGATGCTCAGGTAGGACCAAGTTTGGCAATTTCAATATTTCATGTCTATTATGCTTGATCCAGTTACCTATCTCCCCTTGATCTAACATCTTCCCTATCTTCTTGATTTCCCATTTCATTTTTGGTTCTTTTTCCTAGATTGTGTTCCCCTAGGTTTGGCCCCAATTTTAAAATGGGGGGGGGGGGGGGGGAGCTGTTTTAGAATGTCCTTGGGAAACTAGATCTTGTGGTCAGCCTAGCTTAATTTCAAATCCCCAAATGTGTGAGGTGTATATAAACACCCTATTTCTCCACATTTTGATAACCAAGCTCCATTATTATCCACAAACAAGAACCATGATCAAGACTATCAAGAATTCTCAAAGATTGGAAGGCAAACATCCAAGATCTAACATTTCTCCAAGCATAAAAGGCATTTTGAAGCCAATCTTCTCCAATGTAGAAAAATTATCTCTCATGATGGCCAAGTAGAGGAGTAATCAATCAAGAAAGAAGATCCTTTTTCCATCTACATGCATTCTTCATTCATAGCAAGTGGTCAATCAAACATAATAACATTGAAGATCTAGGAGTGGCATTCATAGATCCATGCATTTGTGAAGGCATCCTTGATTCCTTTATAGATTCCAATGTCAACAACTACAATTAAAGTAACATACAAACATCTTCATGAATATGTGTGATCTCAATATCCATTTATGAAGGTATTTACAAGGTATATCTAATATTTACCTTTACATTTTCTTTCTTTTGTTCCATTTTCAATGTTGATTCCTAAACAAGTGTTTGACCAAGGAAAAACCCTTCCCAAAACCTTTTCCCCTTTTTTCTATGTAGGAACAAGTGGCAAAACTGTTGGAACTATTCTAGAAAGTTTGGGACATGTTGGATCGAATGTTAAAATTTTAAGAAAAATCACAGGGAACACAACAAAAATATGAAAACTATTCCTGGGAACAGAATGTCGAGCTTGATCTGTACCTTGCAAAATAACTTCAAATTTAGACTATAGGTTAGTTCAATTTGTCAGATCCCATTTCAAGTCATTACATGTGTCTATATGTTTTACGTTAGTCTGTATTTTCTAAATCTTGTCAACTTTGTTTATTTAGCCTCCTATTTGGCATCGATATATTATTTCCCCTCAAATAATTTCATCTTTAATCATAAACCAACAAAGAATCATTAAATCACTTAAATCTTAAGTCCTACTTGAGGCTATTGAGACATATTCCATTTGATTTGTGCATTAAGGAAATGTGGTCAATCCCTTACATCTTGTTCCCCCTTTTTATTTATGTACATTTTTTGTGAACCCAACACATGCACATTTCTATTTTTATTTTGGTGTTAGATCTCGCTTATGTATATTGGGTCCTCACTTTTCATTTCATAGTTAGATGTGCTATTCATTAGATCTTATGTGCAATTATGTGTTGTAATTCCATTTATGCAGTAGCACAAATTTAATGACTCTTTCCATGTCTATTTCAAATTTCATACTTTCATTTGTTAGATCTATCTTTTCTTTCTTCCTTTTGATTTGTGCATTAAGGAAAATTTGACAATCTCTTACATATTGTCCCCCCTTTTTATTTATATACATTTTTGGTGAACCCGATGCATGTACATTTTAATTTTGATTTTGGTGTTAGACCCCCTTTATGTACATTGGTTCCTCACTTTTTATTTCATAGTTAGATGTATTATTCATTAGATCTTATGTGAAATTATGTGTTGTAATTCCATTTATGTAGCACAAATTTAATGACTCTTTGCATGCCTATTTCAAATTTTATACTTGCATTTGTTAGATCTATCTTTTCCTTCTTTTCTTGTGCATGTGTGTTATAACATTGAGTCCTACCTATAGCATTCTGGTTAGGAGAAGTTGTGGACTTATGGGTTCCTTTGATCACGAGTCCTCTTTGTTTCCTAGGAATCTTGATGACACACACATGCCTAATAATGACATTCCCACTATCGTTGAAAATCATTCTTCCCACTCTTCTTGATGGAGACTCTTCAGGAGATGGGTTAATTACAATCCATGGAGGATCTGGGTAGGTTGATTGAATTGGAGAATCAACTGTGACATAGTCAACATGGGAATCTGCAATAGGTGTCTTTAATGGGACATCTTGACTTACTAGGGTAACTTGAGGGACTTGTCCCCTCATCCTAGTACTTCTTCTCAAAGGGGTTTCTTTTTCTTCCACCATTTTTTTTTACCATCTTTCCTTGGCCTTTCGGCTGCAGGAGTATCTGCTGCACGAATCGATTTCCACTTTCTACTTTTTGAGGTTGTAGGTTTCTAGGGTTCTACTTCAAGAACTGAAGTTCCTTCATTAACCATGTGTTTTCCTTTTCTTTGAGATAGGTTAGGTACATTATCACTCAAGATAGGAGAAAGTTCCCTCTCTTCAATATTCTCAAACCCTTTTTCTTGAGGTATTTCAATTGGGTCAGGGGGTATTTCATTTTTAGGAATTAGCTGCTGAACAGGCTCATTCTGGGGCTGCAAGGTTTTTTTCTTAATAAATTATTTCCATTCCAGAGGAGAGACATCCCTACGAGATCTTTCAACTAGAAGTTTGATTAGGGTATGATGGGAAATGTAATTTGTTTTACCCTTTTGTGTTTCCTCAAAACTAATACTTAGCATGTTGTACATAAAGTTCAAAATATTTATTTGAAGATTATTCCTGATACAACTAAGTAACTTGAAATGATGAGCATGTAAATGCAAAAATCTCCCTTCACATGTGAAATACCTGATGATATATGTAGTCATCTCGTTATATGGAACAGGTAGTGACATTCTCTTGCATCCTTGCTTACTCACTTCCAGTGGAGGGTTAGATGGTTTGGTGAATTGAGCTCATGTAGACCTCTCTTCATGCTTGTTGGGGTAATGCTCCCCAACTACTGGCAAGCCCGTCAACTCCACAATTATTTCCTCTATTGCTAGAACAGTCACTCCCCACACAGTTTCTTCCCCCTCTTTGAATGTATTCATGAACTCTGTTGCCACTTCTTCATCAAATTCCATTAATTTCAAGAAGTAACCTAGCCATCTATAGGCATGAAACCTACAAACAGCTTCTACATTAGTCAATAAAATGGTATGAACTACAAGTTCATGCCTCATCAGCTCTCCACCCATTGTGCAAAATTATGCCTTCAAAATTTATTCTCAAATTCTTTCTCAAACTCTCTCCCAGTCTGCAATTTCACAATTTCTGTTTTCTCTGAAACTCCAAATATTCTAAATTCCTTTGAAAAACCCCTTTTATTTAGCTCATAACTGCACTTCACTTCATCTCCCTTCAATCTTTGTGTCATACTATTTTGAAAATTGGGCAATACAAATGATAATGACACTTGACGGCGGGGAATTATGTTTCTTTTAAGTGCAGTTAATCCTTACACAAATCTAATTACGTCACCTAGGGTAAGAATCAAGAATAATATGAGCAATTAAGTACGACAACTTGTGCAAATATTACAAGGACTTGATGACACGTCACATAAGCACTGATTTGGTTGACATGTAATCTAGTTTGAAATGATAGGTATAGGAAATAACAACTTGGGAATTAATACACTTTTCACCCCATACAAAAGAATGACAAATGTCCACACTTGTCCTCCTTGGCAAGGAAGAGAAAATTGGCATAATGCCATAACATATAGACATATGCAGTACTAAATATAATTGCCAAAATCTATGTTTTAAAAGTGGAAATAAATTGAATACATGTACCTGTCATTATGTTTTTGTATGTGCTTGAAAGATGAGAATCAGTTGTGCCTTGAAATTGATTATCCCTGAAAGGATTGATGCTGACGTGGAATTTATTGAAATCTTAGAAAATTGAGCAAAGTGGGTGACATGGAATTTGGATGGGTGGAAGGTAAAGAAATGAGGTGGGTTGGAAAGTGAATCTGGAATGATACTTCATTAAAAATGAAGTTTTATTATGGATGTGTGCTCTTGTATGCTAGGGTGAAGCTGGAGGAAGAAGGTTGTCACCTTCTACTGTAGGAGTGATTACCTGTGTTACCTTTGGCTCGTCTTCTTTGAATTGCTACAGGAACTCTGTCTTGGTTTGTGGCTGATGGTATAGACAAACTCTATGGCCATTGACCAGCAATTTGAATTGTACTGGGTCAATTGTTGTCAATTGAACCGCTCCATTTGGAAAAACATGTTCTATCTCATATGGCCCTAGCCATCTTTTTTGCAACTTGCCTTGTGTTTCTTGATACCTAGAATCAAACAATAGTACCCAATCGCCTACTTGGAATTACATATTCTTGATGTGGGAGTTGTGCCATTTCTTTCTATATTTCTAGACTATTTCTATGCACTCCAATGTAGATTTTCGCATCTCATCCAAGGAGCTGAGATTTAGTAAGCATTCACGCTGAGTTGTAAGAAGGTCCATATTCAGCTTCAAAGCAGTCCTTAGTGTTTTTTTTTTCAAACTCAATTGGTAGCATTGTTGTTTTTCCATAGAGTATTTCAAATAGAGACAATCCAGTTGTGGTTTTCCATGCTATTTTGTATGCCCACACTGCTTCTGCTAGATAGCTGCTCCAATCTCTTCGGTTGAGTTGAACTATTTTTGTAAGTATTGATTCAATTTCCCTATTGGTGACTTCCACTTGACCATTAGCCTATGGATGGTATGGAATGGACTTCCCATGTCTGATGTTGTATTCATTCATGAGTTTTGTTACCAGATTTGATGTAAATTGTGCCCCTTGATTAGTCACTAACTCTCTTGGTACTCCATAGCAAGAAAATATTTCTTCATACAGGAAGGATGTCACTTTGTTGTCACGAGCATGCTTCATTTCCTTCACTTATACCCATTTTGTTATATAATATGTGTATACCAAGATATATGTGTGATAACTTGATGAAGGGTGCTCCCCTTAATACCACAAACACATAACAGAAACAGAGAAACCACAACAATATGCAAGAATAGAAAATTGGCTTCTTATTATCTCCACAAATGTGGAATTACAAACTTTTAGAATTACAATATGCAAAGCCACATGGGCATTCCCTTACAATATTCTATAGGACAAAGCCTCAAATCAATACCTAGATCTACTACCCAGAACTATTCTAAACTGCCTAAGACAATAATACAGCCTTCCTTATATAGGCAATTTTTCACCGCCTGGGAAGGTTCCAGAATTTTAGCCAATAAGGCCGACCAAACTTAGAATTATTTTATTTTACATTTCATTACATCATAGTTGGCTCAAGATAACCTTTGAAACCCAAACAGAAATTTTGAAGAAAATTATTTTTCGCCATTTCAGGTGGCCCAACTTCCAAAGACCATAAGTCATTACCAGTTGACCCGATCGGCTATTATAACCCCATTTCGAAAACACCATGAAGCGCTCTACAGACTTGACCCATGCAAGCGCCCGTCACCCAAATTTTTGACCTCATCTGGGGCCTCTAAAGCCTTCAAAACTGAGTTCAAAGTTTCTGTACCCTGCTGCCAATACCGAAAATCTTCAATATCTTCCAATATACACTTGATCTGGCAATGAAACTTTACTGGCAGACTTATATGACCAAAATGAACCTCCAAGAAAGAAATCAGATCTTTCTGAGCACATACAAAAATTATCAAAAATAGTAACTTTCCATAAATAACAGCTCTGCACAAAATAACCCTTATTGAATATAAAAACATAAATATTTTTGGGTGATGCAAGATTGCTCTTACACCCAGGATGCTCCTGCATCAGACACCCGGGGTAATTTGAGAAGTGACCCTGTCACGACTCAGGTGTGTAGAGGAAAACCAAGATGGTTAACCTCCTCCTTTGTTAGCCATGATGAATCTTCAACAGGTCATCCTTTCCACTTGACCAGATATTCTTCATATGTCCTGTTCCTTGTGCTTCTGCCAACACGACTATCCAGTATATCTTCAATCTCCTTAGTGTCTGAACTAGTTGCTGGAATACTCCACTGTACTGCTGTGATCTCATCTTCAACACCTCCTTCATGATACTCTGTCAGATCTGAAATGTTAAACATTGGTGAAATATGTAGCTCAGTAGGCAATTCTACCTCATATGCATTTCCTGAATCATGTTTCTTCAATATCCTGCATGGTCCAAACTTCTTCATTTTCAGCTTGTTATATGTACCAACTGGAAACCGCTCCTTCCACAAATGAACCATGACTTCATCACCGACCTAAAATTCCTTATACCTCCTTTTCTCATCTGCCTTAGCCTTATACTATGCGTTCATCTTGGTAATATGCTTCCTCACCTCCCCATGGATGTTCTTCAAGTGTTCTGTAAAATCCTCAGCTTCAGCACTACTTATTTCTCATTTATCTATCTTCCTCAATTCAGATGCATTTTTTGGACTACTTCCATATACAATCTGGAATGGTGATTTACCAGTGCTCCTGCTGACAGAATTATTGTATGCAAATTCTGCCTGTGGTAAAATCAAATCCCATCCCGTTGGCTTATCTCCAACCAAACATCTCAGCAAATTTCCCAAACTCCTATTCACCACCTCTGTCTGTCCATCAGTCTATGGATGATGTGATGAACTGAACTTCAAATCTGTCTTCAACTTCTTCCACAATGTACGCCAGAAATATCCAACAAACTTAGTGTCCCGATCTGAAACTATGGTCTTTGGAAAACCATGAAGTCTCACTACTTCTCTGAAAAACAATTCTGCTACATGAACAACATCATTAGTCTTCTTGCAAGGAATGAAATGTGCCATCTTTGAAAATCTGTCAACCACCACAAAAATTGAATCATGCCCCCGCTGAGTCCTCGGTAAACCAAGAACAAAGTCCATGCTAATATCCTCCCAAGGCTTCTCTGGTACAGGTAATGGCTGATACAATCATGTATTCTACTTCACTCCTTTCGCCATCTGACATACTCTGCAACTCTGTACAAATTTCTTCACATCTTGCTGCAACTGCGGCCAATAATAATTCTCACTAACCAAACCAACGATTTTATCACGACCAAAATGTCCAGCCAATCCTCCACTATGCTTCTCCTTGATGAGATTCTCCCTCATAGAACTTCATGGAATGCACAACTGACTCCCTCTAAATAGCATATCATCCTGGATGATGAAATCCAACCATTTCATCCTGTCTAGAGTAACAGGTTCTGTACAAGCCTTCCAAGCTTCACCAAAATCAGGATCCTCTGGATACAAATTCTTGAGTTCCTTGAACCCAACCACTTCAATCTGCATTTCTGTCAGCAATAGTTGCCTTCTGCTAAGAGCATCTGCAACCCTATTAGACTTTCCACTCCTATGTTTCAAAACAAATGTATAACTCTGCAAAAACTCAACCCATTTCAAATACCTCTGATTCAACTTTCCTTGACTATTCAAATATTGCAAAGCTTGATGATCAGTATACAAAACAAACTCCTTAGGAAGTAGATAATGTCTCTACTTCTTTAATGCCTGAACTATAGCATAAAATTCTTGATCATAAATAGAATACTTCCTCTTGGCATCATTTAACTTCTCACTGAAATACGCAACAGGTTTACCTTCTTGGCTCATAACAGCTCCTATTGTAGTACCAATAGCATCACAATCTACTTGAAACACCTTATTAAAATTTGGAAGTGCTAAAACAGGTTGTTCTGTAACTTTTTATTTCAATAATTGAAAACTCTTTTCTGCCCCATTAGTCCACTTAAACTCTTTTCTATCCCCTCTCATTGTTTCGGTCAAGGGTCCACAAATACTTGCTAAAATTTTGGATAAAATTTTTGTAAAAGCTAGCCAAACCATGAAAAGATCTTACCTCAATAGCACTCCTTGGAGTAGGCCATTCAAGGATAGCCTGTACCTTCTCTGGGTCCATTTTTAGACCTTCTGCTGAAACTACAAATCCCAAATACACTAACTCTTTCTTCACAAAACTGCACTTCTTCAAATTAATCAACAATTTCTCTTCTCTCAACTTCTCAAATACCATATGAATATGCATCATATGCTCCTCCAATGTCTTACTAAAGATCAAAATATCATCTAGGTAAACAATGACAAACTTACCCAGAAATTTTTTCAGAACCTCGTTCATGAGCCGCATGAAAGTGCTCGGTGCATTGGTTAGCCCAAAAGGCATGACTAACCACTCATACAGTCCTTCCTTTGTCTTGAAGGTAGTCTTCCATTCATCTCCTTCTCTGATCCGAATCTAATGATATCCACTTTTTAGATCTATCTTTGAAAAATACACAGCTCCACTCAAACAGTCCATAATATCATCCATTCGTGGCAATGGAAACCTGTACTTGATTGTGATCTTGTTTATTGCCCTAGAATCTGTACACATCCTCCATTCTCCATTCTTCTTTGGTGCTAATACCGCTGGTACAACATAAGGACTCAGACTCTCACGGATCAATCCTTTTTGTAACAACTCATGTACTTGTCTGTTCAACTCCTCACTTTCTGTAGGTGTCATTCTGTGTGCTGCCTTGTTCGGCAAACTCACTCCTGGGATCAAGTCCATCTGATGGCTGATCTTCATGACTGGTGGTAATCCATCAGGCACGTTATCGGATACAATATCCTAAAACTCATTCAACAAATCTGCAACTTCTACAGGAACATCTTCTACTTCCTCTTTACCAGCTTTTGGAATTAAAGAAAAATATACATGCTCATGCCTCATACCATCTAGGAAATTTCTTCCATCAACAAAAATTATCCTTGCAGTACCACATACCTTTTCTTCAGTCTCCTTCAATGGTTTTAGCTTATGTCGCACTCCATCCTTTGTCAGGGAATAGGTATTCGCACGACCATCATGTACAGCACATCTGTCAAACTGCCATGGTCTACCCAACAACATATGACATGCATCCATAGATATGATATCACACAATACCTCATCTTGGTATCCGCCGATCTTGAACTTTACCAGGCACTGTTCACTGACCATGACCTTGTGGTCATCCTGCACCCAGGCAATCCGATATGGATGTGGGTGTTTCTATCTCTTGAGCTTCAACTTTATCACCATCTCTTCTCACACCAAATTGTCAGTGCTTCCACTATCGATAATCACATCATAGCATTTACCCTCACACTTGCATCTAGTGCGAAACAGGCTCCTCCTTTGTTCAGGTTCATTCTCACCACTCAGCAAGACTCTTCTATTAATTAGCATTTCTCCTCTTTCAGCATCTTCAAAATTTGATGATCTAGCATCTTCATCGACATGCGCAACTCTAGCCTGGCCTTCATTTCTCCTATCTGTTCTACCTTGGCGCTGAGGACATTCAAATGCCCTATGACCTTCTTCTCCACAGTGAAAACATGTTCCACGGAAGCCACCTCTTCCAGATCCTTGTCCTCTTCCTCTTCCTCTTTGATCTCTATTATTCTGATCCTAAAAGTGATTGAAATTATTTCCTCGCTGATTCTGACTACTACTGGCCTCATCCTTCTTTTTCGGATCTTCATTTCGGCCACCATATGACCATCCACCAGATCATCCACCGCGACCTCTTCCGTTTTGTCTGCTCTCAAACTTCTTGTTCAGCTTTTCCTCTACTTTTAGGGCAAACTGGTATGCCTCTTCAATACTATTCATTCGAACCAGATTCAGCTCCTCCTGAATGCTTGGCCTTAACCCATTAAGGTATCAGGCAACTTTCTCCTTATCAGCTTCTGCATGGCCTGTTCTGATGAGAAGTCGATAGAACTCCTCTGTATACTCCTGAACAGATCTTCCTGCTTGCTTCAAACTCTGCATTTTCTTCAGTAGGTCAAGCTCATAAACAATAGGAATGAACTATCGCTTCAATTTATCCACCATCCGATCCCATCTCGTGATTTTCTCCTTTCCCCTTCTATTTCGCTCCAACTGAATCTCTTGCCACCATATCTTCGCATGACCTTTCAGTCTGGCCTTCGCAAATTTGACCCTATCAGGATCTTCAACATCTTCATACTCAAAATATTCTTCACATTCATTGATCCAGTCGATCAATTCCTCTGGGTTAAGATTTTCAGAAAATGTAGGAACCTCAATCTTAGGTCTTTTCCCAATCTTGGAAATCGCCCGAAAAAGTCTTTCTTCCTCCTGGTTCACAATTTCAACTTCTCTTTCTTGATATTTTTTTCGGCTTCATCCTCGATTTCATCTCTGACATTAAGATTCATTCCTCTGTGAATCTCTTCTTGCAATGCTCGCACTTGTCTCTGCAGCTCTCTAACCTCAGGTGTCACAGCACCAGATCTTCCACCGCGTTCTCTTCGTGGAGGCATTTTCGCAATGCGCGCTGAAACCCTAACCACAGTCCTGGTGCAAACTGCCTCACAGTCGGCAATCTGTTTACACACTCAAGAAAACCTACTCTGATATCACTTGATGAAGGGTGCTCCCCTTAATACCACAAACACATAACAGAAACAGAGAAACCACAACAATATGCAAGAATAGAAAATTGGCTTCTTATTATCTCCACAAATGTGGAATTACAAACTTTTAGAATTACAATATGCAAAGCCACATGGGCATTCCCTTACAATATTCTGAAGGACAAAGCCTCGAATCAATACCCAGATCTACTACCCAGAACTATTCTGAACTGCCTAAGACAATAATACAGCCTTCCTTATATAGGCAATTTTTCACCGCCTGGGAAGGTTCCAGAATTTTAGCCAATAAGGCCGACCAAACTTAGAATTATTTTATTTTACATTTCATTACATCATAGTTGGCTCAAGATAACCTTTGAAACCCGAATAGAAATTTTGAAGAAAATTATTTTTCGCCATTTCAGGTGGCCCAACTTTCGAAGACCATAAGTCATCACCAGTTGACCCGATCGACTATTATAACCCCATTTCAGAAATGCCACAAAGCGCTCTACAGGCTTGACCCACGCGAGCGCCTGTCACCCAAATTTTTGACCTCATCCGGGGCCTCTAAAGCCTTCAAAATTGAGTTCAAAGTTTCTGTACCCTGCTGCCAATACCGAAAATCTTCAATATCTTCCAATATACACTTGATCTGGCAATGAAACTTTACTGGCAGACTTATATGACCAAAATGAACCTCCAAGAAAGAAATCAGATCATTCTGAGCACATACAAAAATTACCAAAAATAGTAACTTTCCATAAATAGCAGCTCCGCACAAAATAACCCTTATTGAATATAAAAACATAAATATTTTTGGGTGATGCAAAATTGCTCTTACACCCAGGATGCTCCTGCATCATAACTACTTGTGGGTTGAGAGGCATCTGATCTGATTTTGGTCGCCTACCCATCCTTTGACATTTGTCACATTTTCTGGTGTAATTGGCTACATCTTTGTGAAGTGTTGGCCAATAGTAGCCTGTTGTTAGCACCTTCATTTTGTCCTAGTTTCTACAAAGTGTCCTCCATAGGGTTCATTATGGCATGCATGAAAAATATCATAGGTCTCATCTTCTCGAACACATCTCCTCATAACTTGATCTGGGCCTGTGTAGAATAATGTATTGTCAATCCATGAGTACTGAAAGCTCTTTTCAACTAGTAGTTTTTTGTCCTTTGGAGAGAAGTGTTCAGGAATCTTGTTGGTTACAAGATAATTTTCTATATCAGCATACCATGGAGTTTTAATACCAATGTGAAATAGATGCTCATCTGGAAATGTGTCATCTATCAATGAAGTATCTATATCTACATGTTGTAATCTAGACAAATAGTCTGCTACTACATTGGCTCTTCCCAACTTATCTATTATTGTGGATCAAATTCATGTAACAAAAGCAGCCATCTAGCTAATCTTCCTGAAATGGAAGGTTTGTTCATTGGATATTTTATTACAGCATGGTCAGTATGAACAAATATGGGGTATCTTGTTACATAGTGCCGAAACTTGTTTACAGCATAGACTATACTAGTAGCTCTTTTTCTGTGACTGTGTAGTTTAACTCTAGGCCATGTAGGCTTTTACTAATGTAGTAAATAGCATTTTCAAGGTTTTTAGACTTTTGGCCTTGTACACACAAAATAGTGCACTTTCTATGAATCATTACAATCAAGAACACTCAAGAATGAGGTCTCAAAAATTGATCCATAGCTCTCTATGCATGGAGTTGCAAGATTGTAAAATTGCTCTCATCTAGAGCTAATAGGCTTAATGACCTTGCTAGTCAACCACACAATGAGAGATTCAAGTGAAGACAAGGGAAAGAGTGCCAATATCTCCAAGAATCAAATGAAATGCAATGCAAGTAAGCTAAGAATGAGGATGCAAGCTAATCTATAAAAATGAAAGGTGCAAGCTATGCTATGAAAGGAAATAGATGTAAGTGTTACAACCCAAGCTAATTAATCTAGAGCATGGAAATGAAGCTAATCTAAGAAAGCATGAATATGAAACTAACCTAAGAATGCAAGAATAGAATGTAGATGCTAAGAATGCTCCAAATCTTCCAAAGCTCCAAAGTGACCTAGAAATCTTGCAACATAAAGTTAGCATAAAAAGTTGGGATGTGCAAATGAGGAAGAGAGCTCTTCTTTTATAGGAAATGAGAAGGAATGGACCATGGAGATTAAGAGGAAAAAGATTTAATCAATGGTGGAGCATCAAAGAGAAGCAATCCATGTGCACAAGTATCCTCCAATAGGAAAATAATAGTTGACTTTTGTGTCCATATGAGACAAAAAGTACTTTTTCTTCTTTTTATAAAATAGAAATAATGTTTTATTTGTGCAACTTAGGATAAGAGGAAAAGTGGGGGCTTTTTATTTATTAAAAGGGGAGGAAATATTCCTTTTAAAAAAATAAAGAATTAGGATAAAATGGTTAGCCCAAGGCAAATAATCAAAAATGATGAAATAGGATTTGATCAAGGAAATTGATATAATTGAGCTGAAAATGTTGATTTTTAAAAATATTGATTCAGGGATTTGATAAATTGCTGAATGGGGGCCCAAAGTCTAGGCGACCATTTTAGGGTGCATACATTTGCCCCTCTTTGACTAATGTGTGATCATTTCGGGAACACATGCAGTCAAAGAAGAATTGAAATGTGAGTTCATTTTGGGATCACAAAACAACTCAGACGTGTGTTCATTTTGGGAACACGCCCGGACAAAAATAAACAAAAGATTCTGGATATGAGTTCATTTTGGGATCACATCCAAAATAAGAAATAAAAATCTCAAGTTGAGTGAAAGCTCATAAAAAGATAGCTGAATCAAGAAAATCAAGGATTAAATCCAATATGTACTGCCCCCTCGGAATCAAAATTGAAATCAAGTAGAGGAGAACAGCAGATTGATAAAAGATGATCAAATCATAATGAAATCATAATCGAAGATAAAGGATAACAGGATAACCATTAGGCATTGAAAACATGCCCCAGTGATGAATGAGAAGAAAAGAAATGGGGTGAATGGAAGACTAGAAGTGTGAAAGACATGAGAAGGAAGAAATTCCATCAAAGATCGAAGAATTATGCCTCAAAAGGTTAGTCAACTGCATAGAGGAAAGAGAAATTGTGAAATGCAATTTTGACTATCAAGATGACCTCAGATTTTGATTTTGAGTCTGAAAATGGATCCAGGATGTCGAAATTAGCTATGGGTGCAATTTTCACGCAATTCTGAGGTGTTTTGAAAATTAGGTCAAAAAGTCAAAATGCTATATAAGGGGCAAAAAGTGTCATTTTCAAAATTATTTGACTTTTATTGATTTGAGAATTTTGAGAGCTTAGAGAGAGAAAATGGCCCAGCAAGCAGCAGTTCCTATCCACAGACACCGATTTGAGTGCGCCCGGTTGCACAACCAGCCTCCACACTATGCTGCCTTGGTATGTTTTCAACAAAAACTTGCTTGGTTGGGTCATTTATTGTATTTAATATATATTTATCACGTTTTGAAGAATTTTTTAATTTAAAATTTTCAAATTTCAAGAACTGGGTGATGTATCGCACGATACTTTAGAAGTATCGTGCCCTTTAGAGAGAAACATCACACGATACTTCGTGGGTCCCAAATGTATCGCATGCGCATAAACACCAGTATCGTGCGATAACTGGAAAACTATCGCACAATACTTGGTGAAGTATCACATGACCAAAGGTATATTGCACTACTATAGGAAGAAGTATCGCGTGATACTTGTACCAAAAGAAATGTCGCCCGAATTAAAAATTTGATATTTTTAAGTATTTTTGAGCAAAAATGACATGGGTCTAGACAATTTTATGTTGTATATGTCTTGTACTAATTTTTAGACATTCATCATGATATGTACTGACATGTGGCCTGGTTTAATGGTTTGTAGGAGCACTTCCTGGTGTTACTCATTAGAGCGTCGAAGGTGGTGGGATTGAAGTGCATCCGAGATCTTGATGATCCAGGCAAGGATGACTTGAGGGCTATGGAATTTGGATATCTGTTGTGGTTCCCATATATCCAGGTTGATCATGGTCTACTGACAGCCTTGGCCAAGTGATGGCACAGTGAGCATAACACCTTTCACCTACCCACTGGAGAGGCATTGATCACATTAGAGGATGTCTATAGGATTCTCAGAGTACCATGCCATGGCAAGCCTATAAGTATAATCATGTTTGAAGATATAATCATTTAAGTGTAATGTTTCCATATGATGAAAACTAACATGAATGTCTGCTGGCATAGGTATTCTATGATCAGGACACCACTGAGGGCCGACATGCTATCCAGGGCATGTTTCAAGATGTCACTATCATTGATAGGCACATCAACTGGGAGCGACTGATGCATAATTTTGGTAGAGACTTCCTAGTGTCGTGCATTATTGCCTCTATCATCTCACAGGTCCTGATGACTGATCATAGTAA
Source organism: Chamaecyparis obtusa (assembly GCA_027943335.1). NCBI lineage: Eukaryota > Viridiplantae > Streptophyta > Pinopsida > Cupressales > Cupressaceae > Chamaecyparis > Chamaecyparis obtusa. The sequence continues at coordinate 656,437 of BSBK01001103.1, forward strand.
GAAGGGATTCCCTCTCAGATGGGGCAAACTACTGGTTGACTTGGTAGGTAGATCTCAGCGTATGGCATGGGGACCTTCCATACTCGCTAAGATGTATCATGAGTTACACGAGATCATCTACAGGGACGGTTGGACATGGGCTTGCGGTGCCATCCTGGCACAAGTGTGGGCTTGGGAGCACATTTCTGTGGTGCCTCCCAGGGTTCAGCCAAGAGAGCGGAGATATTCGTACATATACAGGTATGGAGGGTACATATCACATGCTCATACTAGGGATGTGACACATTACAGATGGATCTTGGATGAGATGACCTCCTTCATCTAGAGGCCATACAGGGAGGTTGAGTCCTGGAGTGATGCAGAGGATGAGCTAAGCTACATGCTATGCAGCCGGCCATTAGTAGGATGACATGCAGAGATAGTTGGGAGATTTTGCATTACTCAAGTATGGTGACAGTTCGGGTGGCAGCAGCGGGTCTCCACAGAGACCACCACTTATGCGAGGTCTAGGGATGAGGAGGGACATGGGTGGCTACCCATGTTAGATTATCAGCCGGCCATTGCAGAGATAGATGGCATCAGGAGGGAGCCTTGGGAGCACCTTCCCGATATGGCTGATGCATCATATAGGGCTGAGTGATGAAGGGTTCCATTCCCTTGATTTACTATTCCTGATGTACAGCCGACAGCTCAGGGTGGGGATGATGGGGACAACAAAGGAGATGGAGGGGATGGAGGGAGAGGGAGGGTGATGGAGAGAGGTGAGGGATCTAGATCAGGTGGCCAAAAATGTTCATGGGATTAGAGATCAGTGACTCTTGAGGATGAGGTGAGACCTGCTCGCCAACAGGCAGAGGTGCAGCAGGATCACCCTGCGGGAGGAGAGGACTTGAGAGCTAGGATACAGGCTTTGGAGGCTGAGATACAGCAACTCAGGATCACCATAGCAGTTAGAGAGCAATAGATCACTAATTTGAGGGCAGAGAGAGATCAGAAAATTATGGATCTTAGGGTAGAGATAGCACAACGGGAGAGGGCGGCATAGGTAGACACAGCAAAGATTCAGAGAGAGACAACACGAGTTGCTTATTATCATGAACTCTACCTATAGGCTATGCCAGAGGATTAGAGAGCACCATCTTACTCTCAGAGGGTAGGCAAATTAGACATGGTACCAGATGTAGCACCACCTCCCCCACCACCAGGTCTTCAGGATGGTGGCAGTGAGTCCTAGGTTTAGCGCTTAAGATTAGATGTTTTTAGACATATCCTTAGACTTTTGATCCAGATTTTGGGATCTCATATTATACTGTATGATGACATTTATTGATATATGAGATTTACTGGGTGTTCGATATATCTTGTGTTTACATCTCACTTGTGATGGATGTATCAATTTTTATATTGTCTTGTCATTTTGCTCAAAATGTATGTGTTAAATGCTCATGTAGATTCTCTCTCATAGATGTATGTTTGATTCTCATGTGTATGATGTAGACTCATGTTTCTGAAAATGACATTTTTAGGGATATAGATATAATGATAAGATTAACCCCTTGTGATGAACTAGAACAGGTTTGAGATGAAAGACAAGGAGTGAAAGACATGATCAAGAATGGGAAGAATGAGCGCAGTTGACCAACAGGTCCTTGAAAGATAAAAAGGAGAGCTCTCTCCATATGCAAGATGCAAAAACTAATCTAAAATGAACATAAGAATGCAAGCTACTATGAAAGTGGTTGACTTGCAAGGTCACAATGCTTATAGACATCTAATTATCATCATCGAGCATTATTGGTAGCGTCGTAAGATCATACAATACACACTAGTATGACTATGGGTATATGAATATGATCTATATCAGATAGAAATGTGGGAATCCCACCTAGGCATCAAAGACATGTAGGTCAAGATGACTAGTGCAGTGAGATTACCTAAGTTTGTTATGGCAAGATTATGCTTGTATCAAGACACATGAAAGTCAGGGTAGCTAGAAGCATGCACTCACAAAATAGTCAAGGATAATACCTTGTCAATCCCTAGTGTCAAGTAAGATCAACATAAATGCTCATGACAGTTAGGATCAACGAAATATACCCACAAGCAGATAAAGAAATAAAACATGTTCTCATACCGTCAGTCTTCTAGCTATGCATCATCGAAAACTTCTTAGGGAGAGACCACTCATCAAATAAATTCTCATAGACAACACACAAAGAAAAATAAAGTCAACATATCTCAATTGAATTGATTGTTTAAGTGCGTGTGTGTTGGTCATAGAGTCAAACTTTGAGTATCCAATTTGCTAATGAGAGATATCGCATCATACTTAGACTGGTGGGTAAGACATCTGATAAGTGTTGAGAAACACTCGACGCTAGGGTAGTGTTGAAAAAAAACATAGTTTTGGGGTGGTGTTGAAAAACACCTGTTTGTGAAATGCCCCAAGAGACAAATGCACCTAAAGGACCTATGCTAACAGGTATGCCCCCTAGACAAAAATAAAGACCAATTCCAGACCGAGTCAAATAAGGTCAAGGCATGATGGAGAATGGCTAAGCATGATGGAGAATGGCTAAGTGTCGAGGATGCATGCTAAAAGACAAGGGTGCAAAGGCCTCAAGTAGTGCCTGTTTCCAGGTTTTCACCACTTGGAGATTTTTTTTTATTTTTTGATTTTTTTGTATTTTTGCTACCAAGGTGCCTATTTCCAAGTTTTCACCAAGGCACTTTTTCTTTTTTTTTGAATTTTTTGCATTTTTTTATTTTATTTTTGATGAGACATCAAAGCGCCTATTGCTAGGTTTTCACTAAGATGCTCTTTTTTAGGACTTTATATGCTTTTTAGGATTTTTTCAGCATCATATATGAATTTTCTTGGAATTTTTTTCAAGATCATAAAATATGTACAAAGGATGCCCCCAGACTGAATAGGCATCATGGATAGAACTTCTTGAGGTGCAAAACATTGATCGGATCAGGGAGTTGTTCTCCATCCTCATCAGATAACAAGTAAGCACCTATCTCAAAAGTAACCGTGATGACATATGGACCAAGCCAATTAAGTTCAAACTTACCCTTTTGCTCTCTATTTTGTTAGTTATTAGGATTCTCTCATAAAACAAGATCACCTACTTGAAACTCTCTAGGGTGAACCTTCTTGTTGAATGCCTTTGACATACGCTTTTGATACACTCTCATATGATCAAATGAGGCCTTACGCTTCTCATCTAAAAGTTCTAAGTCTTGTAACCTCATGGCACAATAATCATCATCTGTTATCAAACCTTTGAGAGAGATTCTAAGTCAAGGAATCTCAACTTCTAAAGGTAACACAGCTTCAGCACCATAAGTGAGGGAAAAAGGAGTAGCCCCTGTGGGAGTACGTATACTCATTCTATAATCCCATAAGGCTAGATTGATCTATAAATGCCAGTCCCTACCATTCTTGTGAACTGTTCTATGGAGAATCTTAAGAATGGTTTTATTAGAAGCCTCTGCTTGTCCATTTCCTTGCGGGAAGTAAATGGAGGACCAATGTTGTTTTATCTTGAATTTCTTGCAAAGGTGTATAAGGTCCTTGTTTTTGAATTGACCTCCATTGTCAGTGATTATCTCAGAAGGTATCCCAAACCGACAAATGATGTGATTCAATATGAACAAAGAGATTGTCTTTCCTCAAGCAACAGACAGTGGAACGACTTCTACCCATTTGGTAAAGTAGTCAGTAGCAGTAATAATGAATTTATGTCCACCTGATGAGTTGGGATGACTCTGCCCAACAAGGTCAAAGGCCCATCACTGAAATGGCCAATGAGAAATAGAAGGAATAAGCTCCCTACCTGGAGCATGAATTAGGTTTCCATGTTTCTGACACTTTTCACATGATTTGAGAAAAGCTATAGCATCCATCTGCATGGTGGGCCAATAATACCCCGCCCTAAGAAACCTTTGAGCCATGGCAAGACCATTGTAATGTCCTCCACAAATGCCCTCATGAATGTCAACCAACGCTTGGTTGGACTCATCCTTTTCCAAGCACCTAAGAAGTGTCCCATCTAAACCCCTCCTACACAGATCACTAGAGATAAGGGTATGGCGAGAGGCATTATGGACAAGGTTTCTTCTTTCAAAGTGATTAAAGGTTTCGGGGATGATGCTATCACAGAGATATGAGTAAATGGCACCATAACGGGATGATTCATGACTAACCAAGGTACAGATGACATGGATTTATGAGGAGTCAAAAATGGGGTGATGTAGCTCTTCCACCAGGAATTCAAATCTTGATTCATGTTGTTCCAACTGAAGGAGTGAAGCTAGTGTAGCCATAGCATCTGCTGCCTTGTTTTCTTCTCTAGGGATCTGTTGAAATGTCACAAATGTGAAGTAACGTCGCAATGAATCAACCATCTTTTTGTAAGGTATCAGCTTATCATCCTTAGTTTGGTACTCTTTATTTACTTGGTTGATAATTAATTATGAATCTCCAAAGACATGTAACTCTGTTATATTCCACTCTATAGCCATCTTCAGTCCATTGGTTAGAGCCTCATATTCAGCAATGTTGTTTGTGCATGGGAATAATAACTTATAGGACTTAGGAATAGTATCTCCATGAGGAGAGACAAACAACACTCCAGCTCCCAAACCATTCTACATAAAAGAGCCATCGAAGAACATCTTCCATGTTCTTGTAGTCATGTACATTACATGCTCATCTGAAAACTCAACTTGCATTGGTGCTTTGTCTCGGATTGGAAAATCAGCCAATTGGTCTGCAATGGCTTGTCCTTTTATAGCCTTACACTCAACATACTCTATGTCAAATTCTGAAAGAATCATCATCCATTTAGCAAGTCTACCTGTGAGGGCGGCCATACCAAGCAAGTATTTTATAGGATCAATTTTGGCTACGAGGTGTATTGTATGTGTAAGCATGTATTGATGCAACTTTTGGGAAGAAAACACCACAGCAAGGCAAGACTTTTCAATACTAGTATAATTGACCTCATAGGAAACAAGTATTCAGCTGATGTAATAGACAGCTCATTCTTTTCCAATATCATCAAGTTGAGCCAACAATGCCCCCAGGGAAGATTCTGTTGCTGAAACATAGAAGATGAGTGGTTTCCCTGGAATAGGAGGCATTAAGATTGGAGGATTGGACAAGTACTATTTGATTTCATCCATGCTTTTCTTACAATCCTCATTCCAGACACATTTAACCCCTTTGTGTAATGTCTTGTTAAAGGGTTGAGCTCTATCTGCTAATTGTGATATAAACCTCCTAATAGACTAAAGGCATCCCTGAAGACTCCTCATTTGGCTAATATTTTTAGGAGGCGGTATATCTAATATAGCTTGAACCTTTTCAGGATCCACCTCTATTCCTTTGGCTGAAATTATGAATCCTAGAAGTTCACCTGAGGTAACCCCAAATGCACACTTTTTCGGATTCAATCTTAATTGAAACTACTCCATTCAATCTAGAATTACTTCCAAATCTTCTAGGTGTGTATCCCTTTGCTTAGACTTGGCCAAGGTATCATCCACATAATCCTCCATGTTTTTATGCATCATATCATGAAATATTGTATTCATAGCCCTTTGGTATGTGGCTCCTGCATTTTTTAATCCAAATGGCATGACATTCCAACAATAGGTTCCCCATGCACATGTGAAGGCTATTTTTTCTTGATCCTCAGGAGCTATTTTTATTTGGTTATAACAGGAAAAACCATCCATTAAAGAGTATATATCATAGCCCACAGTCATATCCACTATCATGTCTATGTTAGGGAGTGGAAAGTCATCCTTCGGGCAAGCTTTGTTGAGATCTCTAAAGTCTGTGCATACACAAAAGGACCCATCATGTTTTGAAACTGGAACAATATTTGAGATCCACTTGGTGTAGTCGATAGCAATAATAAATCTTGCTCCTAAGAGCTTTTCTAATTCAGCCTTAACAAGGAGAGCTATGTGAGGATGCATTTTCCTCAACTTCTATTTTACTAGTTTAATTTCTGGAGCTATAGATAAGTGATGCATAATGAGATTAGTGTCAAGCCCTGGCATGTCTAAATATGTCCAAGAAAAATTGATTTTATTCTTTTGTAAGAACTTTGTGTATGCCTCTTTTTCTTGCACTGATAGAGACTGAGCTAGATGTATCACTTGTGGAGCCTCTTCTATATTCAAGTTAACCGATTGTGTAGGCTCAATAAGTATTGATGACCTGTCTTGAAAATAGCTTGGAAGATTATCAAGTACCCCATCCTTAGGTGCCTCGAAGAGGTTTTCACCTTTGGATACGTCCTTTATTTTTACTTTTTTGGGTTCTGACACTGCCACATAGTGGTTTTCACCATCAGAACCATTATTCTTTTTTTCTTTTCTCTTTATTTTGTGACTGAGGTACTTGATATCTAGTTCAGTCATACTTGTAGTAGGTTCACTGGTGGAAGAGACTACAGGCTCAAGGGCATTAAGGTAGCATGCTATCTTGTAGTCATTCTAGAAGGTTGGAAGCTAAGGCTCTTGATAGTGCTGAGACCAGTCAATGAGGTCATAGTGAACAAGGGGTAGATTAATGATGGGTTCAATGTTATTGATACGAAAGGTGTCATCTCTGGTGGCTGCAAAGTCAAGATCTGTCAAGTATCCCTCTAAGGTACTCAAATCAAGACTTGTCCTATTAAGCGAAGCATCATCCACTAAAACTAATTGTGGATTCCAAACCTCTAGTCCTACCATAGACACGTTAGCTACCTCTGGTTGGGACTCATATGTATGGACAACAACAATATCCATGTCAACTATAGAACAATCAAAAAGAGTCTCCCATTCATATTCATGTGAATCTGTATCTGAATCTCGACTAGGATGCTTACACCAACCATATTTTTTAGGCCTTGAGGTAGAGGCATTTGTGTCACCAAGGGTAATGCCTTCTTAGATATCATTTGTATATTGAATAGGATTTTCAACATGAGTTGCGATAGTAGATTGTTCTTGTTCTGAAATTGTTGGATCAATAACTAAAGCATCTAAATCTCCCCAAAGGAGATTGGTGGAAGGGATCCAATCTTCACACTTGTCTTGCTGATTTTGCAAATTGGGAACATAACTAGACTCATCATCACTATCTGTCGTAGCTAGGATAGGAACAACTTTCTTGGTTTGACCTTCAAAACCTAGGCCAATGGTTGTCTTATGTCTACACCCAAAAAGAGCGTGGTCCATTGGTTCCGCTTTTGCATCCAATCTATGACTGAGAGGACCATGACCTGGGTAACCCATAATTGTAACCAACGTGTATCCTCTCCCATAAGCCTTAGGAGATGGGGAGAAATTTTCATTATGTTGGTATTTTTCCTCCTTGTATATCCAATCTCTAATAGCCACCTCTTCTTTCTCATCCTGGATGGGTACAGAAGACTCTACAAATGTGTCAAACAAAGTCATGGCAGAAGAAGATGGTTTCATCCCTTGTGAAGGTCTACCATAAGACCTAGGGGAGATTGGCATTTTTGCAAAAGAATCAATCTGATATCCTCCCATACCAAGGTCTAATGTCTTGAAATTACCCTTACATTCTGATAAGGCTACATTGAAATCCTTTGCTTCTCGATTGAGGGGGACATGAGTCCCTACCAAAATGACATTAACAGATAAGGTACTATCACCTGGTATGCAGACTTCTACACCATTGTATGGGAACTTGACACATTGGTGATAGGTAGACGGTACTGCTTGCATGTCGTGAATCCATGGTCTACCTAGTAGGATGTTGTATGCTAGAGGACCGGCATCAACGATTTGAAACAAAATGTCCTTTTCAACAAGACCAATTCTGACTGGAAGAACAACTAACCCTTTAGAACTTCTCTCAGCCTCATCATAGGCTTTGATAGTAATTTTCTTCTTGGTATCAATGACATTCTCTGAGTAACCTAGGTTTTTCAAAAGACTTAAAGAACAAATATTAAGCCCAGCACCCCCATCTATCAACACACGCCTAACATGGGTTTTATTGATCATGACCTCAATGTGAAGGGCAAGATTGTGTGGATGGCTCAAGGCTTTATCATCTTCTTCCAAAAATGTAAGGTAATGTGGGCTAGCAAGGTGGTTGACCATGTTCTGGAATTGGTCGACATCTATATTATTAGGGACATTTGCTGCACGTAAAGCATCCTCAAGAATACAATTGTGCCTCGGAGACAATTCCAAGAGTTCAAAAATAGAGATCTGAGCGGGTGTTTGTTGTAACTGATCAACAAGGTTATAGCTCATCTCTGGAGTGACTGCAGGTTTGGTGACATTCTTGGATGTCACTTGTTTGGGTTTGAAATTAGGCCCTCTAATGATCATAGGGCCCTGATTCTGACTCCTAGTAACAACATTGAGAGGTTGGGATGACCTTCGAGATTGAGGACCTCTAAGCACAACAACGGGTCCTTCATCAAATATGGGAGGTGAGTTCAAATCATAACCATAGGGATCTTTTCCCCTCATCATGTTAACATCTTTGTCCACAACTTCAAGAATATTGATGACATTATCTATAGATGGGTATGTATAATTGATTGCGGCCTTGCCATTCATGTTTTTAGAAGTCTCCCCCTTCTCATAATTAGGCAAGGGCTCCTTAAAGGCCTTGTGGTCTACATTTGTGGTCAACCCATCAACCTATAATTTCCCAGTCTCAATAAGGTCTTGAACAAGATGTTTAAGTTTAAAACAATTTTCAATGTCATGTCCAATCCCATTGTGGTATACACAGTAAGCTTTCTCATTCCACCAATAAGGTTTAGGATCCGATATGCGAAACTTTGTAGGATCTTGAGGTTGTGCCAAATTATGAGCAATCAAGTTTTTAAAAATATCTGCATAAGAGTCTCCAAGCTTAGTGAATTGTCTCTTTTCCTTTTTGGACTTAGGTTTATCTTGATACTTGGGCTTGTGCTCTTCTTGATCTAAGGATGTTTGCAGCTTTATAGCTTGAACTACATTAGATAGATTAAGAACTCCTTGTTCCTTAGGTTGTGGAGAGTCAACAACTCCGTCATTGACTACTTGCTTATTTTTGTTCCAGTATGAGCTCTTTTTATCCTTATTGTTGTTGTTATTGTTTGGGCCATTGTTGTTGTTACTTTGTTTGGCCAAAATACCTTGTTCTTTTAGAACATCCTCAATGCGACATGCAGTTTCTACCATAGTGTCAAAAGAATTAAAGACCATTTTTCTAACTTCATATCTTAATTCTGGCACTAGATTGCTCACAATTATATCAATCCTTTCTTCTCAGGGATGGTCCTAGAATATTTGGAGCATAAGCATCTCCACCTTTGTAAAAATGTCACAAAGGGTTCCCCCTGATTTTGTTTTAGCTTGCACAAATCAAGCATGGTGATCGACCTTGATAGATTATATGCAAAGTGTTGCACAAACCTTTGGACAAGTTCTTTGAATGTTGTAATAGGAGGGGTAAGGTTAGTAAACAACTCCATATCTTGGCCTTTAAGGCTCCTCGAGAATAATCTCATAAGGTAGGAGTCCTCATGATGAAATTCAAAGCTCATGATATAGAATTTTCGTACATGATCATGGGGGTCACCACTACCATCATATTTGTCATATGTGGGGATTTCAACCTTTCTAGGAAAATCTACCATAACCACACTCTTTTCAATGGGATTGGGACACATGGAGTCCAATTTGAAGGTATTCTTTGGAGCCATCATTTTCTCCATAGTCTTTTGCATCTGCTTAATCACCTCATCAGTTGAAGGGTTTTTCTTCTTAATTTTTCTATCCACATCAAATTTGTATGGGACTTTTGCACCCATATTGATTAGACTTTCCAAGAATTGATCCTTATTTTGCTCAATGTATTTTTCCACATATTGTTGAAATAGTGGCTCTTGTTGCATTCTCATTAAATCGTGAGCATCAAAGTTGGCACTACTTCCTCCATGTTGAGAGTTGTGATGTGCTCATTGGGAGGGATCTCTTGATAGTCTAGGAGGTGTGTGTCTCCTATAATGTGCATGTCAAGAAGTCCTTCTTCCTCTAGGACTAGGTGATCTTGAAGGAGTCCTTTACCTCCTTTGACTTCTTGGAGTTGCTGAGGGATTTGATGGTGGAGAGTTGGTTCCACTATTGGTACCCCTGTTGTTAATTTGATTGTTGATTTGTTGGGCCAATATCCTATCTTGTTCCTCTTGGAATGCTTTTCTCTCTATGTCCAACAAGGCTCTTTGTTCCTCTTCTAGGAGCCTAAGTTTTTCTTCTTTTGTAGCTTGTTCATTTTTTGCGGCCTATTTTTCCCGCTCAATTCTTTTTAGCCTCTCACTTGTATATCTTGAAGTTGTGTTTAGCAGGGAACTTGGTCTTGAATGTTTGCACCAATCATTGGCATGCGCTGCATTGACATGAGCTTCACTAGATGCGTTGTTTTGGTCCTCATGTTGTGACCGTGCATCTTGATGAGCTTATGCATAATGTCTTCCAGCCCATTGATGAGCATCTAGATATCTTGAATTAATAGGAGGCGAGTCAGGTTGATTTCCATCTTCGAATGACATCACTAATACATTTGGGGTGAAATTGCGACGGCCATTTGCGACGGCAAGCAAATGTCATGTGGTTTTGCTCTTTTTTTTTCAAATATAGCCCGACACCGTTGCAATTTGCGACGACAATACATTTGTCACTGTTGCAATTGCGACGTTGTCGAGATATAAGCGCAAAATTTAAAAGGAACGTTGTCATGTGTGTTTTCAACAGCGCCGTAACCCTCCGCGAAATCACATCAGGATATAACGGCAAACAAAATAAGAACGTTGTCATTTGTGTTTTCAATAGCGCCGTAACCCTTCGCGAAATCACATCGGGATATAAGGGCAAAAAAAAACAAGAACGTTGTCATTTGTGTTTTCAACAGCGCCGTAACCCTCCGCGAAATCACAGCTACAATTTCTGAGTACGTTGGGTTTATTTTTCTTTTGTCATTATTATGTAATCTGGTATTCAGCTGTTAGAGAGCTAAAATACCCAGAAATGAGGACATATCTATGTTGAATTTATTGTTAGCGGCTTTGGTTATTTAGAAGTTTAATTTTATTTGTTCATCTTTCAAGCACAAACGTTTTGTGGACCGTAACGTCTTCATTGTTTCGGGTATGCAGTGAAACAGCCCTAACTTGCAATTGCGATGTTGTTGGGATATAAGGGCAAAAAAAAAAAGGAACGTTGTCATTTGTGTTTTCAACAGCATCGTAACCCTCTGCGAAATCACATCGGGATATAAGGGCAAAAAAAACAAGAACGTTGTCATTTGTGTTTTCAACAGCGCCGAGAGAGATTCCCTCCGTGAAATCACAGCTACAATTTCTGAGTACGTTGGGTTTATTTTTCTTTTGTCATTATTATGTAATCTGGTATTCAGCTGTTAGAGAGCTAAAATACCCAGAAATGAGGACATATCTGTGTTGAATTTATTGTTAGCGGCTTTGGTTATTTAGAAGTTTAATTTTATTTGTTCATCTTTCAAGCACAAACGTTTTGTGGACTGTAATGTCTTCATTGTTTCGGGTATGCAATGAAACAGCCCTAACTTGCGACTACCTTCACGGTACTTGTGTACATTATCATGTTGTCTTTACAGTGACTGTCCTCATTCAAGTGGCAATTACACAAGGGACAGTCACTGTGAGATGTCCTCATTTGTGACAAGGACAGTCACACTTAGGACATCTCATAGTGATATTCCCTTGTGTAATTTCCACTTGAATGTATTGCTATTGAACCACATTAATGCTTTTCTTCTTCAACAAATGAGGACAGTCACTGTAAAGACAACATGATAATGTACACAATTACCAAAAAATGATCTTGTTAATTGATGTAACACTTTGTCTTGCTCACTCCCTATCCTTCACTAGGGTCTCTTTAGGCCAATGTTTTGACTTGATAGGGTACTTAACTATCCCTACACTCTTTAGGTATCTCTACCCAAGATCCCACTCCTTCAACTAGTGCACACCAACAAGAAATACAATGAACTCTGCTCAATACCAATCTAGCTACTAGGACACTCCTAGTCTTGTCTTCACAAATTGAAACACATTCAACTAGAACTTTACTCCATGGAGAGGCTGGCCACTAGGACCTCTATTGGTTTCAATATTACTCCTTCACCTATACTTTTCATCAGTACTTCAATCCGGTTCATCAAACCATGCATGCCAATTGCACCCAAAAATAGGTTGCTAGCAATTAGGCCTTTGTCAAGCCTTTTTGTTTATATTAAGCCACCTAAAGGGCTTAGGATTCAGATGCCCTTTATTGAGAACTCCAAGATATCTAAGGTCTTCTCCTCCTAGATTTTTTGTACACCAACTGCTACAACCATGCCTGAAAACAAGTATTTTGACACAACTTGGACAGTCTGACTAAGAGTTTGTTTTCTTAGCAGCCAAAGAAACTCACCAATCTTCTAATTTGACTTGGGGCTTCTTTAGATGTGTGTCTACCTCTCCATGAGATTTTAGTTGAAGCAACCAATGCATTCAACTTGTTGTAATCTTCTTGTAATGATTTGTCATCCCTAACTGTGCTCAACTGACTCACCTAGGACATCATTGCAAACATAGAAAATGAGCTTCCCAGGGCCCCTCCTTCCAAACATATAGTACATGGAGTCTCCTCACCCATTCCAAGAGCCCGTACAAAATTGACAATGGAATGATGAGCTAAGACTCCATTTGTTCAACCTGCCTGGTTCAAACCAATGATAGGGTACTTAACAAAAGAATTAACAAACTAGTTGGAATGCTTCAAAACTCAAAAAAAACACAACACAGAATAAAAAAACAACTTGTACTAACTTTTCCAATAGACACTGCGAGCTATCTAATCCATTAATCAACTGAAAACAAAGAAACAAAAAAACTCAAGAATTCACTAAAACCGTGTTACTCTACAAATCTTCTTAATTCCAAATGTTTTTCCCCCCAACCTTTTGCACAGATTGATGGAGGCCTCTTATAGTTGATCTGATGCCTAATTCAATGGTTTCATATAGTTACATAACCATCTTACTCGAAAATGCTCCCTTGCACAAATGTTGTCAATGTTGTGAATGACAACATTGACAACTTGTTACAACCTTTGGGATTTTGGTTCAAAACTTATTGTTCAAACACCATAAGACCCTAACCATGACTTAGTTAGGCTATTTAGACCTCACATAGGCCACTTCTACACTTCTTTGCCCAATTTGACCCCTAAATGCTTCATTCCCACTTTTGCCACAATATTGGTAACTTGGGTACAAATTGGCACTTGCCTTCACAAAGGTCACACATGAGGACATCTCACAGTGATCGATTGTCCCTTGTGTAATTGCCACTTGAATGTATTTCTATTGAACCACATTAATGCTTTTCTTCTTCAACAAATGAGGATAGTCACTCTAAAGACAACATGATAATGTACACTCACTGTAAGGACAGTCACAAATGAGGACATCTCACAGTGACTGTCCCTTGTGTAATTGCCGCTTGAATGTATTGCTATTGAACCACATTAATGCTTTTCTTCTTCAACAAATGAGGACAGTCACTCTAAAGACAACATGATAATGTACACTCACTGTAAGGATAGTCACAAATGAGGACATCTCACAGTGACTGTCCCTTGTGTAATTGCTGCTTGAATTACACAAGGGACAGTCATTGTGAGATGTCCTCATTTGTGACAAGGACAGTCACACATGAGGACATCTCACAGTGATTGTCCCTTGTGTAATTGCCACTTGAATGTATTGCTATTGAACCACATTAATGCTTTTCTTCTTCAACAAATGAGGATAGTCACTCTAAAGACAACATGATAATGTACACTCACTGTAAGGACAGTCACAAATGAGGACATCTCACAGTGACTGTCCCTTGTGTAATTTCCACTTGAATTACATAAGGGATAGTCATTGTGAGATGTCCTCATTTGTGACAAGGATAGTCACACATGAGGACATCTCACAGTGATTGTCCCTTGTGTAATTGTCACTTGAATGTATTGCTATTGAACCACATTAATGCTTTTCTTCTTCAACAAATGAGGACAGTCACTCTAAAGACAACATGATAATGTACACTCACTGTAAGGACAGTCACAAATGAGGACATGTCATAGTGACTGTCCCTTGTGTAATTGCCGCTTGAATTACACAAGGGACAGTCATTGTGAGATGTCCTCATTTGTGACAAGGACAGTCACACATGAGGACATCTCATAGTGCTTGTCTGTAATGTCCCCTTTTTGGCTAACTTGGAAAATAGGAACAATTACTCCACTTCTCAGACTTACTCTATCAGATACTTACAATTAAACTAAGTAATGGAGGTTACTTAAGATATCAACCGCTATTTCAGATTCAATCACAATATGTGTGCAAGATGATATTGATACCAATATGTTTAATAGCACTGTCGGATATAATGATATGAAATATGCTATGAATATGATGTTTCCTATCACTTATAGTGATAGTATAATGATGGTATGTCTGATATAAACAATATCGATATACAATCAATAAGTATTGCTTACAGCAATGTATTTGCTGTGTCTGATATGATGATGTAATTATGCAAATGTGTAATATCGCTATGAGTGATATGTTGCTATTTCAGCTTCTGAATTATATGCTTGCAACTTCAAATATTGATGCTGTTTCTGACTATCCTTTCTATCTGTGCAATCATGGTGTTGTCTCTGATCTGCAATGATAAACTTGAAACCAAACTGCCAAAGGCAGATGCTCTATTGAGTATATCCAAATATGGATAAGTAAATAAAGTTCTAATGATGCCTTGAGTGACTGACGAGAATGCATTCTTATATTTTCTTTAACAAATGAAGAGATGCTATGAATGAGACGTGTCTTGTTTCTTCCTCCATGTCCCTTTGTTAAGCACACCTTTCCATAATCCGACAGTTCACATAATATTATTTCATTATTTTCTGATCATAGATAACTCCCAGATTGACTCAATATCAAATCTTTTTATGAAGGTAATCTTCCCTAATTGGTAGTGCAACCAGTAGTTAACATCCATTGTGTTTGTATTAGTTTGGTCTAACTATCATTAGTATTTAGTCAATCGATATTAACTCTTGCCTTATCCCATATTGTTATGATGATATCCAATCTTTCTACTCTGATATAAGTCGATATCATTTTCTGATAATTGTCCATTTATTGGTTGATTGCTGGTAATGGAGTTTGATCTTCAAATTGACTTCCATTCCTGTTAATACTTAAGGATACATTGTACTTATTATCCATGACTGATGCCTCATTCATCAATAGCTTGTGATATAATCACTGATGCTTTTGTGTTTCTACAAGATGTGGTTTATCTCAGACAATCGATAATCTTTCAATCCTTTAGTCGATATCCTCCTATGTGGTGTCTATTGATATAGATAGTAGAATTCAATCTAGTTTATGTTATTGTCATGATAACATAGGAAGTGATGGTGCATATTTTCTAGCGGGTCTTCATGTTTGATATTGCTTTATCGGATATGTCATTGTCTAAACTTGTGCAATTAATGATTATTTATAATATATGAATGGTTATCCTTCTTGCTTATCAATACATCTTCTGAAACACATAGCGACCTATCCCTTATTCATATCATGTTGATCTTGACTTCATAGTATTTGGTTCATTAATCATCCTCTCATGGTATCGATGTGTAATGACTAGTGATTGTTGTATCACTTCTTCGTTCCTCATCGTGATAGATAATGCAGATGTTTAATGTAGATGTATATCGATTACAGATATTCGATATTGCTTTAAACGTTATTATTATTATTATTATTATTATTATTAATGTTATTGTTATTATTAAATATTATAATTAATGATGTTAGTAATATTAATAATATTATAATAAATATTATTATAGTGATAACATATTGTTTTATATTGAGAGGTTTATTAATATTATTTATATATTAAAATTATTATATCAATAATTGATTTAATATTATTACTTAATATATTATTATAATATAATATATATAATTTATTAATAATTATTTATTATTAATTTATATTATAATTATAATCATAATTATATTATTTATTAATATTTTAATATTATTTAATTAACATATTACTTATTATGCTAACTATATATTATTATTATCTTTTGATAATAATTATATATTATTGTTATATACCGTTAATAATAGATTATTATATATCATCTAATCATTTTATTATTATACTAAGTTCAATATGTCACGGCTCATGACATTGTCCCTTGTGTAATTGCCACTTGAATGTATTGCTATTGAACCACATTAATGCTTTTCTTCTTCAACAAATGAGGACAGTCACTCTAAAGACAACATGATAATGTACACTCATTGTAAGGACAGTCACAAATGAGGACATCTCACAGTGACTGTCCCTTGTGTAATTGCCACTTGAATTACACAAGGGACAGTCATTGTGAGATGTCCTCATTTGTGACAAGGACAGTCACACATGAGGACATCTCACAGTGATTGTCCCTTGTGTAATTGCCACTTGAATGTATTGCTATTCAACCACATTAATGCTTTTCTTCTTCAACAAATGAGGACAGTCACTCTAAAGACACCATGATAATGTACACTCACTGTAAGGACAGTCACAAATGAGGACATCTCATAGTGACTGTCCCTTGTGTAATTTCCACTTGAATGTATTGCTATTCAGCCACATTAATGCTTTTCTTCTTCAACAAATGAGGATAGTCACTCTAAGGACAACATGATAATGTACACTCACTGTAAGTGTACATTATCATGTTGTATTACAAATGGACCTTATGTTGGTCGGGATATAAGTGCAAAAAAAAAAGGAACGTTGTCATTTGTGTTTTCAACAGCGCTGAGAGAGATTCCCTCCACGAAATCAAGCGGGTTATCATTTGTGTTTTGAACAAAGCAGGTTGTCATTTGTGTTTTGAACAGCACCGAGAGAGATTCCCTCCGCGAAATCAAGTGGGTTGTCATTTGTGTTTTCAACAGCGCCGAGAGAGATTCCCTCCGCAAAATCACAGCTACAATTTCTGAGTACGTTGGGTTTATTTTTCTTTTGTCATTATTATTTAATCTGGTATTCAGCTGTTAGAGAGCTAAAATACCCAGAAATGAGGACATATCTGTGTTGAATTTATTGTTAGCGGCTTTGGTTATTTGGAATGCTTCCCCACAATACTTAATTACACAAGGGACAGTCACTGTGAGATGTCCTCATTTGTGACAAGGACAGTCACACATGAGGACATCTCACAGTGACTGTCCCTTGTGTAATTGCCACTTGAATGTATTGCTATTCAACCACATTTATGGGCCCGTTTGGACCACGACACACAGTAGCATCTACAGAGAAGAATATCCCAGGTGTAACAAGTTGTAAGAATATACCAACAGTTCTAAGAAGTTCCCTAGCACGTAGTAGCATCTACAGAGAAGAATATACAACATGAGGGCAGCCACTGTAAAGACAACATGATAATGTACACTCATTGTATGTGTACATTATCATGTTGTCTTTACAGTGACTGACCTCATTCAAGTGGCAATTACACAAGGGACAGTCACTGTGAGATGTCCTCATTTGTGACAAGGACAGTCACACATGAGGATATCTCACAGTGACTATCCCTTGTGTAAGCCACTTGAATGTATTGCTATTCAACCACATTTATGGGCCCGTTTGGACCATGGCACACAGTAGCATCTACAGAGAAGAATATCCCAGGTGTAACAAGTTGTAAGAATATACCAACAGTTCTAAGAAGTTCCCTAGCACATAGTAGCATCTTCTAATTGTCTATACCACTTCACAAGGTATTGTTTGCACACATTGTTTTTGGTTCTTTTGATGACCCTTGTTTTGAAATTGCTATTAGGCCTTGTAGCTTATATGTTTTGATTGCTGGAGAGCTTCTAAAGCTAAGCAAGAAGACCATTGCACGAGTTATAGCCGCGCGCTCAGGTTTGAAAATTGTATATTTTTTAATCTAATGTATATTTTAATCCTTTTGCCATGTCATGTAATATGTCTTGCCTTGTAGCTTATATGTTTTGAAATTGCTGTTAGGCCTTGTAGCTTATATGTTTTGATTGCTAGAGAGCTTCTAGAGCTAAGCAAGAAGGCCTTGTAGCTTATATGTTTTGTGTACTTTTGACAATTTTGCTTAGTCACTGAAAGTTGTAGACCGAAGTTTTCATAGCCCAATTTTTGCTTCCTGTGAAGAACGATCATGTCAGATAATATAAGTGAAGAACAAAATAGGGAGACAATCGCTAGATTATGGTCTAACTTGAAAAGAAAAGGTGATGGAAAATGTTATTGTCCCTGCAAAATTTGTAAGGGCTTAAACCGTAGAAGATTTCTAATCAAAACAGTTAAGAGACATTGTAGGGAGAATGGTCACATTGAAGGGGGGCATGACTATCATCCACTGGTAAGTTGTTCATTATATCATTTTAACAATTTATATACATATGAAATCACTTGATGATGAGTTGAAGATCATGGTTTATTTATGTTAATCAATTTTATATAGGTTGATCTCCCCAGGGAAGTACATGATATGGAGGAACATGGGGGTGCGAATATCCAAGGTGAAGATAATGATCCCATGGAAGATGACGATCATGTGCCAGAAAACACAATTGAAGATGATGGTATAAATACATTGATCCATGACACATTTAGTCCAAGCGGATCTGATCATGATGATGATGATAGCCTTGATGTACCTCTACTTGAGAAGGCATACGAGCCCCTATACAAAGACTCCCAAACAACTCTTCTCTCTGCTGTATTGTTGTTGTTGAACTTGAAGGTTATGAATGGTTTATCCAACATAACAATGTCATGTATGTTAAGGTATGTCATATATGTCTTTATAGTTAACAAAGGGTGAATAATGTACCACTAATATTGTTTATATTAACAACTTATATTTTTTGCTGTAGATTGATAGGCGATTTTTTGTTACCACCATCAAATATTCTACCTCGCTCATATCGAGAATTATCTGCTATTATGAAAGATATTAGAATGGAGTATCAAGCAATACATGCTTGTCCCAATGATCATATTATATATTATAAAGAACATGAATTTGCAACACAATGCCCTGTATGTCATACGAGTAGATATCGAACAGATCGAATAACAAAAAAGGTGCCTCACAAGGTTCTTCATTACATCCCCATTATTCCACGGATGCGACAATTATTCAGGTGTACTAGCTTGGCACAATTTATGGATTACCATGCACGCAATAGAAGTCGAGATGACATTATTCGAATCCCTGCGGATGGTTCGGCATTTATGCACATAGAGGAAAAGTGGCAACACTTCAAAGAAGAACCTCGTAATCTCAGGCTTTCATTGGCAGCGGATGGTGTCAATCCATTTGGAGAGATGAGATCTGTTTGCTCGGTGTGGCCTGTTTTTGTTATCAACAATAACATTCCTCCGTGGATGTCAATAAAGAGGGAGCACATTATGTTGGCAATGATTGTTCCAGGTATTTTATCATTTGATAGTTATTAATTTACATGTACTTACAAATCTTACAGTAAAATGGTCACAATAATTATGTAATGTTACTGTTCATTCAAGTAGGTAAATATCAAGTTAAAGATATGAATGTATATATTGAGCCTCTTATTGACGAGTTGGTGGAGTTATGGAACGGTGTCACTATGTATGACGTGTCTAGACCAATAGGACAAAGACAATTTCAATTCCATGCAATACTTGTATGGACAATACATGATGCCCTAGGGCTAACACATTTTTGTGGTATGTTATAGTGAATTCAAGTTGCGCATGATAATTCTAATTATAAAAATCAACATATTTAATAATCCAATTATATCATTATCTTGTAGGTCTTCAAACAAATGGAAAATTTGCATGTCCAGTTTGTGGTCCAAAGATGAAATCTCGTCATTCAAAAAGTTTAGGAAAGCATGTGTTTGATGAGTACAGACACTTCCTCCACAGGAATCATAAGTATCGAAGTATGGAAAAACATCTTTTCAATGGGAAAGAAGAGACTACATCAAAGCCACGAAGAATGACACCTCGCCTATGGAAGTTGGAATATAATAGAATTAATCGTCGAGGTAATGTCGTTCCACTTAATGGTTTATGTTTGTAATTTATATATTTCTATTGTGATTTTTGTTTACTAATTATGTAATTGATGATCGTGAAGGTCGTCAAGGCACTACTGACAACCTTCCAAAGGGACTAAAAAGCTATCCCAGACAATTTAGTAGGTTTCCCTACTACGAGGACCTACAAATTGTGCATTTGTTTGATCTTATGCATGTTGGAAAGAATATAACAGAGACATTGTGGAAAATACTGGATGGAAGACGCGACAAAGAAAAAATTGTCAAAATTTGTAATGACATTCATGAATCCAATCATGCACTGAAGAATTTCATTCACTCAAATAGCAATAGAGATCAGATTAATATAAGTGCCCTTCCTTGGTTATTAACGGAGCAGCAAAGTGATGCCATAAAAGAAGTCATACGAAAAATTCGATTTCCCACAGGATTTGCTGGGAACATAAGCAATCTCATATCAAAGAAAAGTGAATTTGGGCCAGGGCTCAAAACGCATGATTGGCATACTTTCATCAAGGTAAGTTATGTTCTTCTGTATTTACAATATATTCATAAACTACGTGTACTATTCATTATGTTATGTTAGAAAATAATGAAATGATTGGTTTATAATTACTGCAGTACGTGCTACCTCTATCTCTCCCAGAGCACTTCAACAATAACATCAAACAAGTGATATATGATCTTGGAAAATACATGAGGTAAGCAGTAATATCTGTTCAATTTGTTGTATATATTTATTATATTCGCGATTTGTTTTTCTTGCTATGTAATCTATTGTATATTATTTTGTAAAGTCTCGTATTTATATATTTTTTGTGACTTGAATCTCTTAATGTAGGTGGTTGTCATCTAAAGAAATCCATAAAGAAGATATAAACTATTGGAAGAGAAGAATTCCTCATTTATTGTGTGAAATGCAAAAGTGTCTACCTCCAACTTTTTTCAATGCACAAGAACACTACCTCATACACCAAGTTGAGGAGATTGAATTGTGTGGACCTGCACACACTAGGTCAATGTGGATGGTTGAGAGGCACTTGAAATCTTTGAAGGCTTTGGTTCGACAAAGAGCACATCCTGAGGGTTCTATGGTAGAGGGATACATGGTATACCAGACTATGGTGTACATTACTGAATATCTTCCTAAGTTTGCTTCAAATATCCATGTAGATCGCATTTGGGATCTCGACCCTTTTAAAAAATTCAAAGGGGAGTACTTGATGGGGAAAGGTAGATTGAGGAAAGTGACAGGTAATAAATTATAAGATGTTATTGTAATAAATTATTTCTTAATCTTCAAAATAAATCGGTTGTAAGTCGTCTATTTTTTTTTTGTACAGTTGCTAGAGAGTGGGATGCACTACATTTGTATATTGCAAACAATCTTGATTGGATGACGGTATGGATTGAACGATGTCAACATTTTGGTCACACATTAACATGGGAAGGTGTATCTTCATTGGTTAAAGAAGCTCATCGTAATGGAGATTCTAATGTTACGCAAAGGGAAATAGATTTAGCATATGGTTTAAGAGATTTCCAAGTACGTACAAAATTATTAATCACCCGTATGTTTATCAACTCACGATATAATAATTTTGACATGTTTCACATATTATTGTAGGTTAAACACCACAAGGGTATGTTCTGTAATGGTCAAAAATTTCGCGTCAAAGTGTTGGATGACACGAAGAAAACTTGTGATTCTAGAATAACTGCAGTCTTTCAAGTGACTAATATTTCATCTAGAAATGACTTAGATCCTCAAGAGTCTAAAAATCAATACTATGGCATTTTGGATGATATATTTGAGTGCGACTTTAGTTCTTTCAAATTAGTACTCTTCGTTGTCAAATGGTACAGGCTACGACTTAATCCAAATGATCCTAATAGAACTGTTATTGAACATGATAATGGATTTACAATGGTTAATACAAGGTCGTTTGAGCCAGTTGGGGATGAGCCCTATGTTCTTCCAAGCCAATGTGAATAGGTATTTTACTCAGAGGTTTCACATAAACCGGGTTGGTCATTTGTTGTTAGACATGAACCGAGAGGAAGGCCGATAAAGTATAATGCGATGGAAGAAGAAGATACCGAAGAAGTAGAAGATGATGTAGATGATGATCACGATCGACAATTATTGGATGATGTTCCTGAGACAAATTTTCATGAAGAAGAAGAAGAAGATGATGCTGCTACTGATGATGATGATGAAGATGATGTTGATGTTGATGATGATGATGTTGATGATGACGACAACGACAACGACGACGAGGACGATGATGATGACGATGATGACGAGGATGATGATGATGATGATGATGATGATGATGAGGATGATGATGATGAAATTTAAAGGTATGCCATCAATCCTTAATGTATTTAATATTCATTTCTTGATAGAAATATATTTGTCTTAAATGGTTACATAGTTTATTCATTATCTATTTAAAAGCTATAAGTGTTATAATGTGTACGTTTTAATGTTTTTAATTTTTATGTGATGCTTATGATGGATGTGATTATGATTATGATGTGATTATGCTCACGATAATTGAATTACATTTGCAGGAAATTGAACCCCTTTCAAGAGCATCCCGCACAGTCTCATGGATCGACAGGTATAAGTCAATACACCTTATAGAAAGTCTATTTAATACACTTATCAATAGTAAGATTGATGTCTTCTAAGATCTCTCCCATTTGCAGGTACCAACAAATAGGTATTTGTCAGAAGTGTCTTCCTCGAGTGAGGGAAATATAGGAATAGAAGAGGAAAGTGAGACATGCAGTTTATCTAGAATAGGGAGATTAACTAGAGGTCAAAGGACTAGAAGGAAATTCAATAAACACATGAAATTTTTCCTTGCTCAAGGGGGGTCATGTTCTTATGATGATGAGATGAAAGGCGACATCGAGGTGCCCTTGAGGTACCAACATCTACAGAAACATTGGGTACCCAAGGAACTTCCTCCAATAAACATTAATTTTTGTGTTAATGAGAGGATATATCACATAGCACCATCATCATTACATGGTTTGGGCCTATTTTCTATGGATGGCATAAAGGTGTCTTACAACAAAGTTTCTGAATTGATGGAGTATGTTGGACCATGTTACGATTACAAAAGTTGGATGCATATTGTTCAATATAAAAAAATTATGCGTAGGTATGCACTCTCGGCAAATTATATACAACAGCAAGACAATAATCAAAGTAAAAGTGTGGCTATATACATTGATGGAAGGCCAAAAGCAACAGGGAATATTGCGGGTTTTATAAATAGTACACCACCTGGGTCAACTATAAAGCAACCCAATTGCATATTTGAGGCGCGCGAGGGAAATCGTGTATTCATCTGTGCGATAAAATCAATACGTGCAGGGGAAGAGCTGCTTATTGATTACAATTTGAACCGCATAGATATAAACGAGGCTACTATCATGGGGGTGGTACATACTATTAAACCAACTTCTAATCAATGACTCCAACATACCATTTAGTTATTAAATTTTTGGCTAACATTTTTATACTTGATCTTTGACACAGGGGCACAATATGGAGCAACCGCCCGAAGGTGATGGTGACGATATTCCTAGCTCATCTACACATGAGCAGGTAAAATTCATTGTAATTGTGCAAACTAGATAGAAGCAAAATGTTATTTTTTTTAATGTTATTTTCTTCATTGTTTTGGAGTAATTTTGATAATACTAATACTATTGTTGTCACAGAGGGCCGGTGGTCGGAGAGAGGGAAAGCAACCTGCAGTCCCTCAGGAGTCCCCCCTTGTGGACCCTTTTTTTATTGATTTAGCAGAGACCGATGACCCGATCGGTTCCATTAAAAAGCTGCTAAAGAAAATTGGGAAAGAACTTCTACGTTTGGTATCCATACATCCTCAGACTCAGGAAATAAAAGACAGGGCAGCTGAGTTGTTGCGCACTTCTGAAAACTTTAAAGTAAGTATTAATGAAATTTTTAATTATTACAAGAGTTCAATAATGGTTTTTATGTTATGCTCTTTTATGACATTAATTAAAATATGGATGCATTGTCTTTACAGAGTTATTTGCGTAATTTTGAACCCCATTCCCATGATGAGGCCGGTATTGCAAGTGGTTCAGGTAGATCACATGTTCCATTCCCCACTTGTGTTTTCCACTGAATATATATAGGAATGATCATAATCATTGACAATACATGCTCGAACAATCTTTTTTTTTAATGCTCTAACAATCTTGTCCATGCTAGTCCACGCGTTCTATATTTATGCATGCTGTAACAATTTTATTCTTCAGCTCCTTTCCATGATGATATGACAACGCCGCCTCCATCCAGGACAGCCACAAATGTCTTGCCGACTGCCATGTCAACAACACACAGCCTAAATGCACCAACTGTTGCACCATCTACTGGTACACAAATCCCTCTTTTTCTCTCTTTTGTTATGTGTTTAAGTGTTATGTGTTTACGATGTAGATCCCTTGATTGTGTTTGTGCCATGGGTGCTCTGCACCAATTTATTTCCCTTGAAGTATTATTTCTTGGAGGCATTTGATAATGGTTTTCATTTTTTGCAATAGGAGATGCAACAAGTCCCGATGCAACATCATTTCCTAGATGTTCCCGTGTTCCTAGTACGGGAACGGTGAAGGATTGCGTATTGATCATCAGCGACGATGAAGGCGTTCCCTTAAAAGTATCCAAACTTCCAGGTACTTTAAAGTTATTATTATTCTATAGTGATATAATAGTAATTTAGTTTTTGATCACTCTTCATCGACTAATGATCCCATGATTATTTTGTAGGGAATGATATTTTTTGGCGAAAACTTGGTGACGAGTGTTTGCGGATATTCGAGCCCACCATACGTACATGGTGGAACATCATATCCTAACTAAAACCCCAAACCACTATTTTGATTTCATATCATTGCTAGAATAGTTTTCCTTTTCATCAATTTCTTGAACTATATTAAAGGTAGCTTCTCTTCATTTATGAGTCTAACATGTTTTTTTTTACTTAAAAGGTGGAATAACCAAGATAAAAAGTTGAAGGATGATCTTGTACATAGTATGACCCAGCTTTTTGGACCTCGTGCATTCGAGAGAAACAAGCTCCTTGAAAGAGCTGGTTTATGTTTGAAGTATATTAGGGACCAGTACAGGAAATATTTAGAGGTTAACCCAAGGCACGAGCGTCCGCCCTGTGTTCTTGAGGCTGAGTGGCAGGGTTTGATTTTGGATGGAAAGTATAAAGCCAACATGAAAAAAGGAATTACGCCAGTAGAGAGTAGAGCAAGGTATGTGATACTTTTGAGAATGTAATTATGTACTAATTAACCTCTAAATTTTTCCTATACTGGTCTCTAACATATTTCAAACTTTTCATAGATTGCCTGACACATCAAAGGCAACAAAGGCAAGATTAGAAAAGCACGGGACACACAAGCTCGGCTCTGGTGGTTTTTCCAAACTTCAAGCACGAGTTGTAAGTATTAGTAAATGAAAACTTGTATCAATTTTTTTATATATTGCAAGGAAATTTTTTTTGATCAAACAATGCAAGTAAAATTCACCATACCAAGAAAAAATGTAGGGGTCAGAGTTCAATAGATGCCTCACAGAAGAGGACAAGAGAATTGGCTTCCAACAAGGCTATAGAGCCGTGGCTGAACGACTACGAGCTGAAATCAGTGTGCAAGGTTCAAATAATGATGCATCTGAGCCACAGGTAAATAAGCTAAATGAAATTTATTTCAAATTGAATACTTTACCAATTAGTCTATTTGATGTTAAGTTCTAATATAAAGTGAGTATATCTGTTTTAAGAAAGCAATGATAACAATGTGTAGGATATTGGAATGCAGCCTGACAATCCTTCTACACAATCTATGCATAATGAAGGTTCGCATGATGTGCATCCTAGTGGTGGAGGTATACATTTGCTATTAAAATTTTTATATGTAATTACAATTGGTGTTTGGATTAATGTAACATTTTGTATAGCAACTGTAGAGGATCGAGGGGTCGGTGCTCATGAGCATGTTGAGGTTGAGTCTAGAGAAAATGATGTGGCCAGATCAGGTAATTAAAGAGCGCCACAGTTATGTTCTTTAAAATAATTAAATACTTGTAACAATTATAATTAAATATTTTAAATTTAACTCTTTTATTTGTTATTGTAGAGGACCCCCCTTTGCAGCAGCATAGGAATTTGAGATCATCAAGAACAAAGAACAAAACAACTGATGAGGGGGGTATTGATGATAACATTGATGCTCCTCTTAGAGCTTACATAGAAAAAAAAATTAGAAAGAGAAAAAAGAAATGATTGTCATCTAAATACCTTAATTGATAATGACTGAATTTTATGTCTCAATGAATTTAATTATGTGCTAATGAATGTTCATGAATTATGTGTTTATTTTCATATTGATGAATGTTGTGTGTTAACGAATCTAATGTGTTAATGAATGTTATCATGTGATATTGATTGAATGTTACATTTTATTAATAATTGAAAGAATGAATGAATGTTAGATGTTAACGGGGAATGTAGAGTGATGTTAGGGGGAGGGGGGTGGGGCCAAATGAGCTTCCACCTTCACGTGGTTGGCCCTGTTTAGTAGAGAATATTAAACTATATTCTCGAAACAAAGTGAAGCTCAATAAGATACTAAATGAGTCAAAATGGTTATCAAGGTCCTCTATCCATAAGATACTTGTAGTCAAAATGGTTATTAATAAGATACTTGTAGTCAAAATGGTTATCTAGGTCCTTTATCCATTCCATAAGTTCTTCACCATTCAAACTTCCTCCATAACAAGGAATGTGCTCTAGGTTAGTCATGAAGCCTAGCATGGACTCTCTGTCAGATAGAGCCACTATTTCAGAGCCTTTTTTGTGCATTTCCTTCAAGCACTGTACAGTGTACAGATGTGAAAGGGAGGGAAGACCAGTGTGGAAGTTAGAGTATTTATATCTTATGCTTTGAGAGTTTATTTGGTAGATTCAAGACACCTTATATCAAAGTTATTCCTTTTTCTTATCTGTTGTTCTGTCAAACCCTCATTTTTTGGGTTATTGCATTCAAATGGCCTTAACTTGCAAATAAACCATAGGATATCCTCTGTTCTTTGTAAAATGCAAGTTAAGGGGGTTTATTTTCATATTTTAAAAGCTTTGGAACAGGATACTAAGCCAGAGAATTTCAAGAGCAAGCCCTAGGTCAAGAATCTCAATGTTCTTGACTAGGAGTTGATGGATTATGCAAGATCAGAGGGTAGCGGCAAGTAAAGGACCTCAAACCTTGTTGAATCTAGATCTTTAGAGCATGGTGAACATCTTCAAACTCTAATCTTGGTTTCATGCACCCATTTTCAATGCCTTGTTTTGGAACCCACACCCAAAGGCATGCATTAGGTCTGCGGACTCAATAAGGACATTGATATGCTGGAGTGGAGTCAAGGTTTGGGAGTTGGAGGATTGTTAGAACATCAAAAAGGGTACTCAAAAAACATATAATTTCATAAGGTCCTTTGTCAAATTGAAGAGTTATTGCTGCAGAATAGGTTTTGGAGACCTACTAGAGTCACTAGGTCTATTTGGACCCGTTTGGACCACGACACACAGTAGCATCTACAGAGAAGAAGTTTGGTATGCAATGGTCTTGAAACCTCCTGAGAAATTCTTGGTATGCATTTGTGTGGTGCAAAAGCTTCGTTGAAAGAGAAAAAGAAGAAAAGAATAGAAATGATTTTTTTTCTTTTTATGTCATATACTGTAACCAGCTACTTATAACTTGCAAAAATTATTATAACCATTTGAAATTGAAACTTAGTTTAATGTGAAACTGAGAACTGCTTTATTAGAGCTTTCTGTGATTTAGATTCAGACATCAAGAACATTGTTTGCCTAATATTGTGATTAATGTTTATTTATTAATATCTCATACTGACAAACAATTGATAATTGTAGGGAAAACGTCATTGGGGGTCTTTGAGGATCCACCAGAAGCCAAGGAGAAAATGTATTCAAATGCTAAAGATGGTGTAACAGTCCTTACAGCTGTTGAACCTTGCTGTGTAGATCATCTCCGATTCTCCAAGTTCAACAGTACTGTGGTATTCCTTTGGATACTTCTAATGGTAAATTTCAGACATCAAGTTCTTTTCGTATGAAACTACTACATTTGTAATCTGTAGTTTTAAACTTTTAGTTTATAAATGTTCATCAGCTTTAGTTTGTATGCTGCCATTTCAAGTATGATTAATGAAGTTACCTTTATCACAGGATGAAAGTGAGCAGTCAGCATACTGATACGGAGCTGGCAGCATTGATACGGTGACTAGGGCATCGTTTAATGGTGGTATTGTGTTTTCCCGTATTTAGGGCATCGGCCTTTTGAAGCATTGCCTTCATCTTTCTTAAGTCTGAGTTTTAAGTTTGTTTATCTCTCTCGGCGCTGTTGAAAATACAAATGATAACGTTCTTGTTTGTTTTGCCCTTATATCCCGATGTGATTTCGCGGAGGGTTACGGCGCTGTTGAAAACACAAATGAAAACACAAATCCCTTGTGTAATTGCCACTTGAAGGAGGACAGTCACTGTAAAGACAACATGATAATGTACACTTACAGCCCGTGTACATTATCATTGTGTCTTTAGAGTGACTATCCTCATTTGTTGAAGAAGAAAAGCATTAATGTGGCTGAATAGCAATACATTCAAGTGGCAATCACACAAGGGACAGTCACTGTGAGATGTCCTCATTTGTGACTGTCCTTACAGTGAGTGTACATTATCATGTTGTCTTTAGAGTGACTGTCCTCATTTGTTGAAGAAGAAAAGCATTAATGTGGTTCAATAGCAATACATTCAAGTGGCAATTACACAAGGGACAATCGATCACTGTGAGATGTCCTCATGTGTGACTATCCTTGTCACAAATGACTATCCTTGTAAAGACAACATGATAATGTACACATACAATGAGTGTACATTATCATGTTGTCTTTACAGTGGCTGCCCTCATGTTGTATATTCTTCTCTGTAGATGCTACTATGTGCTAGGGAACTTCTTAGAACTGTTGGTATATTCTTACAACTTGTTACACCTGGGATATTCTTCTCTGTAGATGCTATTGTGTGCCATGGTCCAAACAGGCCCATAAATGTGGTTGAATAGCAATACATTCAAGTGGCAATTACACAAGGGACAGTCACTGTGAGATGTCCTCATGTGTGACTGTCCTTGTCACAAATGAGGACATCTCACAGTGACTGTCCCTTGTGTAATTGCCACTTGAAGGAAAAAAGCATTAATGTGGTTCAATAGCAATGTATTCAAGTGGCAATTACACAAGGGATAATCACTCTGAGATTTCCTCATTTGTGACTATCCTTACAGTGAGTGTACATTATCATGTTGTCTTTACAGTGACTGTCCTCATTTGTTGAAGGAAAAAAGCATTAATGTGGTTCAATAGTGATGCAGAGTAGTCAGGGCTTTTAGAATATACAAATATACATCCTTAACTCTCATTCCACCAAGGAAGAAGGAATTCCAATGGTTGAAATGTGAGTTAAGGTCTTTACATCAGTCAAACCCTGAAAATGAGGGTTTGTAAACAATGCACAGAAAATTTGAAATAACTTAGATATAAAACAAAGAGAATCAATCAAACCAACTTCCAAAGCATCAGATGTCACTATTACAACTTCCAGGAAAATTTTATCATCCAACCACCATTCGTACAGCCGTACAGAGTTTGTTTTTCACCAGAAATGCACTAAAACAGGGTTATTTTTATTTTTTATGAAGGCAAAATGATTACAATACTGGTTCTTTGTCTGTCTTCGACCATTTGAAGCCTAAAATAGGCTCTCCAAATGTTGGTTCAACCATCTAGGTGGTTAGAACAATTTATCCAACAAATGTCAACTTTGCTAAGCAACTTTTAAAGTTGCATTACAACTTTGCAAACAACTTTGCCGAGAAGGTTAAAAATGTGTTGTGAAACTTTAGGAACCTTATTAAAGTTATTTTGGACCTTCAAACTTCTTAACAACATCTAAAAGACACCTAATAAACACTTACTATGCTCATTTCATCCAAGGACTCAAAAGATGCCCAAGGTTTATAACTCACCAAGGGGTCTTGTGTCCAACAAGTGGATGTTTATAAGGAGATAAAATCAATCCTTAATATTTATTACAAACCAAGAAAACATCTAAAACTCCTATTCTAATTTATTGTCATTCAAAAAGACTCTGATTTGTCATTCAAAAAGACTCTGATTTGTCAATCAAAAGGACCTTTCACCAGTCAATCCTTCAAAGCTCCAAGGTGAAAATCTTATGTTCCAATTGATAGGATTTGACTCCTTGGCTTCATGGCAACTTCCTTCAATCATGGTGTCTTTGGCTTGCATTAGGGATGCCCCTGCATCAAATAGCAATGCATTCAAGTGGCAATTACACAAGGGACAGTACATGCCCATTAAAGTTGGTGTTTTGTTATCCAGCATGACAATGGAGACAACATACTCTGTGTCAATTTTACTGATCAAATTTCCCTCCGCCAGGCAAAGCAACAATCTGGGTATGATAAGGTGAAATTTTGTAGTCCTTTTGGGTATGATAACAGTTCCAGTTTCCAATAAGATGGTTCATTTTTATAATCTAGCTTCAATTTCTCTTGTGAAAATCTTTTTTTCATTTTATCGGTGGTAAAATATAATTATTATGCTAGAGGTGTGTACTTATGGATGATAATGAAACAAAATGATAAGATTTAAGACTCTTGTTTTTTTTTTAAATAGCAATTTAAGTTTCCTTCTATTATAAATTACTATTTTTCTATTTTTTAATGTATCTTTCCAAATCTTTTATATCAATTTTATTTATGAAATATAAATATATTAATAATGTTTTAGTGTTTTTAGGATTAGTTTATATCAATTCTATGTATCATCATTCGTCATTCAATTGTCAGTATTATTAATTTAGACTGTGCAATTGTAGAACTACTCGAATATGGGTTGGATGGATACTCAAGCAGGGGAGCCCTCCTCAAATATCTCAAGCAGTGAACTTGGAAAAATGTGTCCTGAAGGAACCCTTTCCGTCAGAGAGATAAAAGTACAAACAAGTAAAAGAAGCAGGCTCTGCAAATATGTTTTTGAGAAGAAAAATGATAGATTATTCGAGTATGGTTCATGAGGTATATCTAAAAAGACATTTTTTTTCTTATTATAATAAAAGAGGAAGTTGTGAATGTCAAAGTTGAGTGAAACAAAAATTATTTTCATCAAATTTTATTAGGCTTGCTTTTGGGAATAGTTTCTTACAATATTGCTATTAAGATTTTTATTGTGTAGTTTTTAGATTAGGTTTATAAAATTATATTTCATGAGTAGTGATTCATATTAATCAATTAACGATACTTTTGGAAGGTATTTTCAATGTGTCAAATTTTGATATTTTTACAAGAATTAGATTGTGTAATTTTTTTAATTAAAGTCATTGACTCATATTTCATAAATAATAGTTCTCATGAATCCATCTCTTATAAGATTGAATAGTCTATTTAGGAAGTATTTCTGATAGTATGTCAAATTATGATATTACTATTACCATTAGATTGCATGGCTTTGAAGTCAACCTCGTTGACCCATATTCTTCTTTGTAGATGCTACTATGTGCTAGGGAACTTCTTAGAACTGTTGATATATTCTTACAACTTGTTACACCTGGGATATTCTTCTCTGTAGATGCTACTATGTGCCGCGGACCAAACGGGCCCATAAATGTGGTTGAATAGCAATACATTCAAGTGGCAATTACACAAGGGACAGTCACTGTGAGATGTCCTCATGTGTGACTATCCTTGTCACAAATGAGGACATCTCACAGTGACTGTCCCTTGTGTAATTTCCACTTGAATGAGGACAGTCACTGTAAAGACAACATGATAATGTACACTTACAGCCCGTGTACATTATCATGTTGTCTTTAGAGTGACTATCCTCATTTGTTGAAGAAGAAAAGCATTAATGTGGCTGAATAGCAATACATTCAAGTGGCAATCACACAAGGGACAGTCACTGTGAGATGTCCTCATTTGTGACTGTCCTTACAGTGAGTGTACATTATCATGTTGTCTTTAGAGTGACTGTCCTCATTTGTTGAAGAAGAAAAGCATTAATGTGGTTCAATAGCAATACATTCAAGTGGCAATTACACAAGGGACAATCGATCACTATGAGATGTCCTCATGTGTGACTATCCTTGTCACAAATGAGGACATCTCACAATGACTTTCCCTTGTGTAATTCAAGTGGCAATTACACAAGGGACAGTCACTGTGAGATGTCCTCATTTGTGACTGTCCTTACAATGAGTGTACATTATCATGTTGTCTTTAGAGTGACTGTCCTCATTTGTTGAAGAAGAAAAGCATTAATGTGGTTCAATAGCAATACATTCAAGTGGCAATTACACAAGGGACAATCGATCACTGTGAGATGTCCTCATGTGTGACTATCCTTGTCACAAATGAGGACATCTCACAATGATTGTCCCTTCTGTAATTGCCACTTGAATGAGGACAGTCACTGTAAAGACAACATGATAATGTACACATACAATGAGTGTACATTATCATGTTTTCTTTACAG
Organism: Chamaecyparis obtusa; assembly: GCA_027943335.1. Classification (NCBI taxonomy): domain Eukaryota; kingdom Viridiplantae; phylum Streptophyta; class Pinopsida; order Cupressales; family Cupressaceae; genus Chamaecyparis; species Chamaecyparis obtusa. The sequence goes on from BSBK01001103.1 coordinate 689,376, forward strand.
TGGCTGCCCTCATGTTGTATATTCTTCTCTGTAGATGCTACTATGTGCTAGGGAACTTCTTAGAACTGTTGGTATATTCTTACAACTTGTTACACCTGGGATATTCTTCTCTGTAGATGCTACTATGTGCTGGGGTCCAAACGGGCCCATAAATGTGGTTGAATAGCAATACATTCAAGTGGTAATTACACAAGGGACAGTCACTGTGAGATGTCCTCATGTGTGACTGTCCTTGTCACAAATGAGGACATCTCACAGTGACTGTCCCTTGTGTAATTGCCACTTGAATGAGGACAGTCACTGTAAAGACAACATGATAATGTACACAAGTACCGTGAAGGTAGTTGCAAGTTACGGCTGTTTCATTGCATACCCGAAACAATGAAGATGTTACGGTCCATAAAATGTTTGTGCTTGAAAGATGAACAAATAAAATTAAACTTCTAAATAACCAGAGCCGCTAACAATAAATTCAACACAGATATGTCCTCATTTCTGGGTATTTTAGCTCTATAACAGCTGAATACCAGATTACATAATAATGGGAAAAGAAAAATAAACCCAACGTACTCAGAAATTGTAGCTGTGATTTCGAGGAGGGAATCTCTCTCGGCACTGTTGAAAATACAAATGACAACGTTTCTCTACATTATCATGTTGCCTTTACAGTGACTGTCCCTTGTGTAATTGCCACTTGAAGGAGGACAGTCACTGTAAAGACAACATGATAATGTACACTTACAGCCCATGTACATTATCATGTTGTCTTTACAGTGACTATCCTCATTTGTTGAAGAAGAAAAGCATTAATGTGGCTGAATAGCAATACATTCAAGTGGCAATTACACTAGGGACAGTCACTGTGAGATGTCCTCATTTGTGACTGTCCTTACAGTGAGTGTACATTATCATGTTGTCTTTACAGTGGCTGTCCTCATTTGTTGAAAGAAAAAAGCATTAATGTGGTTCATTAGCAATGTATTAAATTAATTTTATTTTTTTAATCCACCCACGGGCGTCGCAATTGCGACGGAAACCCGTCGCAATGTGATGCAGGCGCCCGTCGCAATTGCTTGGGAGGTCCATCGCGATTGCGACGGCCCTCTGAAGCCATGCGACGGGGGGCGACGGCCATGCCGCTTCTTAAATCTTAGTCACATTGCGACGGATATGTGTCGCAATTACGACGGCTACCCATAGACGTCGCAATTTGTGACTAAAAAATAGTGACATCTATGGGTGTTGCTATTGCGACACATAACTATCGCAATTGCGACACATAGCCATCGCAAAATGACCCCAAATGTATTAGTGCATGTTTCTCCTATGTCTCTGAAAAATGTCACCAAGTGATTAATCTATTATTTATCTTTGTTGTTTGGTTAAGGTATAAATCATATCCATATTTTATGAAAAATGTGCTACAGAAGTACTCAATGTGCTTGGATTACTCTTTGGGTCAAAACAAACCTCAGACTCACTCTTAGGAGATTGATAAAAAATGGGCTCTTTTCCCTTTCATTGTTGACGAGTCTTAACTAAGGGTAACTGATTAAAGGCAACTGGGGGTTGTTTCCCTTGATTCACTTGGGTACCTTGTTATAACTGACACGAAAGAAAAGGATTCTTGATGATAAGGTGACCTCCCAAAGTGTCAACACCAAACTAGGATAATCAAAGTTCTCTAATGTCCAAAAAAAAAAAAAGAGATGGTAAGATAGAAATTGCAAAAGGCATTACCAACACTGTCAAAGAGGTGCTTAAATCAAAGGATCAATATCCTTGCACGTTTGAACCAAGAGGATGGACTTAGCCAAATTGTATAATTAAAATTAAATTTGAATGGAAATGATTTGGACAAAAAGAGTACTAAAATTCTCCAAGAATGTTACTAACAACTCTAGAGATGTACTTTCTCAACAGGAATAATCTTCTAACTTGACAATTCCTCCCGAGGTGACTTGGTAAATCAAATGATACTACCCCTCGAGGGCTAAAAATAGAAATTCAGAGTAAAGACAAGCTTCCAGTAGCAAGATAAGTTACCTTCCTAAAGACCTAGCCAACTAAAAGCAACTGCAAAATGACTGAAAATAGGTATACAATAGAGAATTCTCAGGCGACACTTTCCAGGCTAACCAGGTGATACTTCTTACTGAGGTGATACTTCACCTTTCACCAGGTGATAGACTCCAGGCAAGTCAGGCGATAGTCCAGAAAGAACAAACTATCGCACGATATTTCTTCTCAAAGCAGGTGATACTGTTGCTAGTTTGTATGACACTTGACCAGAATTGTGTGAAATGTGCATTTTAAGGTCTGTTTGATCAAAATTTTCAGTTTGCGGGTTGATGTTTTCAATTTCAATCACAATATCAACAGAAATTTGACAAGTTTGCACACAATAAGGGATCAAACATGTCTCAAAACACTTGAAACAAAGTCAAAAGCAACCTTGCCAAGACAAACACTTGTGATATCAAAATAGAAAAACACCCTATGAATACTACCAATTGTTTGAATGTTGAAGAACGTTAACACTGGTATTACACAATCGAAGACACTTCAAGCAATATCTATCCTAGAAAGTCAAAACTCATTACTTATCAACTTGGCCCACAACTCGATGTCCCCTCACCTCACACAAAGTGGTTACCCACAATAGATGTTGGCTTTGTCATGGAAGTGTCAATGACACAACCAAAGGAACACATATGGTGAGTATCTTGAGGTGATCTGGGTTATTCCACTTGGATCAATCCTTGCACCAAGAAGCTAAGTGGCTAAAATAAGGTGGCCTCTATCTAATGGTTCTTAGTAAGGGCTTCTGTTCATAGTACCCCTCATGCTCCCCAAAGGGACTCCTTACCTTGCGGCAAGTAATAGACCTCACGGCCTCAAGAGCACCTTAAGCATTCTTGCTCAATATTTCCCTGATGGTCACAATCCCACAAGTACTCACATCAAGTGAAGACAAGCACTATGTCTACCAAGGTTTTGTGTCCTTGATAGCCTTGAGTTTATAGTGGGTCAGAATAGCCAGCAATAAGTTTGTCCCCACTTGGGTCATTCCTCTTGATTGTTCAAGAGTAGGCCCGCTAAAGGATTCTAACAATCTAAACAAAAATTGGATCAACTTATGAGGTTCAAGGATTTTTTTTCACCTCAAGGGTGAAGAACATACTCCTTTATCTCAAAGCTTTCTCCCAAACACACCAAGAAAAGTTCAATTACCCTCTTGCTTACAAAATCCTAAGATGGGTCAAGATTTTCTGGTTCACCACAAGGGTGAAGAGCATACTTCTCCTACCACCTCAAAATTTCTTCCACAAGATATTAATGTTCCCCACGATGGGTGCCAAAAATGTACACACAAAATAGTGCACTTTCTATGAATCATTACAATCAAGAACACTCAAGAATGAGGTCTCAAAAATTGATCCATAGCTCTCTATGCATGGAGTTGTAAGATTGTAAAATTGCTCTTAGCTAGAGCTAATAGGCTTAATGATCTTGCTAGTCAACCACACAATGAGAGATTCAAGTGAAGACAAGGGCAAGAGTGCCAATATCTCCAAGAATCAAATGAAATTCAATGCAAGTAAGCTAAGAATGAGGATGCAAGCTAATCTATAGAAATGAAAGGTGCAAGCTACACTATGAAAGGAAATAGATGTAAGTGTTACAACCCAAGCTAATTAATCTAGAGCATGGAAATGAAGCTAATCTAAGAAAGCATGAATATGAAACTAAGCTAAGAATGCAAGAATAGAATGTAGATGCTAAGAATGCTCCAAATCTTCCAAAGCTCCAAAGTGACCTAGAAATCCTGCAAGATAAAGTTAGCATAAAAAGTTGGGATGTGCAAATGAGGAAGAGAGCTCTTCTTTTATAAGAAATGAGGAGGAATGGACCATGGAGATTAACAGGAAAAAGATTTAATCAATGGTGGAGCATCAAATAGGAGCAATCCATGTGCACAAGTATCCTCCAATAGAAAAATAAGAGTTGACTTTTGTGTCCATATGAGACAAAAAGTGTTTTTTCTTCTTTTTATAAAATAGGAATAATGTTTTATTTGTGAAACTTAGGATAAGAGGAAAAGTGGGGGCTTTTTATTTATTAAAAGGGGAGGAAATATTCCTTTTAAACAAATAAAGACTTAGGATAAAATGGTTAGCCCAAGGCAAATAATCGAAAATGATGAAATAGGATTTGATCAAGGAAATTGATATAATTGAGCTGAAAATGTTGATTTTTAAAAATATTGATTCAGGGATTTGATAAATTGCTGAATGGGGGCCCAAAGTCTAGGTGACCATTTTAGGGTGCATACAGGCCTAAGACAACTCCTATTGCATAATCAGATGCATCAATATGTATGTGAAATGGAAAAGTCCAATCAGGACATTTTAGTACTGGTGCTTTTGTACAAAGGTTCTTAAGCTACAAGAATGACTCTTCACAAGCTGGGGTCCATGTGAATTTAGCCTCTTTTCTAAGCAAAGTATACAATGGACTTTCTGTTTGACTAAAGTTTTGAATAAAACGTCTATAGTATCCAACATTTCCTAGAATTGATCTAACCTCTTTTTGCTTAGTAGGAGTGGGCAATGTTTAAATTACCTCTATCTTTGCTGGATCCACTTGTATGCCAGCTTCTGAGATGAAGTGTCCCAAAACAACTCCTTCCTACATCATCATAAAACACTTCTCACTATTGAGTTGCAAGTTATTCTCTTGGCACTTGATTAGAAATTTCTCCAAATTCTTCAACGCTTCTTCAAATGTCACCCTGAATGTAGTGAAGTCATCCATATAAATCTCCATGCAGTCATGTGAGATGTCAGCAAAGATGCTGATCACGGCCCTCTGAAAGGTTGCAGGAGTATTACATAACCCAAATGGCAAAATAGAGTATGCATACGTTCCACAAGGACATGTGAATGTTGTCTTTTCTTGGTCCTTAGGTGCAATGCTAATCTGATTATAGCCGCTATAGCCATCAAGAAATGAGAAGTACTTTTTGCCTGCTAATGTATCTAGCACCTGATCAATGAATGGTAATGGAAAATGGTCCCTTTTTGTTGCATTATTAAGCTCTCTATAATCTACACATATTCTCCACTTACCCCCCTTCTTAGGTACTATCACAAGAGGTGAAACCCACTTACTATCTGAGATTGGATATATGAAACCAGCATTTAGCAATTTTTGCAGGTCTTCACAATTTCCCTAAGGGTTGGGTTGATCCTTCCCTGTGGCTGATGTAGATGTAGACTTCCTTCATTGGTGTATATTCTATGGGTACATAGTTTTGGACTTAATCCATTCATGTCCCCATATTCCCAAGCAAAATCATTTTTATGATTGCATAAGAGTTGTGTTAACAATTTTAATTTATGCTAAGATAATTTATTGTTAACATGAAGGTTATGGCTAGGTGAGAGTTGCACAGTAGTGGTTAGCTCTAGCATTGAGGCTTCTGATACATGGCTGGTTGATATCTCACAAGGTAACAATTGTTGTATGATTTCATGCTCTGTTGGATGGGCACAATTTTCATTGGTAGTCAATTGCAAAATTGAGCTTTGAGAAATGTCTCTTATTGTAACACAATCATTTGTAAGGATACTTTGGAGTATATCATCATCCTCTTTTAATTTCAAAAAATATTGTCTATGCAACATCATCAGTTGAGCAACAAAGTTTATTTCTTCTTCATCTCCCAAGTTTGGCCAAATAGGATTGTTTAGATCTACTTGTGGTTGGGCTGGAGGGTATAGTGCTAATTTCTTGACAATTTGGCCATCAGAGATGGTCATATTTCCTGATCTACAACTGATATCAGTATCTTTTGTTGCTAACCAAGGCCTTCCAAGTATTAGTGGATAACAAGCAAGGGTTACTATAGGTGAGAGAATCATAAAATCAACAGGATATTCCCAAGAGTCTAGTGTGACTACTATGTCTTCAACCATACCATCTAGAATAATTGTAGAACTATTCGCAAGTTGTAAAACTGTTGGATTTGTCCTTAATCCCTCTATACTCAACCTATGCATAGTGTCCTTGGTCATGACATTTATAGTAGTACCTAATTCTATCAAAGCATTCTTTACTAACTAGCCATTAATTATTATGTCAACGACTGGGATTCCTAGATCATAGTACTTAGGAATCATAATCTTTCCCAACATTATATCATCTAATTGATCTATTACATGCACTATTTGGGGATACTTTTTCTTTCTTCTACGTTTCTTAAGGCATGATTCTTTAATGGCTTTTCCATAGAGTGGAACATCTTTGATAGCCTGAAATAGTAGAATCTAGATGTGCATGTTCTTTAACTGGTCTAGGATATCAAATGGTGCTTCTTCTTGGAATGTAGGTTTATCCATCTTAAGCCTCTGAGGAAATGGAGGTCTAGTTTGATTTTTAGGATCATCCTGGTCTGGTATCTTAGTTGGTAAGGTTGGATTTGGAAAACTTTTGGTTGTTGTGTTGATGCTATAGGAGTATCTAGTACTTCAGTTATAATAGGTGGTTCCAGTGTTGGTAGAGTAGTACCAGATCTCAGGTGGATATCAGTGATGTCTAATGCATAAGAAGGGTATTGTTGGGCTTCAGTACTATAGAGTGGTTGTTGTTGCTTATTATTAGGATATGGTTGTGGCTGAGCCAATAATTATGTTGGTCATGGAGGAGAATTTGTGCCTGCAAAAGGTGGCATGAGTGCTAGCTGAGGAACTAGAGGTGTTAATGGTTGATAGCCAAGATTTTGTTTAGGCCACTATTGAGGTCCCCTCCATTGGTTATATTGCTTCCAATTTCCTTGTGGTGGTTTCCATTGAGTTTGAGGTTGTGGTTGTGGCCATTGGGGTTGTTGGGAGCTATACCATTGGTTCGGTTGAGTATTTGGCCATGCATTATTCCACATAGGTTGGAAAGACTGTGAAGGATATTGGGAATTCTGGGTTTGCCATTGACTATTATAATTATTGAAAGATTGTAATGGGTCCTGAGGCATACCTTGTCATGGAGCCCATGGGAGATGTTGAACAACAAAGAATAATTTCTCATCTTCCCCTTCTATCTACCTGAACTCGGTTGGAACATGATGTGTTTCCAAATTTGTTACCAGCTTGCATCTATAGTCCTTCTTTTGATGTTGACAATGTGGGCAATACTCTACTAACTTTAACTCAGCTTCTTCATGCTTCTTTTTGGATTTCATTGTATCCAAGTGGGTTGCAACATCATTGATAATGTCTTTCTTGAAATCTGATAGCAAGTTGGAGATTTCCATCTTTGATATGCCAGAACTACTTCCTTTTGCAAGTGTTGGACAAAATCCTTTGCCCTTCTTTACTGTTGATCTTGAATAGTTCAAAAAAAAATTTCTTGAGATCATGGGATACATCTCCTCCATCCATAAGGTCCATTGCTTCCAGACAGTTATCATTTACTCCTCTCAAAAATATGAGTTTTTGTGAATCCTCCCGCAATGCATGTTGAGGATTCTTTTGCAGATTGTATAAGAAGCGTGAGATGTAGTCTTCTAGAGTTTCATCTTATTTTTGTGACATGTGGAAGATATCATCTCCTCTCAAATCACCTCCTTTGTAGTATTCTTTATATTTTTGCAAAAATAGGTCTCTCATCCCATCCCAATCAGTTGTTTCATTTGCCCCTAGTCCCATAAACCATCTTAAGGCTGAATCCTTTAATGTAGCTAGAAAAAAATTGAGTTTATGACTATTAGTGTTATAGTCAAAACTTTGACAAAGAATGTCGAACTCAAAAAAGAAAGTGTCAGGGTCTTCAGTTATTAGGCCATAGAACTTTGGTAACGTAGTAGTGGGGATATTTTTAAGATTAGCATTGTTAATAAGGCTAGGAAGCGGAAATGGAAATGTAGGTTGAGCCATTATTGCTGGTATTTGAACTTGAAATTGATGTTGAGGAGTTTTTATACTCAGTGGTGTACTATTAACATTCAGTGCACTCAAAGTGGAGTGTGCAAGAAAACTGGCCAAAATCTCAGCAAAAGGCCGAAGGTCAGATGGATCAAATGGGTCCTCTAATAGTGAAGTGGATGGAGGAAATTATGGACTCACATCAACAAAAGGTAATTTAGTTTCTAAAAATTCTTCATTTAAATTTGGTGGTTCTCTGGAGAGAAATCTGCCATGGACATCTCTTCTTCTTACCCTTTGATGCATACAAGTGATTAAATGAACTTGTGAAGCAAGTTCAGACTTTACAAACTACTCCCAGGAAACAAGAAACTATCAAGAATGACTCAATGGGATTCTCAGCTTGACACTATCCCTAGCAATGGTGCCAAAACTGAACAACCTCATAATAGGTAATAATAACTACACTAAAGCCTTCCCTAGGAATGGTATATTCAAACTAGATATTATTTTCCTATCACAAAGTGCATTTAGATTGTCAACCCAAGGATGTATACTTGAAATGGGACAGCACAATTTATGCACTAAGCTTCTCATGGAGTCATCTTACTTAAACTACTGCAGGAAAGGAAAATGCCTATAAAGAACCAAACTATTATTGCAAGCAGATAAAAACACACAGCTGAACAAATAAACTAATGTAAACAACCATAAATCTAACTCCAACTCATTCTACCATTCTAATGCATGAACTATGGCTATCTCTGCATATGTTGCAGGAAAAAACACAACTACAATATTGCAGGAAAAAATAGTGAACACTACCTTAAATGCTAAAAACAATTAAACTACTCCTCTCTACTCTAGTCTACTCCACCTCCGAAGTGGGCCCTCCTTGGTTGGTTTCGACTAACTAAAAACATAGAAGATAACTCAAATTATTCCTTCATTTCATATATTCAAAAAAATAGATTACAATCGGAACATAGACTTGAAGAACAACTTGCTTCTTAATACAATAGTAACATCATTATTTTGTCTAACTAGATTTCCATCGATCGTCTCGTTATATATAGAGAATTACATTCAAACATTTAGATACACTTTGACTGATTCATCCATGAAATAAGGATAACATGTCAATCAATAATAGAATATCATAAAGATCAAACAACCATCTTAATAGAACATTAATTGTGGAGGAGATCTAGGATGATCGTGCTCCCCTATATTCCCTGAAACATTCATTCCTTCAATTTTGTAGGCATTTCTCACGGTTGTCTTGATGGGTCTTCTGATCATGACTTAAACATCTCCACTCCTTCATTGATGTAACCGATTTATTTTCTAACCGCTCCTTCATTCCTGGCAGGTTAGTAGCATATGCATGCATATTCATATATTCAACTTAATCAACTTCATCCAAATATTAAAACACACATTAAAACAGCTATAAGAAATATTGCATTATGTATATATATAGTATTGGCAAGGTGTGTATACTATTTCCTACCCAAAATTTTGAGGATATAACTATACTTATGGAATATATACAAACTTAAGCACTTAAAAGTCACACAAATGTTTTAGGAAGGTTTAGGAACAGAGCATACAATATCATAAAACAAAGACCAACTTTAGTCTCATCACTTCTCATGATGAATATGATTCTTTAAGAGTTCCTCCTAGCCAAGTGCAAAATATTTCCTATGCCTTTGAAAATTTTGAGCAATGGTTAAGTCAAGAGAATTCTAGTATGGAATGTATCTCCTTAGTAGAAGGTTTGTGCAAGTTGATTCACAATTATGAACATGGTATTAACTTGTTACAAAGTATTTCCCATCTTGTTGATAGTAATGTTAAGCCTCTTAAGGATTTTTCTCATGTAAGAACTCCTGCTAATTATGATTTCTTTTTTCTCAAATTTGGATGTTTGACATTTTTCAAACACATTACATGCAAGGTCTGGTTTATGATGTCTTGTTTTTATTTTGAAATCCCAATAATGCATAACATGTAGAAATGCAAATACTAAATGCTCAAAACATATACATCAGGTTTCTCAATTAAATTTCACTTTATTAGCACCAGATTAGACCTAATCTAGGTGTGATAAAATTACAATAGCAGAATAATGTATTAGTTTTCAAGATTATTACAAATCAAAATTGACACACACATACCCAGAAGAAAAGCCCAATATTTAGAAGAAGGTATGACTGTCTCAAATGGTGACCAAAATGACTGATAACAACAACACATATTCTTTGAAGATCTGATATAAGTGTTGGCCTTCCAATCCTAGTTGAGCATTGTCCAACTCACAAAATATGCAAACCCTTGTGCCAAAAGAATTCTATAGTTCTGCCATGATCACAAATGAAACTATGTTCAATTCCTATCATACCCTCTAAATAGATTTCCAAATGAAACTTCCAACAATCTGATAATGAGCATAATGCTAAATTCTAGATGGATTCCATAACTGTCTCTCTATACCATGAGTCATAATGCTAATTGCTATGTGGAAAAATCACACCAACAAGCACTATCAGCATACCAAGCTCATTAGCCTCATCTTGAATATACTCTACCCAAGTGTCATCATCATACTCAACTTCTATGATGGTAGAGCTACTAAATGCACTAAAGAAATCACCATAGAAATGTGGTTGAGTTCCAACTGCATGAAGAGGAGAATGAATCAAAGAAATCCCATCATCACTATTTTCTCTCCTTTTATACTCCTTGGCCAAACTGATAGCCAAGTCTCTATCCAAGGGTAATTCTTAGTCAGCATCATGCCCATCTATCAAATGTGACCAGGCAACCACCTCCTAGTTGTAATCAACACTAATGCTAGGATTACTCTCCTCCAAGATCAAGAGTTGGGAATCTTGATGGATTCCTGGTTCAACACCAAAAAAAGGTACCATCAAAGTCTGTTAATTGAGGGGATCTCCATACAAAAACTCATCCCTAACTTGAGCTTGTGAATGAATCTCAAAGAGAAATGACGCATGATCCACATAAACAAGACTATGAATCACCAAAAAAATCTAAGTCAAACCTCTCCTCATAATCATGCATTTCTAAATGTACATCATGTTTAAAAAACACAAGAGGATCTACACTCTCAAATGGAGTGTCCAAGACTAGAGAACTGAAGCCACCATCATCCACCTAAAGTGAGGTTGCCAATGAAATGTGTACCTCTACCATAGATCATGAAGATCGTGCCAAGCTTAACTCCAAACATAGTTCTTCAATTTGATTTTTTGATGTTTTAAGAGCCAACTGAGTGCTCTCCAACATATCTTGTGAAACCTCAAGCTCATGAATTATCTTATCCACTTCCTCTTTCCTCCCACTCAATGAACTTAAATAAATTTCAGCAAGATCGGGGAGATGATCTCGGTCAGAAAGTAGATGCATATAATTTGATTTCATAGTAACCAAAGCTTCTTTGATTACCTGGATGTGTGCATGGGAAGATTCTTCTTCTTTACTTGTTTATCTTCTTGCAAGTTCATGCCATAGTTGGTTTTCAATCAGCTTGTGAGTCTTGTGATCAAAATGATTCAATGAAGATACAATATGGTCTTCATTGATTTTCAACTAATTTTTTAAACTATGAGAGGTATTATCCTTTGGTAACAAGGTCGATTCACACTCTGAATTCTCACACGAAGCTTGGAAAACATGATTAAAACAACTATCCTCATCCTTGATGTCATCTAAATTAACTAATTCAACACTCATATAAGATGCATCATCATCATCTGATACTACTATAAGTACCCCTACTAATTCTAGTCTTCTTTTCTCAATTTTGGGCGTTGACATTTTGTCAAACATTTTGCATGAAAGGTTTGATTTTTTATTTCTTGTTTTGTTTTCAATGCCCAATAATGAAGAACATGTAGAAATGCTTAAAACATATACATCAAGTTTCTCAATTAAAGTTCACTTCATTAGCACTAAATCAGACCTAATATAGGTTTAATACAAATATAACAACAAACTAATGTCTCATATTTGAAGATTATTACAAATCAAAATGGACACATAATACCCGAAAGAAAACATAGAATCCCAATATTCAAAAGAAGGTACAGTCATCTCAAATGGTGACCAAAAAGATTGATAAAAACAACAACTATTCAAAGAGTAATCATGAAACAAATGTCCTTATAGAAAGAAATACGTGAGAGTGGGAATTCCAGCAAAGTTGGGAATTTTGGCAATGGTGGACATCCAGCGAGGTTTACAACTAATGGTGGTGGACTATTGGATTCTCCGCAACGTATCAAATAGAATGGAGAGAGTCAATGGAGGGAGAAGATGGAGAGAAATAATTGAACAAGGTAGAAACACAAGGTGGTGGGCCTCTCATTGACCTAGGAGGCCCTGATGGAGCCAACACTTCTTTCAAAGTCCAAGACCAGAAAGGAATACCGTTGGCTGAAAATTGTAAGATGTATTTTTTATTTATGGTAAGACCGACAAACAAGTCATCCTTTCTAGAAATTAATAACATTTCTTATCCTCAAAAAGGTGAGTTTTCCATTCTCACTCATGATCCTTTGATTGATCATTATGTTTCGGCTATGGCTTTGACTTTGGTTGGAAAATATACGGGCCCTAGGCCTAACATAGATGTGGTGAGGTTTTTCATTAAGAAAAAATGGAAGCTAAGAGGGCAGGTTGACATTGGGGCTATGCTAAAAGGGTTCTTCTCATTTGAGTTTTCTGATGGTGAACACCTTTCTAATGTGTTGTGCGGGGGTCCTTGAATTCTTGGAAAGTCATCCTTGGCCCTACATAAATGGGCTCCTAAATTGGACCTCAATGATTCATTTTTTGTCTTTGCACCAGTCTGGTTGAGGCTTCCTGGACTTTTATTGGAGTACTAGAATGAGGATGTCTTTTGGGGGATAGCTAGCTCATTCAATGAGCTCTTATCTATAGATCCAATGACAAAAATAGAATTTAGGTTATCTTGTGCCAAAATCTATGTGAATGTCCACCAGTTCTCAGATTTACCCCAAACCATAAACATTGTCTCAAAACTTGGTAGGTGGTTGTAGCCCCTAGAGTTTGAATCATTTCCTTTTGCCTTATTTGTGTGCAAAAATAATGGGCACAAGGCTAAGAAGTGTCCTCAAAAAATCCAAAAAAGACAACAATGTTAGCATAAATGATGCAGTGATGGTAAGTGAGTTGAGGCATTGTATTGATACAAATTTGATTGCATGATGATCAGTTATTGAGTTGTCATTGATGTCAATTATTTACTTAGTGTTTCTAGTATGATTTCCAAGTATAAGTATGATGATAAAGGTGTTGCGGTAAGTTTATGTTGTAGGGATTCTTTTGGGAGACTTGGATATGTCTCTAGATATCATATGCATGACTACTATTGTTGATATTGACTGGTAAGGTAAGGCAAATAGTGCAATTTCTAGAACAGTCGGTGACAAGCGATAGGTGATTTGATTGGCTTGTCAAATCCTTTATGCATTATGAGATGTGATCGAAGGTGAAATATGATAACAATATTTAAAAGATATGGTTGCAATCACAACTAATTTGGATGACCAGAGTGAAGGATAGGTGATAGGAGAAGATTTAGAGTTATTATATGGAAGAACTGTTTGTATTCTTGAGTGATACTTCATGAATCATTAACCAGTAATCGATGTAGAGGTTGTGGTGAATTTGATTGAGCTAGTCACGATCTGGTGACATGTCTTCATGATTTGAGCTGTTGATCTAACATCACATTGCTCAATGCTAGCACATGGAGAAGATTCTTGAGGAAGCATTTGTTTGGTCATAATGTGTTCGACCCCATGACACAAAATTCTATGTAAATCTATGTATAGGCTGACGCAATCTTGGAAAATTATTTTTTACATTGGATTTTGTTTTTTGGTGTATTTGGTTTGAGCAAGATGTTTGAAAATTAAGTCTATTTCAAATTTAGGGCTTGATTAAGGTAGTGGAATTAATAGTTCATTATATATTGGATGAAGTTAAAAAATTTATGTGTTGGTGAAGTGCGGTAGTAAAGAGAAGGTTGTAATCAAGCCAGAGGAGAGTTAAGTGTATTAAGAAGGAATTGTATGCTTCAATGGATATGATCAAGAAAATTTTGTCTTATTTTATAGATCATTCTTTTTTTTGTTTCCTAATAGTTACAACAATCAAAATCCCTTAATAGGGTGGATCCTAGTAGGTCCCTATTGGAAATCCTCTAACAAGGTGACACATTAGCTTGTCTTTGAAGTCCTCTAGCTAGGCTAATCCTAACAGGGTAAAGCTCCAAATAGGCCTAAGGTTAATCCCTTAACCGGGTAGCACCTAATATTGTTGTTATGAACTCCTAACAGGGTTACACTCCTCACAGGGCATACTTCAAAAGAGTACATAATTTGGGTACTAATTCCCACCGTGGATTTTTCCCAACTTGGGTTTCCACGAGATAAAACTTTGTGTCAAATTTTGTGGATGTGCTTAAGTGTATGAAGGCTTTTAATTAATGTTATTAAGTTATTATTGTGAATTATTGGTTTAAGTTTATGAGATTGAAAAACTAGTTTAATTATTAGATTACTGATTGACCGCTCCCCTCTTAGTAATCTAATATGGGATCTAACAAAGAAGAATACTCTTGAGTAGAAGAAGGATCATAATAAATTTTGGAGGGAAAAAACCATAAAAAAGTGGGGATAATGAAAAAACTTCAAAAGAAAGAGATAGAAGCCCTAGAGTCTCAAAAAAAATTAATCAGCCTAGTAGGATGGAGGAAGGAGTTCCCTTAAACTAGGTTATGGAGAAGGGGATGAAAAATAATGCTTAGTTAAATGACTCAGAACAAAGGCCTATTCCTAAGGTCCTGGAGGGTGATAAAAAAGACAATGTGTTAGAAAGAGAGCAGAATCTTCAACTTGAGGAAGGGGAAATAAATGAGAGTACACCCAAAAATAATGAAGTGGCAAGCGTCTCTTGATCTCGGGTTGAAGACTCCTATAAGGAAGCTGAAGGGCCCCAGACTCAAATATATTTTGAATATGTGCAAGGTTGTAATGTCTTGGCAGGGGGTCAATCCACCATATTATTTAATAGTGATTCTCAGGAGGGAGATTGGTTAGAAATCCCTATCTCCCTGATTCCTGGAAAGTTATGGGGAGATGAAGTCCAAGATCTGGACAAACATCTGGATGAGCTGAATGAGGATTCCTGGATGAAAATAGGGCATAAGAAGAGGAAGAGTGGAGAAATAAATAACTCGAATAGGAAAGGAGAAAATCAGAACACTGCTTCCCCATCTCAAGGAAGAGTGGGAACCCGAAGAATAAAGGTTGATGTGGGAACACCCAAGAAAAACCAAGGGAGAAAATCATCAAAGTATATTAGGGAGAAAGAAAGAAAATAGAACATTACGGATGGTAGATAGTTGACTATCCCAAAAGTCTACTCACTTGTTAAAAAATGAAGATCATATCATGGAATATAAGAGGGCTAAATAACCCACACAAGAAGGATGTGTTGAGAAATATAGTTAGAGATCATAAACTTTATATCATTATGATTCAGGAAACTAAGATGTCGAAGGAAAAAGTGCAAAAGATTAAATTCTTCAAGAATTGTGGAGTGGCTGGTAGCAATTTTGATGGAGCTTCTGGAGGAATGGCTATTTTATGGAATCATAATTTTATTCAAGGATCACCTCTTTTTGTTGAGAATAATATGGTGGTTGTTAAATTTCACCACATTAGAGATGAATTTTCTTGGGTTTCTTCAAATATATATGCCCCTAATACTAGGATGGGATGGGAGAAATTCTGGAAAAGGCTGGAAGAAATCAGGAAGTATTTTCAGGATGTTAGATGGATAATAATGGGTGACTTTAATACTTATTTGAAAGATAATGAAAATCAAGGAGGTTCTTCCTATCAGGTTGAAAGTAGGATGGACTTTATCAATCAACAACCTCTTTTGGATGTTGATTTGAAAGGTCTTACCTATACCTAAATGAATAGAAGAATTGGTAATGATCCTATTCAAGCCAGGCTTGAAAGAGCTATTATTTCTCAAGATTGGATGACTAGATACTCCTGATCTCTCACCTCCCTTTCCAGGATTGGGTGAGACCACTTCCCTATATTCTTTGTGGTTGATCCTTTTGTGGGAAAGAGAAATTCCCCTTTTAGATTTAAAAAAATATGGTTGGCTCACCTTGATTTGGAAAGTAGAATTAGAGAATTGTAGAATATAAAAATTGAAGGAACCGCGATGTTCAAAGTGGAAAAAAAATTGAGACACACCAAATAAAAGGTTAGAAACTGGAATAAGGAGGTCTTTGGAGATATTTTGTGTCTAAATCAGAGATTCATCTTGATCTCAAAAGTGTACATGACCAAATCCAGGATAAAGGATACACTGATGAATTAATGGATAAATAAAATGAGGTCCTAGTAAAGTATCATGATATCATATCCAAAGAAGAGGTTTTCTGGAGACAAAGATCTTGTGCTCTTTGGATTGAAGTTGGAAATAAGAACACTAGGTTCTTCCATATGATGACCTGTAAACACAAGGCATTGAATAGAATATCCTATATCCTAGTGGAGAATAGAATTATTGACAAAGAAGAAGATATAAGGCTTGAAATAGTTAGGTACTTTTCTAACCTCCTTTCTTATGATTCTAATTTGAGTTATGTGGATCAAGAGGATCTTATTTCTTCTATCCCACTAATTTTGGATGGAGCTCAAAACAAATATCTATGTGTTATTCCTTTCCTAAAATAGATCAAAGAAGTTAGTTTCTCATTTGAAGGGGAAAGGTCGCCAGGGTTGGATTGGTTTCCTATGTTCTTCCAAAAGTTTTGGCATATTGTGTTCAAGGAAGTTTCAGATGTAGTTAAAGAATTTTTTGGTTCCCAATCCCTTTGAAGGAGATTAATGCTACTTTATTAGTTCTCATTCCTAAGAAACCGAGAGATAATTCTCTGGATAGTTTTAGACCTATCATTCTGTGTAATTTATTTTATAAGATATTTTCTAAGGTGTTGACTACTAGGATTATTTCCTTCCTCCCTTCTATTATTTCTCATCAACAGAATGGATTTTTTCTAAGAAGACAAATTTTGGACTCTATTATTTTTATTCATGAGAACGTACACTCGCTAGAAGTGTCCAATAAGAAGGGGTTCCTTATGAAGTTGGGCTTATCTAAGGCATATTATCATGTGGATTGGCCCTTTTTTGTAAGATTATTAAAGATTTTGGGTTTGGGGATAGAGTGGTAAATATCATTTTGCAACTTATCACTACTTCTTCATTTTCTCTTATTGTTAATGGATCCTCTTCAAACTTATTTAAACCTACTCGAGGGCTTAGATAGGGTGATCATATCTCCCCTATGTTGTTTTCTATTATGGCTAAAATCTTCAGCAAATATATTAATAAATTTGTGCTGGAAGGAAAAATCCAAGGCCTCCAACTCTCCTCGGCCAACTTCACTTGCTCCCATGAACATTTTTTGATGACATGATCATGATGGGATCTTCTACTATGAAAGAGGTAAAAAAAAAGGAAGTTGGATCTTTCTACCTATAGAAATGCTACAGGTGAACTCATCAACTAGAATAAAAGCTCTATCTTTTTCATTAACACTCCAGCTGACAAACAATGCAAAATTTCATCTATCTTAGGATACAATACTGCTAATCTCCTCTCTTCCTATTTGGGCCTTCCTCTGGGATCTAAAACTCCTAATTAATTTTATTCTCTTATTGATAGATTTAACATAAAGTTGGCAGGATGGAAAGGTTCTTTGTTGATTCAAGCTAGAAAAGTTCAACTTCTGAAGTTAACCCTTCAAAATCTTCATGTTTATGTTATGAGTCTCTTTAGAATCCCTGCAAAATTTTTTGAAATGATTGAAAGAATTCAAAAGAGATTTATTTGGTCAAGAGTGGAAGAGAAGAACCATCTACCCTTGGTGTCCTAGGATAATTTTTGTAAACCTAAAAGGTATGGTGGTCTTGTGATAAGAACTATAAGAATGGTCAATAAAGCTCTGTTGGATAAACATATATGGAGAATCTTTGGTGAAGATAAGGAATGGAACCTGATAATTAGAAGGAAATACCTTTATGATTTTCCTACTCTTGATGACTTTTTCTCTTCTACTCATTGGACAAACGACTCTTATATTTGGAATTGTACTCAAAAGTGTAAGGGTCTTATTGCTCAAGGTAAAAGGTGGTAATTGGGTGATGGTAGGAAGATAAAGTTCTGGGATGACTGTTGGATACTAAATATTCCATTGTCTAGTCTCTCAATGATTAAGCATTTGGTAGATAATTGTAAAGCCTTTGTGGGGACTTTGGTGAGTGATTACTAGAGGAATAATTTTTGGATTAATCTCAAGGATTTGAACCCTGCTCTTGAACTTATCAATCTAGCTCTGAAGGTGTGGTTTATTAGGTCTAATATCTCAAACCAATTGGTTTGGGCCCACAACCCTGATGGAAGGTATTATGTTTCTTTTGTTGTTTCTATTCTTTACAAAGGATGTGAAATCCCCCTCTAGGCTAAGGTGTGGGTGAAGTCCCTCATCCCTAAGATTAATATGTTCTATTGGCTATTTTTTCAAAACAATATTTTGACTACTGATAATTTATGTAAAAGATTACTTTGTCTTACCAATAGATACTATCTTTGTCTTAATGAAGTTGAATCCACTTCACACCTCCTTCTTCATTGTTCATATTCTCTTGAGGTTTGGGCTAATCTTTTTCAAAGGTGGAATGTCTTCTGGACACTACTTGACTCTTTGTAGGAATTCTTTCTTCAATGGAGTTCTCTGGTGTCTCATAATGCTTCTAGGAGGATTTGGGCTATTGTTGCTCCTCATCTGATCTGGAATATTTGGAAAGAATGTAATAATTAGATATTTAGGAACTTTCACTCTCCTCCTAGTGTGATTGGGGAAAAAGTATTTAGAAATGTGAATGAAAACCTTCAATTATCCTTAAAAGCTTCTTTGTTGTTGGTTTCAACCAATGAGGACCTAAGATTGATTAAAAACTAGAACATTTATGGTATGAAATATGATAATAATAACAGGAGGGAATGTTTGGTCTAGTCCTCTCCTCCTCAAGAATGGGTCAAAGCTAATTTTTACGGAGCCACCAAAGGGAATCTGAGCCAAGCTAGATGTAGTAGTGTTGTTAGGGATAATTATGAAAATTGTATTGGGGTTGTTGCATTACCCTTGGGTGTTCAAACCAACCATGTGGTGAAGCTATGGAAGCCCTACAAACATTATTGTTGGCAAGAGATCTTGGTTGTAGGAAGGTCTGACTGGAAGGAGATTCAAATAATATAATAAGATGTATCAGAGGAGATACTAAAGCTTCTTGGTCTATACATCATATTATTGAGGATATAAAAAGTATTATTCAAAGTTTTGAAATTTTTTATTTATCTCATGACTATCGTGAAACTAATAAGGTGGCTGATGACATTTCTAATTATGGGGTTAAAAGGGATAACATCATCAAGTGGAGAGGTGAAAAGGAAATGAATGAGGTAATTATTAACCTCATTAGATATGATAAGATTAACAATAAAGTTTGGGTGATTCTAAGTAATGATGGAAAAGACATTTAGCATCCTCGATCATGGTACTAGGTTAGAAAACCATCCAAAGAGATGGAGAGTAATTAAGAAGGTTAATTTAACACAAATTTTTGGGTGTTAAGCTTCATCACTACCTCTATTGCTAATTACAACAATTGCTTTCAAAGTTCTCTTATTGTAACTATCAAGATGGGAGGTGATTTGAAAATAGAAGAGTCCATCACATATGCTTGGAATAAGGAGGAGAATGTCTAGAGTATTCTAAGTAAAGGATGGGTCACACCGTACCTGGAGAAGTTGCACGACTATGAAAAAGACATTAAAAAAAACTTCATAGAAGGGTGGAATAATGGAACTGTTACTCTTTGTAGTAAGAATCTTGTGCTCTCTATTGAGGTGATAGTTGAGATAACTAGCCTATCTCTGTCTAGTATGAACTTTTTTAAGGAGAGGAAAGTTTCTAATAAGTTCATGAAGATTCTTTCAAAAATTGACAAAGAAAGGGCAATTCTAGTGAAAGGTAAGTCATATTTCTATAAGATAAGTCAGATTAAACTCATTTGGGCAAAAATTTTAAAGGTTATCATGGGAGACATTACTATTGATGGTTAATTGATGAGGGTTCATGGTTTTTATTTTGTCCTACTAAATCACTTTAGACACAAAATCAGGGTTTATTTCCCTTTCTTTCTCCTTAGTTATCTGAACAACAACATCAGTGAGAACCATACAAATCTTAGTATACCGGTTTTGCACAATGGGCTTATTTATCTGATTTATGAATATTGTAGAGATAAAATTCCAGAGGCTGGCATGAACCCCATTGAGCCCAAAGGAGAGAAAGGGAAACCAAAAATAAGTGAATCTAATGATGGGAAATCTAGATGGAGTTCATCGCCTTCTATGAAAAAATCTAAATCTAAGCCTAATACTCTGGTGCTCAAATTTTATGAGGAAAAGGGCATGGAAACGGATGATGATGAAGTTGTCAACAAGATGAAATATGAGATTGTGGAGGTTGGTGGTGGAGGCATGGAAGATGAAGATAATGAGGTTAAGATTTTTTGAGTTGTTGATAAAAATATTGATAAGGTTGAAGCTGATGAAGGTATGGAGATGGAGGGCTCTGTTGATGTGGATAAGAATCCCATCCCTAATGAGGAGGTTACTTCTTCTACTAAGAAGACTCAAGAAAGGGATGGCATGGAGAAAGAGGTCAATTTAGAGGAGTGACAAGGTGAGGAGAGACATGAAGAGGTGAATGTGAGCCCCCAAGTTGATAGTGAGAAGCAGCTGAATACAAAAAGAAAAATCAAAGAGAAACAAGGTAGAGTGTCTATCTTGGCTGATTATGAAGACTCTATCAACCATGATGTGCCTATTTCCCCCTTTTTGTCTATGAATGATGAAGAGGACCTTGAGGAGAACCAACTTGATCAAAATGATGAGGTTTTGAAGGAAGCTTTCATTCAACTAAGTTTGTAGGAATTTAATGACAAAATGGAAATTAATAAAGGTGTCCTCCAAACAAAAAAATCCAGGTGTGTTTGCTCATTTAGGATGGATAAATGGACTTTCAATGAAATAAAGGAGCCCCACCTTAAACATCAGGCTCTTGCTACCAAATTTGAGAACCTTCTATAGAACATGAAAGATAAAAAAGATGAGAAGATGGAGGGGGGTGAAAGTAGTGGAGGTAAGGATAATGTGATCTAAGGGTTTGACAATGCTGATTTGGATACCAAAATTAGGGTTGTGTTGGATGAAGATTTGCAGATTTTGAATGCTAAGGTGCACAAAAATGAGGCTATACTTAATAATTTCCTTTAGCATATCCATGAAGGTATGAAGGCTTCTACTAAAAATTAAAAATATTTATATGCTATGATGGAGTGCCTCCATCGGGATAAGACTATCATAAATGTGGAACAAGAAACTGAAGATCTTGTTGGTCAAGTTGTTGGCCTAGGAAAGAACACTAGAGCAAGTCTGAAGAAAAAAGTTGTTGCAGTGCCTAAGGATCTAGTGATTCTTAAGGATTCTATCCACAAACTCTCTATTATGGAAGAAGACATTGTTGATTTCCTTAAGCAGATGGTCTAATCTCTGGTACCTTGGTCTTTGTTGGTTTTTTCTATGTGCTAGTTTGTAATTGTTGCCAGTCATTCCTACTAGTTGGTCAACCATTTTTGTTTGTTGAACTTTATTGCTATATTTGTATAAGGGTTATGTTTCTTTTCTTTAGCAATTTTTTTATTTTCTAGTGCTCAATGCCTATCTTTTCTATTTTTTTGTAAAGGGTTACAAGGTTCCCTTCAAAACCTATTTTTTCATTAATTTAAAACAACAAATATTATCTAAGGATCTTATATAAGTTTTTACCTTCAAACCCTAGCTAAGCATTGTCCAACTCTCCCAAAATATACAAACCCTTATGCCAAAAGAATGCTATAGTTGTGTCATGATTGAAATTGAAACTATTTTCAATTCTTGTGAAACCCTCCAAAGAGATTTTCAATTGAAACTTGCACCAATCTAATAATGATCGTAATAGTGAATTCTAGATGAATCCACACCAAAGATGGATTTGGGTTTCCATCCAAACTGTCAATAAACTCTAAGGTTTTTTGTCCTCAAATTTCTTGTAAAAGAGCTCTCCATGAGAAGTTTTATAAAAATCAAATGTCAAGAAGGAATCTCTTTTCCCTTTCCCTTCTTTTATAACCTTCTTTTCCAATGTTGAGTGAAAAACTTTATTTTATTTCTTCTATTTCATTTTTCTTCCAAAAGAAACTTTATGCTATTTTATTAATTGAAACTCCCTTGTTGCTCCAGAAAAGACCTTTTCATTAATATAATGATATTTTCACAAACAAGGTCACTATTTTATGTTCCCAAGGTTTAAACCTTCTCATCTTAGTTCCAATGAGATATAACACTAAGGTTATCATTATATAATTCTCATTAAAGTAACGACCTTAGTAAATATTAGTAAATTATCACCAATAGTACACCTAATTTGTGAAAATGACTGAAAAGCATCGAAATCAAAATGTGATAGCATAACAGTGATCCTGATGATAAAAGATAATAAATGATCCTAAATGGGCGACTTACTAAAAATAGACACACCCTCCAAGAATCTTAGAGCCTAAAATAGAAGCCAAAAATAACATTTGAAAGCATCATTTAACTCCTCTAAACCATTTGAGCTCATTGGAAATATCAAAACACGGCTTGAATCATCATGACACAAAAATGGACCCAAAAATGGGGACATTACAACTCAAGATCTAAGTTTAAATCAACCTCCCACTAGTGTTGAAACTTCAATTCCTATTCCTCCTTCATTACCTAGTGTTTGTTCTTATCCTCCAACTCTCATGACTACATTTTTTTCAAGAATAAATCAAGTACATATTAGTCTTGGAAGTATTCCTAATCCTATTGTTCCTCCTCCTTCAAGTGTTCCTTGTGTTACCAAACCTTCATCCATGCCTACTTACAACAATGTGTCATTTTCATATTCAAATGTTCCTTCCACTTCCCATAATGGTCCCAACCTTTCACATATGTCCAATACCAACCTCTCCACCAAATTCATTATCAATAGTCTTGCTCAAAACATTTCATCCTTGCAACAACAAATTGCCTCTATGAATCAATCCAAATTTAACATATTCCCATGTGTGACATTACTAGCCCTTTGTTTGTAGACATCATTCATGTCGTTATCCCTCAAATACATGAAAATAGCTCACTTGGAGACTTACAATAGTAAAGGTGATTCCTTGACCCATGTGAAGACCTTTCAAACATTGTGTAGTGATTTTTCTCATGGTCATATATTCAAGGCTATATTATTTACTAGAACCTTTCGAGATAAGGCCTTGCAATTGTATTGTTCTTTACCTCCTTAATTTATTGATTATTTTCAAAAACTTGTTAATGTTTTCATTCAACAACTTTAAAATAATACTGGTCCTAAGATTTCTTCAACTGATTTAATGCATTGTAAACAAAGTGTCAAAGAAAAAGTGATTGATTTCATTGGTAGATTTTAACATTTGCATGCTCAAATTTTATATATTGTGCCTGATGTTGATATTCAATGTATTTTCATTACTAACTTACAAAAAATATTAGAGATAAGATATTTTTTTCTGAATTCTCCTCTTTTACTCAATTATGTGCAATGCTTCATAATTATCAGCTTCAAGTCAATTTGAGAGCACCACTCCAATGGCTCTGGTCTATAAGAGTGATGTCACATTCCAGTCTTTTCATAAGTTTCAAAAGTCAAAAGGCTTCATCAAGATCAGTAATTCATCAAACAACATCGATGCACAAGTGGTAGTAGAATCCAAAGGTGTGGCTCATTTGTCATCTTATTTTATACCTCGTAATTTTACACCTCTTTTTGAATCTTTGCATAATGTGATGTTGAATTTTATTAATGAAAATTTCATATCACCTCCTCTCATTAAGCCCATTGATCCTTCCAACAATCTAACAAAAATATTGATTCCAAAGTTTATTTGATACCATCATCAACATGGTCATGATACTAAAAAGTGTTTCTATTCAAAATATATTGTTCAAGACCTCATTGATTCTAATGCTATATTTGTTGAGGGTGTTAATGATGAAGGAAACAAAATATTTGACCTTCCCAACCAAAGCATGAAAATTTATATCAATCCTTTACCTTCTTATTCAACCAATACCATTGAGACTATCAATTATTTTCCTTCTTCCTCTATCCATGTTGTTGACTCTCCTACCATTGTGAACTATGATGGTGAGTGTATTGAAGCCAACAATGTTGTCCTCAAACTTGAACCTAATGGTCCTCTTTACATAGTTGTAAAGATTAATTTTCTTCCCTATCATGGAGTTCTTATAGATCCTACTTATATGGTTAATGTTATAATTTAATAACATCTTTACACTAGATATCACCACTAGGATTTCTATGATAAATCTAATGTGATGATAAAAAAATTCATTGGTTTCACTTATCCTACCCCATGGTTCCATTAATTTTCCTATATAATTTGGTAAGAAAACTTTAGATGTCACCTTTGTACTCATCCGAACTTCTGATCAATTCAAAGTTAGACTTGGTCTTCCTTGGATCACTTCCATGAAATTTTGAGTCTCTCTTATTCATAAGTGTTTTAAATTTACCCATGATGGATAAATCACCATGATTAATCATAGTCTCCTTCAAAATTTAGCTACTCAAGGTAACTTTAACTTGAATTCTTTTGGCCTTCCATATCTCAACTAGTTCAACCTTGCAAAGATAACTATTTCGCATCCTATAAAAAATTCAAACTTAAGAAAATGTGTGAACTTGGCAATTTCTCTCCTATAGTTCCATCTCCTTGCCCTGGACCTAAAATTATTCCTACACCTTCTACACCTCTCATTTATGCTTCAGCTCCACCTCCTATATCCTATAAACATTCTACAACCGCTACCTCTCAACCTAGTGTGGTGCCTTTTGTTCTTCTTCCTAAGGAATAAAAGGTCACAATGTTGATTAATCCTAAACAAATAAAATATCAAACAAAACCAAACGTAGCCATTGTGCTTGTGATCATCTCTATAAATGATGTGCTAGAGCCCGTAACCATGCTCCCCAAATCCTTTCCCCCCCAAAGATACCTATTGATTATTTTATTCCCTTTGATCAACCTATGCATAGCCCAAGGTAGGAAGTTAATCTTAAAAATATGAAACAAAAAAAACATGATGATTGTATTTGGATTAGAGATCTTATTTTTATTAATCTGGATGAAGAAGATACTCTTGATGATGATTTCAATATTTCTAATGCATAATTTGCTCATACTATGTATTATGATGATATGTATGATCTTATTGATATTAATCGGGATTTACCACCTAGGTTTGCAAAATAATTATCTCTTGATCCTAGTGACAAACAAAGAGACTTGTCCTTAGAGAATGATCCTCATTTAGAATTGGCTATTATTCCATCTATTTTTCTGAATGTTTCTCCTCTTGCATGTTGCGTACCTTCCCTAAATGAGAACAACCAAGATTGGGGGAAGGTGATCTGCTTGATTAGCTCCTCTTGTACAGTGTATTCTTTTGTGTTTTCCTATTTTAATGTGTTTCAGCCATTATGTGTTGCTTGTTACATATTTTGTATAGATTTCTTTAGATGACCCTTGCTACTCCATTGGTTCCAGGTAATAAATGATTTGACCTATTGTGGAATTCCTCTATTTGTATCTCATTTATTCTATATGTCATATACATGTTATGTCATACGTGTTCTATTATTTGTAAATGTGCTTGTGTTGTCTAATTGGGGATGATGCAAATCAGTAGCTACCATTATTTTTGGTCTCTATAATGTCAACCCAAAAAATCTTCTTTGTATCTATTATGTGACCTTCCATTGTGCTTGTAGTCCTGCTACCTTTGGGAGATGATGATAATTCATTTTGATATAATTATGATATACATGAGTTATCATAAGATCATACTAACTCCAGAGTTAGTAGATTATTTTTGTGCTCTCTTTTTTTCATGTGTTTCATTTATCTTGGTTTGTCCCTTATTTAGGGCATCTCATAGTGGAAACCTCTCTTGTAGGTTCATGTATATTTTTTTAAACTCATTTCTCTCATTAAGGCATTTGAAATCTCTTTAACGTGGGCCATACACTCCACTCCTTGTTTCACATTTTGCACAGACACACAATGATTCAATTTGTAGATGGCTAAGGAGATAATTTTTTCCTTGCATTCATCTCTTTTGTTATCATGCCCTATGCATTATTTAGTATATCCTATGACTAATCCTTCCTTCATTTGGTCCTTAAACTGACCACTTTTTTGGATCCCTTAATGGAGACAAGCTTTCCTTAAGGACTAATCCTCTTGATTTTGATGGGTTGACTAGTATCTCATAGCTTTCTAGACTATCAATTCCATCTTTTGCAATAGTAATTTCCCTTTGCATGATCCATAGTAAGGCTAGTTGGTCATCTCTCTCTCTCTCTCTCTCTCTCTCTCTCTCTCTCTCTCTCTCTCTCTCTCTCTCTCTCTCTCTCAAGTGTTGTTTCTTTTATCTTGGTTTTGGATTCGATGAGGACTTGAGTCACTTGGGGGCTTGGTGTTTCCTCGTCTCCTTCACCTTGATAATTTTTTTCCAATGTATTTATCTACTTTACTATGAGAATGAGTTGTCTCATACTCTTGGTAAAGTGGGGGCTAAAATGTACCATCCTAAAAAGTTATCACACATATTGGATACTCAAATAGGCCCCATTTTGGCAATTTCAAGATTTCATGTCCATTATGCTTGATCTAGCTACCTATCTCCCCCTATCTCCCTGACTCCCTATTTAATTTTTGGTGTCCTTTCCTAGGTACATAATGCCTTCATCTTTATGTTCCCCTAGGTTTGGCCTCAAATTTGAAATGAGGCCTTGTTGCGGTGTTTCAGTGAAAAATTAGATCTTGTGGTCAGCCTAGCTTAATTTTGAATCTCGAATGTGTGAGGTGTATATAAACACCCTCTCTCTCCTTATTTTGGTAACCAAGGTCCATTATCATCCACAAGAAAAAAAATATGATGAATATTATCAAGCATTCTCAAATATTTGAAGACAAGAATCCAAGATCTAGCATTTCTCGAAGCATCCAAGGCATTTTGAAGGCAATATTCTCCATTATAGAAAACTTCTCTCCCATTATGGCTAAGTAGAGGATTTATAAATCAAACAAGAAGATCCTTTGTCCATCTATATGCATTATTCATTCATAGTGAGTTTTTAGTCAATCATAACAATATTGAAGATTTAGGAGTGGCATTCATATATCCATGCATTTGTGAGGGCTTGCTTGATTCATTTCCACATTCCAAGGTCAAAAACTACAATTAAAGAAACATACAAACATCTTCATGAATATGTACAATCTCAATATCCATTAATGAAGGTATTTACAAGGTAGATCTGATATTTACCTTTACATTTGCTTTCTTTTATGCAATTTAATTTCAATTTTAGGTTGATAGTTACCAAGGCGAACCCCTTTCCACAAAATTTTCCTCATTTTTTGTGTGCAGGAATAGAATTTCAGAACTATTTTGAAAAGTTTGGAACCTGTTGGAGAAACTCTCTAAATTTTAAGCAAAACCATAGGGAACATAACAAAAATCTACAAACTATTCTCAGGAATATAACACCCAATTTGATCTCTACCTTAAAAAATCACTTTAAATTTAAATTACATGTTAGTACAGTGTTTTGGATCCCATTTGAAGTCATTACAAATTTTTGTCCATTTTTTGTCAGCCTATATTTTTTGAATCTTATCATTTTTTCTTATTTAGCCTCCTATTTTATATCATTATATCATTTCCGCTCAAATCCATTTCATCTCGACTATAAACTAATGAAGTACCATGACTCACTTAGAGTTTAAATCATACTAGATCCTATTGAGACATCTTACTTCTGATTTGTGCATTAAGGAAAGGTGGACAATCTCTTACATCTTGTTCCACCCCCTTTCTCATTTTGTATACATTATAACCACTAAATCCATCTAGAAAGGAGTACTTATTTCTTGCAAGTGAATCCAAGACTTGGTAAATGAAAGGCAATGAAAAGTAATCCTTTCTATTGGTTACATTAGTCTCTCTATAGTCAACACACACTCTCCACTTGCCTCTTTTATTTGGCACTATAAGTGAGGTGATACAGATTTCCTTTTAGAGATTGGGTAAATGAACCCTGCATCTCCTCTAGGGTTGTCTTAGCAGGCCACAACCATCAATTAAGTATATCCTTTGCATGTGCAAACTTGGATCTATACTTGTCATATCATGATAATCCCATGAAAAATCAAAGGTATGATCCTACAACATCTTCAAAATGTCTAAACACTAGGTGTGGTGCCTTTCCTAGTGTGACTTCCATAGTGTTGTAAGCTTTTTTCACAAAATCAATGTCTATTCATGTTATATTGAGGCTATAATATGTGGGTATCTATCATTTTTGATACAGATGCATCATCATTGTCTATAAATTGTGAAGTGGACAAGTCAAACAACTAAGAAACTCTTCCTCCTCTAGATATAGATGATAGGAATTTTGTACAATGTGACAAAGAATGGAATCTTTATCTTGACTCTCAAGCGCATGGCTCCTCTCAATTATCATCAATGGTTGTAAACAATACTAATCCTCCTCTTCTATTGTGGGAAAGATGAGTTGTTCATTAACAAAATGATGCAGGTCTGGAAAATAAATGACTAACTTCTTGGTTGCATTCACGTTGGATATTGTCATGTTACCAAACTTGCAACTAATGAAAGCATTTTTTGTTGCCAACGATGGCCCTCCAAGAATTAATGGATACCCTCTAAAATTAGTGTTAGGTTGTTAAACAATGAAATCAATAGGGTATTACCATGAATCTACTTTTATACTAAGTCCTCAATAACTCCTTTTGTTTTAACTATAGACTTGTAGACCAATTGCAAAACACTTGGTGTCAACCTAATATTCAGTAATTGAAAACTATTCATTGTTTCCTTGCTCATAACATTGATGGTTGCACCTTGATCAATTAAAGTATTTTTAATGAGGGTTCCATTGATGTAAACGTCCACTACTGGGCTACCAAGGTTGGTATACTTGGAACCAATAAGGTACCAAGCATAATATCTACTAATTATCGTATGGCATGGTTAATTGGAGGAACTTTCCTCTTTCTCCCTAACCTTTTGAGGAAAATTTCCCTAATATCCTTAGTATAGATTTGAACATCCTTGATTGCCTAGATGAGGAGGATTTTGACTCATGTTTTTAAGTTGTCCTAGCAAGTCAAACTCTAGTTTTGAATGATTTTTTGAGTGGCCAATTGATCAGGAAATAGAGGTTCTTTATTGGACTCAACATGGCCATAGGTTGAATCAGATTGCACTTGGTTAGTGACATCAATTGCTAGCTCCACATATTATATCTTGATAAATTGAGAGGTTTTTGGTCCAACAGGAGACTTCCCTGAATGAAGGTGGACATCACTAATCTCAACTATATAGGTCAAGTATTGAGTGGCATTGTTAGAATAAGCTTTTTGAACAAGCTTATTGTTTGGATTGGTTGTAAGTTGATCAAGAAATTTTAGGGCTCTTTGCTCCATGGAAATGAGGGCATTTTGGCTTGGAATAATGGTTGGTTGTTGAGGAGTTGTATTAGGCATGAGAGCAGGTGGTGGATTCAAATTTTTTTGTGACTACAAGTATGTCATATTGTTATGTGACCAATGTTGATTCCCTCTCCATGATTCATACCATGGATTCTAGACTGCTTTCCATTGATTATAATTGGGACATTGATACTAAGATGGTTGAGACCATCCCCCTTGTTGAGGTGCCCAAATGGATTGGAACTATCTTTCCATAATTGATCGGACATGAGACCCCAAGACTACGTATTCTATGCTACGAATATTTAGATCTCTTTGACATATATTTTCTATCAATGAATTTGATGAACTTGGTTTTAGGAATTGATTCTTCACTTATGAATTTTATGATGGAGATTTTATGTTACATTATGATATTGCATTTTGATGGATTGATTTAGATAATTGTTATAATGAGATTGAATTAACCTATATGCACATGTAAAACCATATGATAATTGGATTTTGCATATGCTTTGTGAGTAAATATGTTTAGGAAGGAATTGGACTGAGAATATTGTTTTGGATTAATGGTGAATTATGTGAATGCAATAGTGAAATATATACGCTTTAATATTATCAATTATTTATATTATTTTGATGTATGATTTTTCTTGGACTACTAATATTTGAATTTAGTTGTGCAGGAAAGTTGACCATGAGAAATAAATCGGGGAGTCAAGGTTAGACCTTTGTGAATCAGTGAAAGCCAAGGTTGCGTCTAATGAAGAGACAAAACCTCATTGTCATGTATTTTATTTTGTAATTGTGATGTTGCATGGTTGTAATAATTATAATTTGT
>BSBK01001103.1:722500-987500 GCA_027943335.1 Chamaecyparis obtusa
CCCTTTGGCCTCCCTGGCTACCATGGTCAGTGGCATGGCCACTGTTGTGGCCACTATGGACAGTGGTATGACCACTACTATGGCCGCAGCAGTAGGCCAACCCTCTTATAACGAATGGTAAAAAAAAAATTTTAATTAACAAAAATAAAATAAAAAGAATAAACAACAAAACTCAAAACAAACAAAAAAATGTATACCTCCCTTGTGGGTGAAGATTCTTCCTCTTATTCTTTAATAACCTCCACTAACTGGCAAGTAAAAAAAAAAAGAGAGAGAGATTAGAGAAAGAAGAGATTTTTAGAAGATGTAATGGAACCCAAACCCTAATTTTGGGTTAGGGTTTGGAGAGGAAGGAGGGAAGAAAAGAATGAATTTTTTTTCTCCTCTTTTTTCCTCCTTTGGTCAAGCCCTGATTTTTATTTTTTGTTATTTAATTCTTTGTTTATTCATTTTGTAAGGTTAATTCTTATTTGTATTTTTAGATGTGTAAACTTCTAATTATTTATTTGAGTATTTTAAATTTAGTTTATTAAGTCATTTAATTCAATTTTTTGGGAAGACTTTTTTAATATAGAAAATTAATTTCTCCTCCTTTTTCTTATTTAGAAATATTAAACTTGGGACATAAAAATGTAAAATTTATGTGACTTTTGGGGGATTATTAAATTATTAATAAATAATTAAGTAAAGGGAAATCTTAAATATATAATGAGGTCTTTAAAAAAATTTAAACTTTAAACATAACATTGATTTGAATTATTTTAAATTTTTTAATAATTTAAATTAATTCTTCCATATATGGTAATTTATTGAGTTCTTTAGTAATGTAATAATCTAATATTTAATCCATTGAATACTCTAATAGAAGGGTTATTAGTAAAATCTAATAACTGGCTAACTTATAAATGGACTTATTAGTGCAAGTTAATTAATCTAGCCTAATTTATCATACCTTGGTAAGGGGCTAAAATATAATAATACTTTTATTAATATTGTGAATTAGAGTTTTTAATTAAAACAGTAAATGGATATTATTAACTAAGATTTTGTCAGGATTAAATAATGTAACTTAACCTTTAGCAGATCTTGTTTGATTCTAGTTGTTGGGGTCGATCAAAGGACATTGGCAAGTCGACCTCGCTTTCCATGATTCCCCTTGATCCTTCTGACAACTTATTCCAGTTTTACCTTGGGATGTTATTTATCTTGGGGCATTGTCAATACTTCTTGATTGAACTTTAAAACACTTAGTCATTTCTTGTACAACATTAGTTAATTAATACATTTTCAAAAAAAAATTATTGGTGTGTTTTGCCCTTGGATTTTGGGCATGACATTTTGGTATCAGAGCTTTGTTTCAACACTTGGAATCTTAAACCATTACGTTTCAACTCAAAATTTTCTATGGTTGTGTAGGATGTCTTCAGCTACATGACAAGTTCACAGACGTGGTCGAGGTCGTAGACGTGCCCCCTCGACACGAGAGGGTGTAGAGTAGGAGGTAGAGGTTCCTAGAGGGGATCAGGATCACCCTCCCAAACCACCTCCAAGTTAGAATCATGATATTTTGATTGCACTTCATAACCTTGTTGGCATTATTCAGGAGAGGTTGCCCCCAATGGTTGAGCATTAGGGTTTAGAGGATCATATGTCCTCATCTAGAGAGTGGAGTAGGAGTCCTCCTCTTAGACTCGTAGAAGATCAAAAAGACCATGAGATTGAGTCTATCCATATGTCAACACCACCAGTAGAGTTAGTGCTTTGAGCAACTTATAGAGCACCCCGAGATACAGGGAATCAGATCTGAGAGTTACTTTAGCTCCAGCCACCCTTATTTATAGGATATATTGATGGGACTAAGGCTGAGTTATGGCTCTTGAGCTTAGATATATTCTTTGGATTGTGTCCTTATGGGAGAAATCTTAAGGCACATTTTGTGATACACCTACTGAGAGGATCAACCTCTACTTGGTGGAGACGGGAAGAGTATAAGAGAAACTTGGTTATAGACACTATCACTTGGGATACCTTCATGGGAAGATTTAGACACAAGTATTTGTTAGAGCACTTTAAACAACATCGCATAGATGAGTTCCATGACCTACAATAGAGGGGACTCACAATGTTTTAGTATGAGACAAAGTTCATTGAACTTCTCCCTTATGTAGATTACATGAAGGATGAGAAGTTGTGGAATAACCACTTTATCAAGGGACTGAATACAACTATATCAGGGATGATCCGCATGACAGCTCCTGTTAGTTTGTGAGATGTCATGGAGAGGGCATTGATAGCTGAGGAGGTCCATAGTAGGACACATGATTCACGGAATAGGTTCCAGACCCGTAATTCCTCTCCAACATCAATCTCAATAGAATCAGAGATAGAGGCCACCACAGGGATAGTAGGGCTCTAAGACCAATAAGTGGCAGTCACAAGGCCCTAGGAGAGACCAACAACCACAAGCTCCCTAAACACCCCTAGCTCATTCTCAGCAACCCTCTAGGGATGGATTTAGTGGGAACACAATTTTCTAGACCTTAAGGAGTACAGATTCAGGCACATGGACCTTGTTATACATGTGGTACTATGGGGCACATATCCAAAGAGTGTCCATAGGGTCAGATGGAAGGTAGTTAGCAAGTGGCTACTTCAGAGCCTACAATTGGGGACATGGGTAAGTCCCACAGTGTATTTGCAACAATTGACAACCTCCAGGTAGAGATTCAGGCCAAAATCATAGAGGCCAAAAGTATGATCTGAGGTATTAGCATTACCATCTTATTGGATTCAGGAGCTACTGATAAATTTATTTATCCATTGGTAGTGGAGTTTTGCAGGCTAGTGGCAACTAGACATGATGTCAGTTGGTTGGTTGAGTTAGCATCGAGAGCTAGAGTGGCAATTAAGATGATGGACAAGGATTTCTAGATTTAGATTGGTGACATGACCACTATAGAAGACCTTCGCATTGCACCTCTAGGATCCTATAGAATTTTTCCTGGCATGGATTCGCTTTATGCCCTCAAAGCCAAGATGGATTGTCACCAGAAAAGGTGTAATGCCCACCCTAGTACCTGTGTGTGTGAATTTTGTACCTAGCTTTAGACACAACACTTTAGTAAAACATTAGAGGTTAGCAAAAACCAAAATTTGCAAGTAATTGAAACTATGCTAACCAGGAAATTTACTGCCTTCTAGTAGGTGCGAGTATGATGTTCTCAGATTGGAATCGAGATCAATGACAATGCAACACCTAAATGAAGGATTTGAATGCAAAGAATTGAAAAACTATATGAATGCAGATTTAATCTATATTTTTGTATTTTCTATGCAATAAGAATGAGAAACTATATCAATCTAAGCTAGAATGTATGAAATTGAGTTTGAATGCAAATTTAATCTAAGAAATTCTATGGATGAATATGAAAACTATGATATGAAACTATGAATGCTCAAAACAATAAATGAAAATCTCACAATAGCCTTGATTCGCAAAAGATTGATTCTTCAGTCACAAATTCGCCAGAGTGAGGATGCAATTTCGAGGTGTTTTTTGTGAAGAGATGAGCCTTGATTTTATAGAAATCTAGGGCTTTGAGGATGTAAGAGAAAAGCCATAAATCACTCTTGATAAACTCAGTTGATTTTTGAGTTATCAGGAAATCAGAGATAATTAACTCACAAAAATCATGCAAAAGTAGAGTTTAACTCAAAATAGAGTTTAGATCAAATTTCAACTCATCATCAGATGTTGAGTTTCAATTTTAAAATTGATTGTTAATTTCTAGTTGCCTGCTTTTTTGATTGTGCATGATTTAATTATAAATTAATTAAAAATAAAGTGATTTATTCTCAACTTAACTGATTTTTGAAATTAAAATGATTGATTTATGGGTTAATCAATTATTAAATCAAACTTTATTCAAAAACTATATTATTAAATATTGACAACTGACTTTAATTAATTAAATAGGAATTTAATCAATTAGTCATAAGATTTTTTATTTATTGTCAAAATTAAATAATACAACTTAAGAATAATTTAATTAAATTTAATTAAACAATTAAGTGACAATATTAAATCTAATTAATTAAATATTCAGAATATTCAATTAATCAAACTTTAGGATAAATAAGATTTATCACCAAATAATTATTAAATTAAAGATAATTAGGATAAATAGGAATATTGTTAGGAATATTCCCCAATGCAAAATTTAGGATAATCAATTAGGATTTAACTTGATATGCAGATGTGCCTTAGGTTAGGAATTTGATGTCGATTTCATTCGATTTGAAGATGTAGGAGGTTAATGAACCTATAGCCCATTTTTGGGGTATTACATTTTGCCCCTCTTTGAATTACTGTGCGAAGCGCAGTGGTTCAAAGAATAGTTTGTGTATGATATATGTATGAAATTGATTTGAAAGATTAACCGATTTCAAGACAAAAACTGATTGAAAGATTTAAAGAAATGAGATACTGACCCAGGCCTAGAATGACCAGGAATCGAGATGATGCTAGCTCTATCAACAATGAACCAGTGATTACTAAAAAGTGCCAAAATGCCTGATTTTGAACCTTATGATTGCGAAGAAGTGAGTGACCAATTCCAGACCTGAATGTCCTTGTATGAATCATATTGGTATCACATCCTTGACCCATCAGTTACGAAGAACCAAGGAAATAACACTAATGAACCGATGGTTACGAAAAGTTGATACAGTTTACAAGATAGATTTAGGATACCAAATTGATATGGATCTCGATGAATCTGATATGCCCCAAGTGATAATAGATTTTCCCCAAGTGATGAGGAATTTAGATGAGTCAGCAATTAGACGTGGTTGTTGTCTTGATTACTAAGAAAGATTTGATTGACAAAAATAGATTGACAGACTTTGAATGATGTGTAATACCATGCCCCCTTCGGGATTAAAATTGAAATATGACAAGAAAAGTCACTGTTGAATGGTTTAGAAGCATGTTAATTGATTTGAGAATTGGTTATACACATTCGAGAACGTGTTATGCATCATTTAGAGGTCCTGGAGACCAAGTTTGACTAGGTTAAACCATGGGTTGACCATAGTTGACCAAGTTGAAATTTTGATAGTTTTGATGTAAGATAATTAGTTAAGTTGAATTCTAGATTTTTGTGATGATTGAAGGTTGATTATGCAAGTAGTCAGACAATATAAATGATCTCAAATTTTTATTTTAATCTCGAAAAAGGATTCTACTTGTTGTTTCATTGGAGGAACCTTCATACAATGCTCAGTCCTTATGTCATGTTTAGCATTTTTGGTTTTGAAGAATCGTTTAAGTGTTCAAGAAATTTGTGAGATCATGCAAAGTGCAAAATGAAATGCAGAATGAAATGCAAACCTAGGACCTAGGACGTAGTCACTGATCATGTGT
Organism: Chamaecyparis obtusa; assembly: GCA_027943335.1. Lineage (NCBI taxonomy): Eukaryota > Viridiplantae > Streptophyta > Pinopsida > Cupressales > Cupressaceae > Chamaecyparis > Chamaecyparis obtusa. The sequence goes on from BSBK01001103.1 coordinate 727,926, forward strand.
CGATTTGTTGTCATCATTGAACTTTTAGGTAACCGGATAAATCAATACAATGTCCACTAGTTATGAAACCATAGACATATGAATATCGATTTGTATGTGCAAGAATCAATACAACACCCACTGGTTAGGCAACCATGGACATATGAATATTGATTTTATTTTTGGAATGTCGGATTAGATATAAGCACCAAGGCACAAACACCAGGATGACCTGAATATCATGTCCATTTTTATATAGCAATTTGTATAAGCATCAGAACATAAACGTCATGATAAGCTGAATATGCCTTGCGTTCAAACACATCAAAATGTCAAGAGATCATTCTAAATCCAATGTGAATTACTCGTAGTGACACTTTATCATTCACATCCGTAGGCAAGATCGTGTTTCACAGTAGGAGAAAGAACTCACTCAAAAAGATAATAGTTAGATCAAACTTCTTTGAATTTTTTGAGTATCAATGGTCGAGGTACTCATGGCCATCCAATTCGAGATAGAGGCTCTTATAGACGAACACCATTTCAATCCAGAATTTCTAAAGTTGTTAGATTTTCACATACAAGCAGAAGACAAAGAAAAGATTATGCCCCTAGTCATCACTCTCTAAATCCTGTAGAGGACATCATCGAAGAGCTCAAAGGACACAATATGCAAAAATCTCAATGCGAATCAATAAGCATACAAGGAGATAAAAGCATGTAAAAAGCATAGATTGTTTTCAATTTGTGTTTGATTGCGTTGTTGTAGATTCAAAATCCTTTCTGGAGAGGAGACTGACTGATTGACTCGGATGAAGCTTCAAAGGACTCTGACTAGATATGACTCATCTAAGATGTACTAGAGGCCATAGGATATGACATTGATTGCCCCCAAGTGTTAAGCATTGATAGGATACAGACACTTGAGCTGATTGGTGTACAGACTGACTTTATTGAAACAAGAATATATACAGACTAAAATAGACTAAAAGCTGGGAAAGACCAAGATTGCACTGATAGATGGAGTATTTTGAAACAAGTGGCACCCGTTTGCTGAGTTTTCACCATCTTGGCAAAGATTCTATTTTTGCTACCAAGGCACCTATTTCCAAGTTTTCACCAATGCACTTTTTCTTTTTCTCATTTTTTTGTATTTTTCATTTTTTCAATTTTTTTGATATTTTTGGTATTTTTTGATTTTTTTGTGAATCGTCAAGGCGCCTATTGCTAGGTTTTCACCAAGATGTTCATTTTTTCAAGATTTTTTCATATTTTTATGATTTTTTAGGACATTTTTGAATACTGAATGCCTTAGGCATAGAATTTCTTCAGATGGAGAATGTTGATTGGTTCTCAGAGATGTTGTCCTTTAGTCATAGAAACTTGATAGGCACCAGAGCAAAAAGTAGCAGTGATAAAAAAAGGGACCCAGCCAGTTGGGTTCAAACTTCCCCTTGCATTCTCGATGTGATTGATTTTTAGGATTCTCTCTCAAGACTAGATCACCAACTTGAAATTCTTTGTGTCTAACTTTCTTGTTGTAGCCTCTAGACATTCTTTTCTAATACACTCTGACATGATCATATGCTCCTTGTCTGTGCTCATCTAGTAGTTCAAGTTCTTGCAACCTAGACACTCTGTAGTCATCATCAGTTACTAGACCATGCATTATGATTCTTAGTGATGGGATTTCAACCTCAATAGGCAGTACCGCTTCAAACCCATAAACTAAAGTGAAAGGTGTAACCCCAGTGGACGTTCTGATACTTTTTCTATAGGCTCAGAGAGCTGGATTGATCATGAGATGCCAGTCTCTTCCTGTCTTATTAACTGTACGATGAAATATTTTCAATAGATTCTTGTTAGAAGCCTCTGCTTGTCCATTCCCTTGAGGATAGTAGATAGATGACCAATGTTGTGTAATATTGAATTTGGCACATAGATCATGTAAGTCTCTATTCTTCAATTGTCCACCATTATCTATGACTATAGAGTGTGGAATACCATACCGACATATGATGTAGTTTAGAATGAACATAGAAATTTTCTTGTCAGTTGCTTGAGTCAAGGGGACTGCTTCTACCCATTTTGTAAAATAGTTTGTAGTTGTTATGATATGGGTATGTCCATTAGAATAATGAGGATGTATGGATCCTATAAGATCAAATGCCCATTGGTGAAAAGGCCATTGTGTAGTAAAGGGAATTAGATCTCTCCTTGGTGCATGAATTAGGTTGCCACATACTTGGCACTTTTGACAGTTCTTAGCAAACCTGATTGCATCTTTCTCCATTTCAGGCCAATAGTACCCAGCCCTAATAAGCTTTCAAGCTAGCGTTAAATCATTTGAGTGTGACCCACATATACCTTCATGGACTTCCTCGAGTGCATGTTGAGACTCTTCCCATTCTAAACATCTAAGTAGTGTACCTTCTAGACCTCGTTTGTATAGATCGTTACCAATGATGACATACCGGGATGCATTGTGGATAAGGTATCATTTCTCATGGCAATTGAAGGTATCAGGAATGATTTGGTCTTGGAGATAGGAGAAAAGATTTTTGTATTGGGATGAATCATGACCAACAATAATGTAGATCATGTGGGTTTCAGGGGAATCATATGCAGGATAAGATAGTGCTTCCACCATGAACTCGTAGCATAGCTCATGTTTAGGCTGCTGTAATAAAGTAGATATTTTTGCCATTGCATCGGAAGCCTTATTCTCTGTTCTAGGAATTTTCTCAAATGTGATAGATATGAAATATTTATTTAGATCATCTACCGTTCTCTTGTATGGGACAAGCTTTTCATCTTTCATTTGGTACACATCATTGACTTGATGGATTACAAGTTGTGAGTCCCCATGAATGTGTAATTTTGTTACTCTCCACTCAATTGCTAGTTTCATACCATTAAGAAGGGCTTCATATTTAGAAATATTGTTTGTAGAAGGAAATTTGATTCTGAATGATTTAGGAATGGAGTATCCCTGAGGAGTGATAAACAAAATGCCTGTTCCAGATCCATTTTGTGTATAGGAGCCATCAAAGAACAATTGCCATTCTCTAGAAGAAAGATTCATGATAGAGGAATCTAGAAATTCCATTTGCATTGGTGTATCATCAAAAAAAGGTGTATCTTCTAATTGATTAGCAATAACTTGGCCTTTAATGGCTTTTCTTTCAACATATTCAATGTCAAATTCACTTAAGAGCATGACCCATTTGGCTAATCTACCCGTTAGGGCAGCTTTGCTTAGTAGGTACTTTAGTGGATCAATCTTAGCTACTAAATGCATGGTATGAGCCAACATATAATGTCTTAGTTTATGTGATGCAAAGATCATAGCTAGACAAGCCTTTTCAATCATAGAATAATTCTTTTCGTATGCCACCAATGTTCTACTGATATAGTATATATCTTTTTCCTTCTTGTTCTCATCATGTTGTGCAAGCAATGCCCCCAGTGATGTATCTATAGTAGAGACATATAAGATCAAAGGCTTCCCTTGAATGGGAGGCATCAAGATAGGAGGATTTGATAGATATTTCTTGATATGATTAAAGTTCTTTTCACATTCCTCACTCCATGCAAAGGTCACAGCTTTATGTAATGTCTTTGTAAAAGGTTGTGATATGTATGCTAGCTGAGATATGAAGTGTCTGATAGATTGAACTCTCCCTTGCAATGTCCTCATTTGACTGATGCTCTTGGGAGGTTGCATCTCCATGATAGCCTTTACTTTAGATGGATCAACTTCAATTCCTTTCTTTGAAACTATGTATCCTAAGAGCTTTCCAAAAGTGACACCAAAATCACACTTCTTACGGTTCAATTTGAGACTAAATTTTTCCATTTTGTCTAGGATCTTTCTCAAGTCATTTAGATGTTTAGTTCTAATCATAGATTTTGCTAAAGTACCATCGACATAATCTTCCATGGTTTGATGCATCATGTCATGAAAAATATATTTCATAGCTCTCTGATATGTAGCACCAGCATTCTTAAGCCCAAATGGCATGACATTCCAACAGAAGGTAGCCCATGCACATGTAAAAGCAATTTTCTCTTGATCTTCTGGAGAAATTTTTATTTGATTATATCTAGAAAAATTGTACTTTAAATAATACATCTCAAAACCCGCAGTCATGTCCACTATCATATCAATGTTAGGTAGTGGAAAATCATCCTTAGGGCATGCTTTATTCACATCTCTAAAATCGTGCATATTCTGATTGATTTATCTAGTTTTGAAATAGGTACAATATTAGAGATCCATTCAGCATAATCAATAACACGGATGAATCTGGCTTTTAGTAGTTTCTCTAATTCATCTTTGACCAAGACTGCAACATGTGGATGCATTTTTCTTAATTTTTGTTTAATAGGTTTTAGTCCAAGAGAAATAGATAAATGGTGCATTATAAGATCAGGATCCAACCCTGGCATATCTGAATATTTCCATGCAAAGTTGATCTTCTTTTCTATTAGGAATGTAGTAAATTTTTTATTTTCTTATTCTGATAAGGCTTGTGCTACATGGATCAACTGTAGTTCCTTTGCTATTCCCAAATTGATAGATTGAGTGGGCTCAATTAGAACTGGAGATCTATCATGTAAATGAATTAGAAGGACATCAAATATCTCATCCTTAGGTGCCTCAAAGAGGTTTTCACCTTTGGATACATCTTTTATTTTTACTTTTGTAGGTTCTAAGACTGCCACAAAGTGGTTTTCACCCTCAGAACTCCTTTTCTTTTTATTATTATTCTTATTTTTCTAAGATACTTGATGTCCGACTCCGTCATGCTAACAGTTGGTTCACTAATGGAAGTCCTCATAGGCTCAACTGCATTGAGGTAGCAAGCAAGGGAATAGTCATTGGGAAAGGTATAAATACCTTGGCTCATATTTGTAGAGGTTTGGTCAAGAAGTTTAGGATTTTGGATAGTCAAAGTGGTGAAAGATTGAGAAATAGTGTTTACAGATATGGATCTGTCATCATTGGTCCTAACCCGACGCTCGAGTTCAAAGGTGATATTACAACTTAAGATGTTCAATTCATGAATAGGCTCAATGTCATTGTGGAAGTCCACTTCAGCCATTGATGGATTAGACTCGATAAGTTCATCATTTCGCTCTAGACTTACATTGGGTTTAGGTGCATATTGGTTAATAACATCAACATGTTTCTCAGTAATAAGTTCATCTTCCTCTAGAATGGCTCCCCATTCATAGTCATTAGATTCTTCATCTATGCCTCTAGGAAATCTAAGAACATGAGTAAAGTCAGGATGAATACCCCAAGAAGGGTTACGCTCATATTATTATTTGAATTCATACTCATGGGAATCTATCTTAGAATCACTAGAATGCTCCAAGTGCTCTTCTATAGTGATAGGCCTATCTTCCCTTTTGTCTATTTGATTACCTTCGAGATTAGTTGGTTCTTGTGTTGCAACTATCTCTTGCTCTATAGTAGGTTCTTATGTTTCTACTACATTAATTATTTTTGTTGGATCATCTTGAACTTCAAGGAGGTCTTTTATTTCTTTAGGCAAACGCTCATAAGGGATAAGATCTTTAGTGGTGTCTGAATCATCACTATCAGACTGTTTTGTTGTTTCTCCCTTTAGTTGATTTGTTGTGGATGGCTCAATCTGTTCTAACACATGTGGTGAGTGCTTGCTAAGATAGAAAGTCTTCTTCATGTATCCTAGACCTATTGTATTCTTGTTGGTTTGGCCATGATGGTCAAGAGGTGATAGAAGACCTTTACCTTGCAGTCCTAGAGGTCCTTTACCAGTATATCCCATTTTTGTGATCAATTTATCTCCTGGGCCATATGACTTGGAAGGGATCCTAGGGGCTTCAACATCACATTTTTGAAAAACTTGAGATTCAAGTTCATCTTTGTATAGCCATGCAAGCACAACTTCATCTTCTTCAAAATCTTGTTTGGATACTTGTTCTACAACAAAATTTCCTTTATATGCTTCTAGAGGTTCTTTAGACTCCTTTTTAGACTATTTTAGAGTTTGTCCATAAGACTTAGGAGAGATAGGGAGAGATGACAAAGATAAGATTGTCTCTATAGTATATTCTCCCATACCATTTTCTTTGATTTTAACCTCTTTAGCAATGTCTTCCATCTTGGATGTTGAAGCAATGTCTAGCTGCTTAGTGGAAGATTCCCTATTATTAGGAACAAGTTTATCAGCACTCTCTTTCAATGTATTGCAAGTTGTATATATATTAGCTAGGATCGTCACCTCTACTCCTTCATAAGGAAATTTCAAACACTGATGGTACGTAGAAGGAATAGCTTTCATTTCATGTATCCAGGGTCTCCCTAGAAGGATGTTGTAAGCCAAAGGTAGATCAAGAACTTGATATGTAGTATCTCTAATTACTGGACCTACTCTAATAGGTAAGACAATGGTGCCTTTGGAAGATCTTTCTTGCTCATCATATGCTTTGATAGTTATCTTCTTTCTAGGATCAATGGCCATTTCTGAAAATCCCAATTGTGTAATCAAGCTGAAAGAAAAAATGTTTAGACCAGTGCCCCCATCTATCAACACACATTTGACACAATGGTTTTGGATCAAGACTTCAATATGCAAGGGCTGGTTATGCGGATGACTCAAGGAGTTATCATCTTCCTCTAAAAAGGAGATATATTGTGGAGACGTAAGATGACCAACCATAATCTAGAATCTTTCTAAATCAAGGTTGTCAGGAACATTGGATCCGAGCAGAGCTTTGTCTAGAATGGCTCTATGAGCTGGAGATATCCGAAGCAACTCAAACATGGAGATTTTTGCATTTGTGTGCTGGAGTTGTTGAACAATACTATATGAAGTAGGCCTCATGTCCTTAGGATTTGAAGATTTAGATGTAGCCTTCTATTTAGAATTAGATGAAAGATTGAAAGGCACCTTAGGGACATTGGATGAATCTAGTATTTGTCCTTGTAGGTGTGCCTGAGCTTGTGATCAAGTAACTGCATTAGCTAATTGATTTTTTGTATCTTTTCTTACAATTGTGATGACATTACAACGCTCAGATAGGAATGGTTCAACCATATTGATGACAACATTGTTTCCAGAGTAGGCATAATTGACTTTAGCACCCATATTAGGCTGAGAAGAAGAATCTTCTTTACCATGTTTAGGAAATGGTTCTGTGAATGTTGTATGATCATTATTGCTCTTATGATTTTCAATCGTGATGTCTCCCTTATCAATTTTGTCTTGTATGATGTGCTTCAAGTGGATGCATTTATTAGTCTTATGACCCTTATTGTGATGGAATTCATAGAAGTCATTCTCCCTCCACCATTTTGGTTTAGGTTCAGGATCAAAGACTTTCATCTCAGGCAAGTAGATGATTTTGTTTGCCAATAGATTTTTCATGGTAGATTCCAAGGACTCTCTAAGAGGAGTGAATTTGTGATTAGGATCTGTAGCACAAGGTCTACAATCATATGACTTTTTGTTAGATTTAGATGTTTTATCCTCAACAGCTTTGATGGCTTGGGTGCAAATAGTGAGATTGAAAGTGGGTGCCTTAGATGGGGCACGGATATTATCAACAACGCTATCAGTGAAAATGCCTTTATTCTTGTTCCAATTTTTGCCTTTGTCTTTAGAGCTAGATCCAAATTCATACTTGTCCTTTTGAAGTGATATGTCTCCTTTTTGCACAAGTACTTTCTCAATTTTGATTGCATTTTCTACCATCTTATCAAAGGATGTATGATTTTGCATTTTCAAGTGGTAGTTGAGTTCTGGAACAAGATTGTTGATGAAGATTTCTAGCTTCTCAGTTTCTGGAATGGGTCTAGCATATAGAGAAAATTTCTTCCTCCATCTCTTGAGAAATGTCAAGAATGGTTCACCTAGATATTGTTTCAGATTGCAGATGTCGATCATGGTGACCAGATGTTGAATATTGTAGGAGTATTGCTGATACAATAGTTTGATTAACTCCTCAAAAATTTTGATAGTTGGAGGAATTTTTGAGAACCAATGAATAGCTAACCCTCCCAGAGATCGAGGGAAAAGATGCATTAAGTAAGTTGGTTCGTGCATGAACTCCATAGATTGAGTACAGAATTCTCTGACATGATCTTGAGGATCAGAGTTTCCATCATACTTATCATATTTAGGCATTTCGACTCTTTTAGGGAATGGTGGCATGTACAAGTCTTTATCAAATGGAAAAGGGCATAGAGCTTCCATGGAGAACTCCTTAGGTTCCTTTTCTTTTTCAAGTTTGTTAAGTTTGACTTGCATGGCATGCATCTGTTTCATCATAGTGGTGATTGGAGTTTCTTCCTCATGCATAATGATATCTTCAACATTAAAGTTGGGAGGAAGTTTAGCTCCTTGATGAGCTAACTCTAGAAAGTATGCCTCTCTATCTTCTTTCAAGAAATGCCTCATCATTCTGCTGAAGTTATCATCATTTTGATATCTAGCGATTTCAGAACATGTAGGTTCTTGATCCATACCATGTTGAGAGTGACATCCTCGAGACCTGTGATGTATACCTACATGAGACATGTTAGGAGTTTTATGACTCCCTCAAATAGATTGAGGAGGGGTTTGTTGATTACCTCTATGAGTTGATGGAGGGGGTATGTAACCAATTTTCAATCGAAAGTTACCAAGATCGTCATCTTCGTAAAGACCAAAATTGTAGAGTTGCTCAAGATTTTGACCCTTGTGAGTAGTCAAAGGGATAGTATTGAGTGCTTCTCCAGATTTCTTGTGTGAGGAAGCTCTAGTTTCCACCATTAACCTTGAGTGAAGCAAAAGAATAAGATGAAGACAACTGAAGAATGAATTGATTCAAGAAGATCGAATGACGCAACCTTGTCAAGATTGAAGTGATTAAAGATTAGATCAGACATAAGTGAAGGATACTATGCCATAGTAGTGTGGGTAGTCACCCAATAAATAGCGGGCACGAGCTCACAAGACTTAGCCATTTAGTAAAAAGATTGAATTTAAAGATAATTTTGACAAGGTTTTGACACAAGATGAAAAAGACTCAAATCGATAAATCAGAAGGCTAAATCAGACTCAAGAGACCACTTTAGGAAAATGAATGGATTTTTTATAAGCTCTGCTCTATTTCTAACACAATGATTTATTTGACAGATTCTAGGATTTTTTTCTCAACTCTAGACATGCAATTTCAGATAGTGTGCAACTAGAAAATAGGCATATGGACCCCAGACAAAAATTAGAATTGATGGAAAGTTGACCAACTAGCAGTAATAAGCTCTTTGTTCTAAAAATGTCAGGACAGGTTCGCGCAAGAGAATGTTGCCCCGCGTGAGGAAGTATCAAGCTGCGCGCAAGAATGTGTTGTCTCGTGCGAAGAAAAGCTCAGAAAGTGAAATCTTGCATGATAAAAGGACATAGTTTGACAGTTTTGCATAGTTTTCAAGGCACAAATTTTGAGACACTAATTTTGAGATACAGCGCTGGCTGTTATCTGATAGAATATTTAGTTCTCACACCAAAAAAAGATTTTTACTCAGATTTTGCAATTTTTTAGTGTTTTAGTATCAAATTGTTATGCAAATTTTGAAGATCCATGTAATAGTTTGTTTCAAGTAACCAAGAAGATATCAAGCACGCAAAACAATAAGCAAGGGAAGCAAGCAATCATCTGAAAATAATGAGCAAGGGAAAAAGCAACCTTGCGCATGAACAAGCAATAGTGACTTATCGTGCTAATCCCTAGAAATACTACCTATGTATGTTCCAAAAAGTTTTTCAATAATACACATATTCCTAGAAAATGAAAAATTTGGCCTCACTAGGGTTTGTAGTAATGGTCTAACTCTGCAACTTTTGTGATCTCAAGAGGGCAAACTCCAACCCAAGGACACTAAGGTTTTGACACAATCTGATAAATTAATTAATCAGAAGCTACTAGGGAGATCTGATAGCCCAACAAGAGACCACACCTTGAAGATTTCCTCCACAAGGACATTTATATAGCGGCTGCTGCTACCATGGCAAAAATAGCTATTACCACTTGAGGTTCCATCCACATGGTTGACCCAATTAAGGGAATGTCCACTACGATTAACCCTCTCTAAAGGTGACTCACAAAAGATACCACATGGGGACTAGTTCCAGATTCAAGGATTTGAGTTTCTGATACTACCCAAAAAGGGAGTAGAGCATAGTCCTCTAGCCTTTTCACTTTTAACCAAAATAAAGCAGATAGATTAATCCGACACACTAAGACCAAGATTATCTTGCAAAGATCTATGATGTCAATCACTTATGATCTATCAACCTCTCCGGAGAGAGAATGTATTAATCAAAAGTTGAAGATGCACAAATCTAGTAGAACGTGAGACGCTCTTAGTACCTTCCCTACCTACAAAGGGATCCTTCATCAAGAAGAGATTCGCATCACTAAACAAGTGAAAGAAGCTCAATCTCTCAAGATCATCCACAAATAGTGTTCATAGGGCCTATTTACTATGTGTAACAGATATGCAGAAAGCAAATCTATGTTCATTTTATAGCTCAAAATGAAGTTTGTGATATGAAAGCAAGAAAAGTCACACAAGCTTGACATGTGAGAGTTTATTTTAATCCAAATCAAAATATTATCAGCTTGAGAAGAATACCTCAGATTCAATGCTCTGCAATCCAGAATTTAGCACACATCCAAAAGTATAAAATCAAGACAAATCAACAACAAACAGTGACCATTAGAAATCAATAATCTGAAAGTACGAATATGCAAATTCTGTCTTTGGAGAAAAATCTCACGCAAGTCAGGATATGGTCCCGCGTGAGGAAATACGGTCTTGCGTGATGAAGTATGAAATCTCGCGTGAGGAAGTGTTGAAACTAGCAAAACTTCATGTGGTGTGATGAAAAATCTGAAAAAAAAAACAAAAAACTTGAAACCCTTAACCTCAAAAATTGCTTCAAAAACACCAGAACATGTAGCAGCAGGGGAGTTTTGATAGAGAAATGATAGAAGATTGATAGAATAGAAGGGAAACCCATTTTAGGGCCCCATAGTGGGCGCTAAAAATGTGTGTGTGAATTTTGTACCTAGTTGTAGACACAACACTTCAGTAAAACACTAGAGGTTAGCAAAAACCGAAATCTGCAAGTAATTGAAACTATGCTAACCAGGCGATTTACTGTCTTCTAGTAGGTGTGAGTATGATGTTCTCAGATTGGAATCGAGATTAGTGACAATGCAACACCTAAATGAAAGATTTGAATGCAAAGAATTGAAAAACTATATGAATGCAGATTTAATCTATATTTTTATATTTTCTATGCAATAAGAATGAGAAACTATATGAATCTAAGTTAGAATGTATGAAATTGAGTTTCAATGCAGATTTAATCTAAGAAATGCTATGGATGAATATGAAAACTATGATATGAAACTATGAATGCTCAAAACAATAAATGAAAATCTCATAATATCCTTGATTCACAAAAGATTGATTCTTCAGTCACAAATTCGCCAGAGTGAGGATGCAATTTCAAGGTGTTTTTTGTGAAGAGTTGAGCCTTGATTTTATAGAAATCCAGGGCTTTGAGGATGCAAGAGAAAAGCCATAAATCACTCTTGATAAACTCAGGTTGATTTTTGAGTTATCAGGAAATTAGAGATAATTAACTCACAAAAATCATGCAAAAGCAGAGTTTAACTCAAAATAGAGTTTAGATCAAATTTCAACTCATCATCAAATGTTGAGTTTCAATTTTAAAATTGATTGTTAATTTCTAGTTGCCTACTTTTCTGATTGTGCATGATTTAATTATAAATTAATTAAAAATAAAGTGATTTATTCTCAACTTAACTGATTTTTGAAATTAAAACAATTGATTTATGAGTTAATCAATTATTAAATCAAACTTTATTCAAAAACTATATTATGAAATATTGACAACTGACTTTAATTAATTAAATAGGAATTTAATCAATTAGTCATAAGATTTTTTATTTATTGTCAAAATTAAATAATACAACTTAAGAATAATTTAATTAAATTTAATTAAACAATTAAGTGGAAGTATTAAATCTAATTAATTAAATATTCAGAATATTCAATTAATCAAACTTTAGGATAAATAAGATTTATCGCCAAATAATTATTAAATTATAGATAATTAGGATAAATAAGAATATTGTTAGGAATATTCCCCGATGCAGAATTTAGGATAATCAATTAGGATTTAACTTGATATGCAGATGTGCCTTAGGTTAGGACTTTGATGTCGATTTCGTTCGATTTGAAGATGTAGGAGGTTAATGAACCTATAGCCCATTTTTGGAGTATTACAGTACCTTCACATTTTGGACCGGCAAGATTATTACTTTTGATTATATGTTTGGACTATTTCATTTCATGATGGGACATTTGAGCATATATATTTGGTAAATAGAATTAACTATGGAGATAATAAGTGATTTAGCATAAAATGATGTATGTTTAGGAATGAACTATTGTGAGGCCTCACCCCGACCCATCATAACACTATTGGCATATTCGCATTTTGACACTTTATGATTTGATACTTTGATACACTTTCTGATCATTCTGACAGAGACTCGTGATATTGTCTTTTATGATGATGATTATATTATAGGAATTATATTTTGTTGTGGATTAGAACCTAGAAAATATGGTTGATTTTGGTTATGCATGCTTAGATATGTGATTTGATGAGAAAGATTTAATCATGATTAGATTTGATTATTTCATGGATTATGCTCTAAGTTAGGAAATAGCATGGATAATATGTCTTGATGTTAAATTATGAAGGTACTATGTTTCAGCATTACTGAATGAAAATTGTAATTAGAAATTGAATTCTGCATATTGATTAATGTGGCTAATTATGAGTTGTATATACATATTTACATGTGATTTTATTACCTTGGACTACTGATGCTCGAGTTTAGTGTGCAGGAAAGAAAACCATAGAATTATTCAGAGAATCAAGGCTAAACACATGTGAATTGAGTAAGCCAAGGTTTAATCTAATGAAGAGATTGAAACCTCGTTGTAATGTGATTTTTATTTATAAACGTAATTGTATGTATGTTAATAGTTTAAATTCATGTCGTTAATTGGACATGTCATTTGTGAATGTGATGTGTATTTTATGGTGTCACTTGACACTTGTATTGTCCATGTGGATGGTGACATGTCAATTAGGGTTTGGGCAAGAATCACCTAACCTTATAAGGTATTATATTAATCCCACTTGCATGTAGATGTCTTATAGGGATCACATCTAGTTGGAATTCGGAATTGAACTTTAGAGATACTTTAGAGGGGTTAAAAGTGACCCTAGAGTGCATTTTTGGCCAAAATTAGCTAACCCTAAGGGGGTACCTTGAGTTGGGGGCTAATTTTTACCTATGGGAAAGTCTAGATCACCATTATGGCCCTCCAAAAAGGCTACTCTTCAAAAGTGGCGAAAATGGATATGGACACATGCATTTGACTTGTCCCACACTCCTTGCTAAACTCACCATTAAGAGGGGGGACGAGAGGTAAGGCCAAAGGACTAGAGGACATGTCTCATTAATTGCTAGATCTTGAGTAAATTTTTGGAGGTCTTTTTAGAGGACTTGGAGAGACTTAGTGGGTTTTCACCCACTCTCTAATTTTAGAGACACTTAGGGTTGGAGAAAGGAAAAGACAAGGGAAAAGGATAAGGGCTCTTCTCAACTACTTTCTTGTCATTTTCTTGGACCAAGGTTGGTGATTCTTGCTATGAAGGAATTCTCTTGCATTTTAGTTTTGTATATTGTTGTTTTGGATGAACATGTAAATCTTGTATGGTGTTCGTGTATGTAAATCTTGTTATTGTTGTGTTGGGTTGGGATGCATTTGGATTTTGAATCTTTCTTGTTCTTTTGGTTTTGGGTGTGTTGTTCATGGGAGTTGAAGGCATCACTCACCCTTGGGAAGGGAAGTAGTAGCCTTGGGTGAAGGAGTTAGTTGGGGTCTCCATTGTAGTTGAGAGTCTCTTCTCTTGGAGAAGAGGGAAATTTTTATGGAGTATGGGCTCCATGAAGCCATATTGTAATCTTGCATCTTGAGGATGATAATGATTAAATTTTTGTATGAAGGTTTTGATATGGTAGCCTTTGGAAGGCATGAAGACTCTTGTTGAAAAATGTATAATGTAATGACATTCTCCTCTTTGGAAAAGCCCACCTTCACCCTACTTCAATGGGTTTGGAAACCCATTTGTGAAGCCATGGTTGGGAGTTTAATGCAGTGTTATTCATTTATGTGTTTGTGAGCATTTTGTTGTATATACTCATTTATTCTTGATTCTCCAAGCTCGGGGGTGGTCTCCTTGAGACCTTGGATGAGAGGTGAGCTCTCCATGGTTTTTTCTCTTTTATTTGCAAATTTTGAAGCCAAGTTCTTGTGGAAAAAGCTTTGTAAGAGTTTCATTTTGGAGTCTTTATGGAAGCAAAATTTGTTATTGCATTGTTGCAATCATGTAATGGGAAACACTCCTTTTGTTAAATGTGTAGTTGTATTAATGAGTGTATATCAAGATGTAGAAAGAGTGACCTTGTTCATATTAGAATCTCCTTCTTGTTGATAGGAGGAAATGTATCTTGCTCTAAAACAAATGTGAAAATCTTAGTGGAAATCAATTAAGGATGAAGAAATTATGTTACATCCTCTTATTGATGTTGCATGGTATTGTCAGTTTTACTAAATAAATACTATAGTAGCATTCTTCTAATAGAAATCTTCAAAATTGATATTGCATGTGAAGTCATTTCATGTTGAAAATGATAGAAAGTTTAAAGTTTTAGAAGTTTTAGTTGTGTATTTATGATATTAAATTGATGTTAAAGTTACATTATAGTCTTATAGATCTTAGAGAAAATTTATCCTATTTTGTGTGCAATCTCAATCAAAAATACCCCTTTAGACAATTAGCAAAGAAATAAACAACTATGTGAAATACACTAGAAAACAAAAAACATTTGCTCAAATAGAGACCTACGGGTCTTTGGAAAATGTATGGGAAAAAAATTCTCATACATTTTCCTTTACCACAGTCATTATTATAATAAAAAATAAAACTTTTTCTTTTAACCAAAAATATAACCTCACCATTCAATCCACTTGGTGGGACCCACCTGGGTCGCCACCCCAAAAGGGACCCAAAAAGGTCCCCCCAAAAAAGTAATTTTAAACTAAAAAGAAATAAATTAAATTGAATTAAATTTCAATCAAACAAAAAAAACCCACCTTTTTCACATAAGACCTATTTTAAATAGGTTTTAAAAAAAAATTGTGTGATTGGGGGGCGGGAAAGGGGGGGGGGGGGGGGGAAACGTGGTCCCCACTCCCCATGGGCCTCAGCCCTGCACACTGCCTCAACAAGCGCCCTGCCATGGCAGGGTACTGACCTACCACGGTAGGCGGTACACCTATCATGACAGGCGGTACATGTCGCGACAACTAGGTGGGCCTGAGACCAGTCCCAATGGGACTTTTAGAAAAAGGGTTTAATGCATAGTTTTTTTATTATTATTTATTTTATTAATTAGTTTAGTTAATTTATATTTTTAAATTTTATTATTATGTTTAATAAATTGCTTTAAATTTATTATTATGTTTAATAAATTGCTTTAAATTTATTATTATATTTTAATAATTTTGTTTAGTTTAGTTTAATTCATTTTTAATTTTATTGTTATGTTTTAACAAATAGTGAAAGTTTTGTTTTTTTTATGATTATAGACTTTTTTTGTCTATTCACCTAATGTCGATTTAACTAAAGATATATATAAATTTAGTTATTTTAGTTGTATACTTTATTAGTAAATAAAATTATATAAAATGCTAGTTGCTAGTTAAAATTCATTTTATAGAGACATTTTATTCAATAACCTCGTTAAGGTTATTAGGACTTGACAATGTAATTAATTATCAAATAAATCAATTAAACTTTATCAAAGCATAATATGATGGTAACATTGTGTAATTAAATTTAATACACGAACCTTAGAGTAATGGGGTATAGTTAATCAACATTTAGCTCATATGTGGACAATAATGGGTAAAAGCTTAAATGATTTCAAAATTCCATAATCATACATAGGACCAATTTGATTTGTATGTGTACTCTTTCTATACATGTACATGGTGGCCATTCTACCATTGGTTCAATAACATTTTGTTTATCTACCGGCTTGAGACTAGACTCTACGCATGGATAGATTCATACCTCGAGATGTATTAACCAAGCTAACCTTTAGTAAACTTAACCTTATAACTAGTTTTTCCTTAGTAAAAAAAAAACTTGTTCCTTTTTTTTTTGCGTGGTTATTCTGGGCATGACAACTATTGTGAAATGATTCATTTTTTATTTATAATATTATGTTTATGATGGATCTAACCCTACTAATCCCACTATATTTTGTTGATTACACTATTTGATGTGAATGTGGAATGAGGAGAGGCAGTCGTAGTTACTCCTACAGGAGATCCACACGATGTCCCACTCTCCCTCCTTGTTTGCCACTGTTTGTGCATATATAGGTATACATGTCGGTTGGTGTTGAAGGATGCAGGTACCAAGCATCGACTTCACCTAGCTACATAGGTCTGAGCATACCTTCAAAATTCTTGAACTATTGTTGTGTGGAGATTTTACCAAGTTACTCTCAAGGAAATCTCGTGGACTTAGATTCATGTTAGGAGGTTACCTTAGTTGGGGGGTTTTGTATGCAGTGTTATGATTTCTGTTGTAAGTTGGATATACTCTTGTATGAATATATTTATTTGCATCTGTATTATTATTGGATGTATGTTATATATGTATGTGTATGTGTATATATGGGTGCACACATATATACTTATGCATATATATAAATATTATTACTTATGTGTTTTTACTTGCTTGTATAATGGTATCTTAAATGTTTAAATAAAGTTTATTAAATAAAAATAATAATAGAGTTAAAATAAAGCTCTTTTTGGTAAAACTAGCTATCTAGGAGAATTGAACCCGAGACCTCCTAGAAGTTAGGTTAGTTTGTTTCTAATTGAGCTATGTGTATTACATGAGAGATTTTGTATTCTATTTTCTTGTTATGGACTTATTTTGCGAATAAGTTAATTAAAATAATTAAAAGGCTTTTATATTGTTTATGGGGGATGTTTAATTAATCTCCAACCAACTATATCAGTTGGAGAAGTTGCTTCCCGTAAAGAAACTCCTCCAACCATATAATTTGGAGGATAAATTATTCACAAGAGAGGAGTTTGGGAATTGGAAAATTTAGGAGAAATTTGGGAAGTTTTTTTCGGAAGGGTTAATTTGGGGTTTTTCTATGTATTGAATTATCATTTTGGTTCTATGAGGGAACTTGGAGATTCTCAAAGGAGGAGGAGGAAAGGTTGTTGTTGGAAGAAATTTATTCTGGAAGGTCACCATCTCTCAAGTTTGGAAGGTTGATGTGGTGTGCTCATTTTCAATAAGGGATTCTCCGCAGGACTCCAGGTAGGGTCTGGAACCGAGAATAATCACTTTTTTGTCCTGTGTGTGTGTGTGTCTTATGGATATTTGATATACATATTGTCGGAATACTATTGAAATGATAGGAAATATGTTAGGTTGTGTATTCATGGTTATAAGATGCGTATACGGGAAGTTTTATTAGTATGTCTGTAATAATTCTCATTCAATCTCTTTTTGGGAATTTATGAATGTTTATATTACTGTATTTTGGAGTGTTTGTTTATTTAATTATGGTTTAGGGAAGTTTAGGAAATTTTAGTGAAGGTTAGGATGGATTAGGGAAGAAATGCAGTCAGTTTCCCTTCTTATGTATTTGCAGATTTTTACTTTCATTTTGTAATTTTGATCATATAGTTTTGTTCTATGTTGTATGGTGTGTTGAGGAAGTGTTTTGGAAGTGGTACTGAGGTACTTGAATTAGGTAGACCTTAGGGAACCTTCCCCAGGCACTCTCCACACCTTAAACTTTCATGTTCAGGCAATTCTGAGTGTTTTTTAAGATAGTCTCATACGAGCATGCCTGGAATCTTGTACGAGCATATACTACAGCCCATATGAGCATGTGTTTAATTTCATATGGGCATGTTTTGAATGTCATATGGAACTATGGGAAAGCTTGTATGGGGTTTTAGGGGGTCCTAAGGGCTTAATTTGACCAGATTTTGGGCCTGTGACTCCTACAACTTGTTTCCTATGCCAGGTATGCTACTTTTCCCACTTATGTGTGTCTATCTCTTCATTTTTTGGTGTTATAATGTGTTATTTAAGGTGTTTTAGTACTTGGCATTATTTTTGTATGTGCATATCATGAGGCTAGGACTCATCCTGAGGGCCTGAGAGAACAGGAGGGTTCCTTAGACTTGCAAGTTAACCATTTAAAGTACATTATTGTTTCTTGATTTGTGTGGGGGTAGGAGACTAGGTAAACTAGGTGAGTGGCTCACCCTAGGTGTTGGAATCCAAAGTGGTTGTCAGATGATCCTATGAGTGAGTTAGTAAATAAGTGATAACATTAATAATAAACTTGGGAAAGGGGGGGTTTCAAAAGATAATGTAAGTCCACATAGACCTGTTGGAGTACTGGGACCATCGGTAACTGCCAAGATGGATCCTTATTTAGAAATGGGGGGACCAGGATTACATGGTTGTCAGGGAGGATCCCAATATCCAGATTGTGTGATGATACTCACCTAGATGGTATGCTAGAAACCTAACCTATGTGTATAGTATGATGAGATTTTGTTATGTCTTTTCTTTTTCTTTCAAGTGATTCTTGTTAAGCCTTTGGTTTCTTTAGGCCTTGTGAGTATATTGGTTCTATCTCCTAGCATGGGGGGTGGAACTTCTCTAGTTTCACATGGTTGGGTGTCAAATATCTTTCAAGGTACTGTTCATGGTTTGCGGCTTGGATGTGTTTCAAATTTCATGCAGTGATAAAGATTTCTCAATTTCTATCATGTACTATTGTAATGCAAGATGTAAATATCTTTTTGTAAGACTTCGGGCCATTCAATGTAATTGTATTTATTATTGGAAATTGAAAGAATGAAGCGATGTAATCAGGGAGGGATAGTTTTAGGGGTTCTCAAGGGATATTATTGAAGATTCAAAAGTTGTAATGCAATCTTGTATTATTTCTTTTATCTCCCCTATGTTGGAATTGAAAGTAAGATCTCAATGTGAGGATTTAATTATAATTTTGTAGAGGCTAATTCAAAGAATTTAAAATGATATGAAAGAAAAGCATATATTTATAAAGTTGTGTATGAAAGATTATGTTCTTATATTTTCCTTAAATTCTAAAATGCAAAGTAGAAGTAAAAAGGAAATGAAATTCATTTAGATTAGTAATGAAATGCAATGATTTTATATTGGTAAGTGAATCCAATAAGGGAACCTTTAAGGAATGTTCTTTGTGGATGTTAACAATGAAATGTTAGAATTTTAAAAAAAAATTGTTAGCTGTAATTGTATGCAAAAAGACCTGATTCCTTATGGGTTCCCTAGCGAGGATGTTACATTTGGTATCAGAGTGTTGTTTTCCACACTGGGATCTCAAGGGTCTACTTATGTTTAAACTTAACCTCTTCAATACATTGAATACTAATTAAACTAGTCACCTAAAACTTATGTTGCACCACTCTTCCAGGATGCCTCCCATCACCCGTGGAAGAGCTAAGGAAAGAGTTCAGGAATCTTCCTCGAGATCTCACCTAGAGAGTTCCCATGGGGATATGAGGGAGAACGAAATCAAGACAACCATAGGAATGAGAGTCAAAGTAATGACTTGGAAGCAGCCCAATTAAGATAACTTATGCAACAACTTCTGCATAGACTTGACAACCTCAAAAATAGAATTAACTTTGAAGAAGGAAACCAATCTCATCACCAAGATAGGGAAAGGGATAGAAGCCCTAGGAGAAGGCAAGCTAGGCCAAAATTTGAGGACAAAGATACCTCTCACATGAGGGACTTACTCAAGGTCAAGGTACCCCTTTTCTATGCAAATGAAGGGGGATCCACAACGGAAACTTGGTTGTTCGACCTTGAGAGATGTTTCTCTATGCACCCCTTTAGTAGTAATGTCAAAGCTAGATGTTCCATTATGAATCTGAAGAAATTTGCATCTACTTGGTGGCGCATGGAAGAGGATAAACTACAAGTCACCATTAATATTTTTTCTTGGGAATTGTTCCTAGAAAGTTTTAAGGATCATTTCATGTCTGATCAATGGAGACATGGAAGGGCAGAAGATTTTCACCACCTTAGACAAGAAAACATGATGGTGGAAGAATATGAGAGGGAATTCTATGAACTTAAGCCTTTTTTAGGTTATAAGGATGATGGCCCCATTCTTGTACAACATTTCATAAGTGGTTTGAATGATTGTATATCAGGAGATGTGCCAATCCTAGAACCCAAAAATCTTCGGGATGTTATCACTAAGGCCTTCCTAGTTGAAACAAAAGTTAGAGGAAAAGGTGGCTATTCTAGTGGCCAAACATTTAATGTTGGATCAAGTTCCAAAGGGAACTATGACCAAGGAAATTTCAACTCCAAGAACCAGCAATCATCTTTTAAAGGAGGACAAAATTTACACAAAAAGAAATTCCAGAATAAAAACCAAGGCAATGGGAAATTTCAACAACCCCAGAACCGTAGCAATAATCAGACTCAGCAAAGTGTTTTCCCTCAACCATCCTAAAATTCTCATAATTTCAATAAAGGGGGTTATCAGCAATCCAGTGCACCTCCTGCAAAGAAATTTGGAAGAAATGTTGGGTGTTACTCTTGTGGACAGCAAGGACACATTGCAGTTCATTGCCCTCAATGCACTAATTTCACCAATCAGAATCATGCAGCTTCAGAGCCGACTATGGGAGATGTTGGCAGGTCTCATAGGGTGTTTTCCACAGTAGAGCATAGACAAGCTGATCACCAGAACATTGTCATAGAGACTTCAGGTTCATTAAAGGGTAAACCTATTTCTATCCTCTTTGATTCAGGAGCAACCGACTCCTTCATATCTCCTTTGTTACTAGAAAAGTGTGGGCTAGCGGTCATAGGGAAAGGAGTTAAGTGGCACATAGAGCTAGCCTCTGGGGCTAAAATGACCACTGACTTGTGTGTTCAAAATTAAAACTTGGGATTAGGACACTTTTCTACTAATTTTGATCTTTGAGTAATTCCTCTTGGATCATATGAAGTTTTCCTAGCGATGGACTGGTTAGCATCTCACGAAGCCAAGATAGATTGCAGAAAGAAGCTCATTCATTACATAGATGATTTGGGGAATTCCAACACTATTGTGGGAATCCTATGACCTATATCCCTTTGAATGATATCAGCAATGCAACTTAAGAAATGCATGAGAAAGGGATGCCAACTTCTTGTTGTCTCAAATAATGACTTGGTTGACAAGGAAGATGGAGAAATAACACTTGAGCACCCTTTACTTCAAGACTTTGTGGATGTCTATCCAACTGAGATACTTGGAATGCCTCCCAAAAGAGACATTGATTTCCGCAAAGAGTTGGTTTCAAGTGATGAATCCATCTCCAAAGCTCTGTATCGCATGACCACTCAAGAGTTAAGTGAGTTAAAAGTTCAACTAGAAGAACTCTTGGAAAAAGGTTTCATCAAACCAAGTGTGTCACCTTGGGGAGCTCTAGTTATCTTTGTAAACAAGAAGGATGGCTCACTTAAGTTGTGTATTGACTATCATCGGCTCAACAAAGTAACCATTAAGAATCGATATCCTTTGCCAAGAATTGATTATTTGTTTGATCAAATGAAAGGATCCAAATTATTTTCCAAAATTGATCTGAAGTCAAGCTATCATCAGTTAAAGATTCATGAAGCTGACATTCACCGTACAACTTTTTATACCTGGAATGGGCATTATGAATTTACCGTAGTACCTTTCGGTCTCACAAATGCACCTTCAGTGTTCACGAGTCTCATGAATGGGGTATTCAAGACCTTCTTGGATAAGTTTGTCATAATATTTTTGGATGACATTTTGGTGTACTCTATATCAATGGAAGAGCATGAGCAACACCTTCGACAAGTGTTACAATGCCTTTATTAGAATCAATTATTTTCCAACTTGGAAAAATATAAATTCTTCCAAATAGAAGTTACGTATCTTGGTCATGTTATCTCAAAAGAAGGTATAGCAGTTGATCCCGTAAAGATACAAGCTATAGTAGAATGGCCAACCTCCATGAACATCTTTGAGGTTCGTAGTTTCATGGGTCTACCTGAATACTACAGATGCTTCATCCAAGGATTCTCCAGGTTAGCTCATCCCATCACTTACTTGCAAAGGAAAGGGAAGAAGTTCATTTGGACTGAGAAATGATCAGAATCTTTCCATAACCTTAAGGAAAAACTGACCAGTGCCCCAATTTTGGTGATACCTAACCCCCCTAAAAATTTTGTGGTTTGTATTGATGCCTCCCTAGAAGGCATAGGGGTAGTTTTGATGCAAGAAGGTAGATTTATTGCTTATGAGTTTATAAATATTAAGGACCATGAGCTTAACTACCCTACACATGATTTGGATTTAACAGTTGTAGTTCATGCCTTGAATCGTTGGAGACACTTCTTATTGGGGCACCGATTTGAATTACACACTGATCACTGAAGCCTTCAATACATATTTACACAACCAAATCTCAACACTAGCCAGTGCAGGTGGATGGAGTTCCTTTATGAATATGATTTTGAGGTCAGATATATCCAAGGTAAAGAGAATGTGGTAGCAGATGCTTTGAGCAGAAGGAGACATGAGCTATCCATGCTCTCACTTTCTACTGATTTGAGAAGCCATATTTTGTAGACACTTCCTTCAGATACCTTGTATCAAGAAGTTAAGGTTGAGATTGAGTCAAGAAGGGCCTTAGAAGGAATGTTCTCAGGTTATTCCTTAGAATCAAATGGGTTATTAAGGCAGCAGGTCCAAATCTATGTACCACTTTCAGGCGATCTTCAAAAAGTTATCATGGTGGAAGCACATCACACTCCCTATTCAGCTCATCTAGGAGTTAAGAAGATGCATTCAGATCTGTGAAAACTATACTTTTGGTCGGGTATGAAGAGGGACATAGAAGATTTTATGGCTGGGTGTCTAGAATGTCAGAGGGTCAAGGTCAAGCATCATCACCCAAAAAGTCTCCTTCAAACACATTTGATTCCTGAATGGAAATGGGATATGATATCTATGGATTTTATTGTGGGACTCCCAGTCACTTATCGGAGACATGATGCTATCGTGGTCACCGTGGATAAGTTAACTAAGGTAGCACATTTTTCTCGTATGCAGTCATCCTATACTACCGCCTCAGTAGCCAAAGTCTTCATGAAGGATATGGTCAGGTTGCATGGTGTTCCTAGAAAGGTTATCTCTGATAGGGATCCATTATTCACTTCATAATTTTGGACCTCCTTACAACATGCCTTAGGGACTCAGCTAAATTTTAGTTCAGAATACCATCCAAAGACTAATGGTCAGATAGAGTGAGTTAATCAAGTGCTTGAGGACATGCTTAGGATGTATGTGATGGACAAACAAACCCATTGGGAAGATTATTTGTACCTAGTGGAGTTTTCATACAATAATGGTTATCACAACTTTATTAGAATGTCACTATTTCAGGCTCTTTATGTTCGCCCTTTTCGTACCCCTCTGAGTTGGGATCACTTAGAGGATAGAGTACTACTTGATCCAAAGATGTTATAGGATATGGAGCAGTAGATACAGAGGATCAGAGAGCATCTTGTGATAGCTCAAGATAGGTAGAAGAAGTATGTTGATGCTCACAATATCATTAGATAGGTTTTTGTTGGAGATAATGTGTTTTTGAGAGTCCACCCACGTAAGATCCCTATCCATTATGGAAAAGGTTCTAAGTTGGCACCTAAATTTGTTTGTCCATTTGAGATCCTTGAGAGGATAGGACCAGTGGATTACTGACTCGCCCTACTGCCCAGCCTCACACATGTGCATGATGTGTTCAGGTATCCATTCTTAGAGAGTATATTCCTGATTTGACTAATGTTTTGGATTGGAACGCTTTACAAGTAGAGGACAGGCAGCTGGCTTTGGAGCCAGTACGTATACTCCAGCAGCGGACTTTGACCCTTAGGGGTCATAGCACAGAGCAAGTAAGGGTCCTATGGGACCCCAATGCTAAGACATCTGCCACTTGGGAGGATGCTAGAAGACTCAGATATATGTATCTATACTTCTTTGTAGGCTTCTAGGAGTAAGCCTAATTCTAGGGGGAGAGGATGTAATGCCCACCCTAGTACCTTCATATTTTGGACCGACAATATTATTACTTTGGATTATATGTTTGGACTATTTCATTTCATGATGGGACATTTGAGCATATATATTTGGTAAATAGAATTAATTATAGAGATAATAATTGATTTAGCATAAAATGATGTATGCTTAGGAATAACTATTGTGAAATGATCTGTACTTGATTTATAGTATTATGTTTATGATGGATCTAATCCCACTAATCCCACTATGTTTTGTTGATTATACTATTTGATGTGAATGTCGGATGAGGAGAGGTAGTCCTAGTTACTCCTACGAGAGATCCACATAATGTTGCACTCTCCCTCCTTGTTTGCCACTGTTTGTGCATATATATATGTATACATGTCAGTTGGTGTTGCAGGATGCAAGTACCATGCATCGACTTCATCTAGCTACATAGGTCTAAGTGTGCCTTAAAAATCTTTGAACTATTATTGTGTGGATATTTTACCAACTTACTCTCAAGGAAATCCCATGGACTTAGATTCCTATTAGGAGGTTATCTTAGTTGTGGGGGTTTTGTGTGCAATGTTATGATTTTTGTTGTAAGTTGGATATACTCTTGTATGAATATATTTATTTGCATCTATATTATTATTGGATGTATGTTATATATGTATGTGTATATATGGGTCCACACATGTATACCTATGCATATATATAAATATTATTACTTATGTGTTTTTACTTTCTTGTATAATGGTATCTTCAATGTTTAAATAAAGTTTATTAAATAAAAATAATAATAGAGTTAAAATAAAGCTCTTTTTGGTAAAACTAGCTAGCTAGGAATTTTTTCCCGCAAAGCAACTCCTCCAACCATATAGTTTGGAGGATAAATTATTCACGAGAGAGGAGTTTGGGGATTGGAAAATTTAGGAGAAATTTGGGAAGTTTTTTTCGGAAGGGTTAATTTGGGGTTTTTCTATGTATTGAATTATCATTTTGGTTCTATGAGGGAACTTGGAGATTCTCAGAGGAGGAGGAGGAAAGGTTGTTGATGGAAGAAATTTATTCTGGAAGGTCACCATCTCTCAAGTTTGGAAGGTTGTTGTGGTGTGCTCATTTTCAAGAAGGGATTCTCCACAGGACTCCAGGTAGGGTCTAGAACTGGGAAAGAATCACTTTTCTATCCTCTGTGTGTATGTGTGTGTGTGTGTGTGTCTTATGGATATTTGATATGCATATTGTCGAAATACTATTGAAATGATAGGAAATATGTTAGGTTGTGTATTCATGGTTATAAGATGCACATACAGGAACTTTTATTAGTATGTTTATAATAATTCTCTTTCAATCTCTTTGTGGGAATTTATTGTTGGCATTAAGTATGTTTGTCATTAGTGACAACACTTATTCAGACTCTATGTGTTTATCGAGCAGACAGAATAGTGTTTACCGAACAGACCGAGATTCACAGTGCTTACTGATTTATCATTACCGAGTGATGAAATGAGCAGTGTTTACCGAGTCCCAGCATGGTAAATAGGAAATTCAGTTTCTACCAAGTGACACTATATCTACCGAGTCTCCAGTATATACCGAGTTTGAAACTACAACCGAGTGGTTAGTATGGACCGAGCCTCCACTTCTACCGAGAGAATGATGATGCCGAGTAACACAGTGGATGCTGAGTATCAGAAAGTCACCGATTTAGTTTGCAATAACCGAGTAACTATATTTGGGCTGACTCAGTAATATTTGTGTTAGCTTGTTTAAGAGCTGACTTTGTAATTATTTTGTAATTGTTTTGGATTGATATATAAACAATGTTTTGTATCATATCCAAGGTGTGAAGTAGTGAAGTATGAAAAAGAGAGAAAGGAAGAAATAAGTGAATTACAAAGGGCTACAGTAGTATAAGAAGTAGCAAAGATCTATCCATCACAGAAGCTGATCAGTACATCAGAGAATCTCAATCAACAAGTATAGTTGCAAGTAAGAGATCTACTGCTTCATCCTAACAGGTGAATTAGCTTAAAATCTTTTAACCGGGTAGACTTAACAATCTTTGTAAAATCTCTTAACCGAGTGCATACTTTATTGTATGTTTATAAATCCTCTAACAAGGTGGACCTAGCAGTCCTTATTGCTCCTAACAGGGTAGATCATCAGAAGTGATCATTGTAAGCCTTAACCAGCAAACTTTATACTGCAGTATTGAAGTTTTGTGGGTATCATCCCCACCCCAGTTTTACTTTCTATTTGGAAGGTTTCTAGGTCACCAAATCTCTGTGTTTAAAGTGTTATGAATGTTTTATTCTTTTTTTTACTCATGCATGCAATTAGATTATCAATCTAATGTTATTTGAAATATGGTTAAGATCTGAATTTGTTAAAAGTTTTGAAATTACTGATTCACCCCTCCCCTCTCAGTAACCTGGATAGTCTTGAATATTTCCAACATTTATAAATGTTTATATTACTGCATTTTGAAGTGTTTGTTTGTTTGTTTACTTATGGTTTAGGGAATTTTAGGAAATTTTAGTGAAGGTTAGGATGGATTAGGGAAGAAATGCAGTCAGTTTCCCGTCTATGTATTTGTAGATTTTTACTCTCATTTTGTAATTTTGATCATATAGTTTTGTTCTATATTGTATGGTGTGTTGAGGAAGTGTTCTGGAAGTGGTACTAAGGTACCTGAATCAAGTAGACCTCAGGGAACCTTCCCCAGGCACTCTCCACACCTGAAACTTTCATGTTTGGGCAATTCTGAGTGTTTTTTGAGACAGTCTCGTAAGAGCATGTCTAGAATATCGTATAAGAATATACTACAACCCATACGAGCATGTGTTGAATTTCATATGGGCATGTGTGGAATGTCGTATGGCACTATGGGAAAGCTCGTATGGGGTTTTAGGGGTCCTAAGGGCTCAATTTGACCATATTTTGGGCATGTGACTCCTACAACTTGTTCCCTATGCCCGGTCTGCTAATTTTCCCACTTATGTGTGTCTATCTCTTGCTTTTTTGGTGTTATAATGTGTTATTTAAGGTGATTCAGTACTTGGCATTATTTCCTTATGTGCATATAATGAGGCTAGGACTCATCCTGAGAGCACAGGAGGCTTCCTTAGACCTGCAAGTTAACCATTTGAAGTACATTATTATTTCTTGGCTTGTGTGTGGGTAGGGGAATAGTTACCCTAGGTGAGTGGCTCACCATAGGTGTTGGAACCTAAAGTGGTTTCCAAATGATCCTATGGGTGAGTTAGTGAACAAGTGATAACATTAATAATAAACTTGGGAAAGGGGGGGTTTAAAAGATAATGAAAGACACATAATGTAAGTCCACAGAGACCTGTTGGAGTATCGGGACCATAGGTAACTACCAGGGTGGATCCTTATTCAGAAAGGGGGGACTGGGGTTACATTGTTGATAGGGAGGATCCCAATATGCAAGCTGTGTGATGACACTCACCTAGATGGTATGCTAGAAACCTAACCTATGTGTATAGTATGATGAGATTTTGTTATGTCTTTTCTTTTGCTTTCAAGTGATTGTTGTTAAGCCTTAGGTTGCTTTAGGCCTTGTGATTATCTTGGTTCTATCTCCTAGCACGAGGGGTGGAACTTCTCTAGTTTCACATGGTTGGGTGGAAAATATCTTTCGAGGTACTGTTTGTGGTTCGTGGCTTGGATGTGTTTCAGATTTCATGTAGTGATAAAGATTTCTCAATTTGTATCATGTACTATTGTAATGCAAGATGTAAATATCTCTTTTTAATCCTTCAGGCCATTCGATGTAATTTTAAATGTAATTGTATCTATTATTGGAAATTGAAAGAATGAAGAGATGTAATTAAGGAGGGATAGTTTTAGGGGTTCTCAAGGGATATTATTGAAGATTCAAAAGTTGTAATGCAATCTTGTATTCTTTCTTTTATCTCTCCTATGTTGGAATTGAAAGTAAGATCTCAATGTGAGGATTTAACTATAATTTTGTAGAGGCTAGTTCAAAGAATTTAAAATGATATGAAAGAAAAGGACATATTTATAAAGTTGTGTATG
Source organism: Chamaecyparis obtusa (assembly GCA_027943335.1). Classification (NCBI taxonomy): domain Eukaryota; kingdom Viridiplantae; phylum Streptophyta; class Pinopsida; order Cupressales; family Cupressaceae; genus Chamaecyparis; species Chamaecyparis obtusa. The sequence goes on from BSBK01001103.1 coordinate 756,336, forward strand.
AAATATTATGTTCTTATCTTTTCGTTAAATTCTAAAATGCAAAGTAAAAGTAAAAAGGAAATGAAATTCATTTATATTAGTAATAAAATGCAATGATTTTATATTGGTAAGTGAATCCAATAAGAGAACCTTTAAGGATTTTTCTTTGTGGATGTTAACAATGAAATCTTAGAATGTTATAAAAAAATTGTTAGTTGTAATTTTATGCTAAAAGACCCGATTCCTTATGGGTTCCCTGGCGGGGATGTTACAAAAGGGTTGAGTGTTTAGATGACCATGGCACTCGTACAGTAATTTTAGGGATTCATAAACCTATATCTATTTGTGTGATCTCCACCATGTATCTCAAGAGGAGCATGTCAAAGGGATGTCAATTAATTGCCATCACTATCAGTGATAGGGAGGATGAGAAGGAAAATGAACCTTCACTTGATGATCATCCTATTTTTTAGGAATTTGTAGATGTGTTTCATTCTGAGATACCTGGTATGCCTCCCCATAGAGCAGTTGACTTTCATATAAATCTTGTTCCAGGAGTCACACCAATATCTAGAGCACCTTACAGAATGACTACTAATGAGCTTAATGAGCTCAAGATTCAGTTAGAGGAGCTTTAAGAGAAGGGGCATATTTGACCTAGCATTTCTCCTTGGGGTGCACCAGTTATCTTCATCAAGGAGGATGGATCTCTTAGGTTGTGCATTGAAAATTAATAATTAAACAAATTAACCATTAAGAACCGGTAGCCACTTCCTAGGATCGATGACTTGTTTGATTAGCTACAGGGTGTCTATGTGTTCTCAAAGATAGATCTAAAGTCTGGGTACCATCAGTTGAGGATTGTCGAGAGTGATATCAACAAGACCACATTTCATACAAGATATGACCACTATGAATTCACCTTGGTTTGTTTCGGTCTTATGAATGCTCCCACTGTATTCATGAGTCTCATGAATGGAGTATTCTACACATTCCTTGATGGGTTTGTGGTAGTGTTTCTTGATGATATATTGATATATTCTCATGATGAGAAGGAGCATGAGGAGAACTTAAAGAAGGTATTACAGTGCTTGAGAGATCATCAATTGTATGGAAGCTTGTCCAAGTGTGCATTTTTCATATCCAAGGTCAGATATTTAGGCCATGTCATTTCAGGTGATGGGATCTCAGTTGACCCATCAAAGATTAGAGCTATCATAGATTAGCCAGTGAAAACCATTGTGACTGAGATCAGGAGTTTCATGGGTTTAGCAGGCTATTATAGACATTTATTGAGGGATTCTCTAGAGTGGCACATCCAATCACATCCCTTCAATGAAAGGGGAAAAAAATTGAGTGGACATAGAAGTGCGAGAGGGCCTTTTAGGAACACAAGAAAGCACTTACCAGTGCAACTATTCTTGCAGTGCTTGATACTTCAGTGAATTTTATGGTTTGCATAGATGCTTCCTTGGATGGTTTAGGGGCAATTCTTAAGAAGGGTGGGTGAGCTATAGCTTATGAGTCTAGAAAACTTAAGACTCATGAGCTCAATCAGCCTACCCATGACCTTGAGCTTGCAGTAGTGGTACACGCTTCAATGAGATGGAAATACTTTCTCTTAGGACATCGGTTTGAGCTTCATTAAGATCATCAGAGCTTGCAGTATATATTCACTCAGTCAAACCTTAATGCTTAGTAGAAGAGATCAATGGAATTCTTGTGTGAGTATGATTTTGATGTCCATTATATCAAGGGGAAAGAGAATGTGGATGGAGATGTTTTGAGTAGGAGACAACACGATCTTTTCTATATGTCCACTAGAATAGATTTGACAGATCGTATACTACATCACTTGCATGAGGATGTGATGTATACAGAGGTTTGTCAGTTGATCTGATCATAGAGACCCCTTGAGGATAAGTATGCATATTATTCATTAGAGCCTGATGGACTTTTATGTCATAGATGACACATTTATGTACCTTCTTATGGTGGATTGTGTGATTTCATTATGCTAGAGGCTCATAGAGAACCTTATACAACGCATCCCAGAGTCAAGAAGATGCATGCTAATTTGAGACAACTTTATCATTGGTCAGGTAAGAGGCAGGACATTGCAAAGTTAGTATTTGGATGCCTTAATGGTCAGTGAGTTAAGGTGGAACTTCATCATCCTAGTGGACTTCTTCAACCTCATTAGGTACCTAAGTGGAAATGGGACACTATATCTATGGACTTTATTATTGATCTTCCTATGTCATATCACTGCCATGATGTCATCATGGTGACAGTTGACAAGTTGACCAAGGTGGCTCACTTTTCACCCATTCGTACTACTTTCAAAGAACCCGCAATGGCACATGTGTTCTTGCGAGATATTGTTAGACTTCATGGTATTCCCCGTAAGATCATCTCCGATAGAGATTCTCTCTTTACATCATCATTTTGGAGGGAATTGCAGGCAACATTGGGCACCAAGCTCAATTTTAGTACAACCTATCATCCTAAGCTAGATGATCAGGTAGAGAGAATCAATCAGGTATTAGAGGATATGCTACGCATGTATGTGATGGACCATCAGGTCATGTGGGAGGAATACCTACACTTAGTCAAATTTCCTATAACAATGGGCATCATACGTTGTTGGGTATGCCACCTTATTAGGCTTTGTATGGTAGGCCATGCAGGATGCCTTTGAGTTGGGACAAGATTGAGGATAGGGTAGTAGTTAGGCCGCAGTTAGTTAGAGAAATGGAGCAGTAGGTAGTCTTGATCAGGCAGCATCTTAGAGAGGCTCATGATAGACAAAAGTACACAGATGCAAAGAGGACTGATCATGTTTATATGGTTGGAGACAGAGTCTTCTTGATAGTGTGGTCACATAAGAGCCTAATCTATTTTGGAAAAGACTATAAGCTTTCACCTTGCTTTGTTGGACCATTTGAGATCTTAGAGAGGATAGGACCAGTTGCATATCGTCTAGCCTTGTCACCTAGTCTATCATGCATCCATGATGTGTTTCATGTTTTTGTATTGAGAAAATATGTTTATGATGAGTCTCACATTAAAGATTGGGATGCCTTATAGGTGTAGTCGAATGGGCAGCTAGCTTTGGAGCCTATTCGCATCTTTGCACATCGTACGTTAGCTCTTCAAGGTAGAGAGATCGACCAGGATAGGGTCCAATGGGATTGTTATGATGAGGGCTTCATGGGAGGATGGAGTGCAGATGAGATCTCAATACCCCCATCTTTTTTATGAACTCCAGGAGGAAGTTCATGTCTAGAGGGGGAAGGTGTGAGGCCCTACCCCGAATTGTCATAGAATTACTTTTATATTTATGTTGGACATAATATTGATACTCTATTTTGATACACTTTAGATGATCACTCTACATGATAGGGACTAGATTACATTTGATTATTATATATTTTGGCATATTTTACGTTTTGGCATTCGTGCTTAAGAAATATTTAGATCTCTCTGACATATATTTTCTATCGGTGAATTTGATGAACTTGATTTTAGGAATTGATTATGCACTTATGAATTCTATGATGGAGATTTTATGTTACATTATGATATTGTATTTTGATGGATTGATTTAGATAATTGTTATGATGAGATTGAATTATTAATTTTATAATTAACCTATATGGACATGTAAAATCATATGATGATTGGATTTTGCATATGCTTTGTGAGTAAATATGTTTAGGAATGAATTGGACTGAGAATATTGTTTTGGATTAAAAATGAATTATATGAATGCAATAGTGAAAGATATATGCTTTAATATTGTCAATTATTTACATTATTTCTATGTATGAGTTTTCTTGGACTACTGATATTTGAATTTAGTTGTGCATTGAAGTTGACCATGGGAAATAAATCGAGGAATCAAGGTTAGACCTTTGTGAAATCAGTGAAAGCCAAGGTTGCATCTAATGAAGAGACAAAACCTCACTGTTATGTATTTTATTATGTAATTATGATGTTGCATGATTGTAATAATTATAAATTGTAAATGTGTTTTATCCTAATGGTCTTGCCATGTGTACATGTGATGTGTAAATTTTGTAGTGTCACTTGACACTTGTATTATGTGATGTGTTGGCATGACAAGACCATGAGAGTAAGTTGGAATGTGACACTTAACCTCTAGGTCATCTTGTAGTGTTACCATGTTGACTTCTTAGTTAGGAAGCCATAGATTTGGGTCACATCTTGTTGGACCCGTATGCAAACTTCAAGTGGGTTTTTGGAGGGTTAAATGAGCCCCTAGGTTGTAGTTTGAGGGTTAAGTCAAGTGATGAAAATTGAGGTTTGGAGTGAGGGAAAGTACATCCCCTTTCCCCATTCTTGGTCTTCATCTCAATTATGAGAGGGGACGAGTATGGAGAAAAAGGATTTCTTGAGTCATGCCCTCTTTATGATGGTTGATTGGGAGTTTGGTAGGAGACCCTTTTAGTAGGCAGTTTGGAAAAATTTTTGGGTTGATCACCCACTCTCTATCTTTAGAGATTGCTAGAATTAGTTAGGTTTTGAAAGAGAAGGAATTCGACAAAAGGGATAGCTCTTCATCAAAATTTCATTGCCCTTAGCTTGGACCAAGGTTGGTTGCACTCTTTCAATGAAAGGAGTTTCATTTTATGTACATTGTTGAATCTTGTGAATTCATGTTGTAAATTATGTTGTGTTGTTGAAGGTATTTCCTTTCAAGTTATTGTTGTTTTCTTGTTGTTTTTGTGTATGTGAATGTTAAAGGATTTCAAGGCCAAATTCACCCTTGGGAGGTAAGAGTAGCCTTGTGGGTGAAGGGTTTTTGGACAGCCCATGTAGAGTAGAGTCTCTCCTCAAGGAGGAGAGGGATAAGGCATGGAGTATGGACTCCTTGTTGCCATTTTGCATTACTTATTTGGGGGCCATAAGGGGAGATTTTTTGTGAAAAAGGGAGAAGTGTGATGTGTTGACAATGAGCCTTGTGAAGGCATAGTATGCATTTAATTTCTTTGGCAATCTCCTCTTGCGTATTTGGTCCACCTTCACACTATTCATAGGTTTTGGAGACCCATTGTGCTAGTCATGGTTGGGTGTCTTGTTATGTTTGTTTGTGTTGTATGAAAATGTGGCTTTATGTGTATTTGTAACCCATCTACCCTTGGTTCCCCAAGCTCGGGGGTGGCCTCTTGGACGCTTAGGTTGGGAGGTGAGCCTTCACGGTCAAGTTGTAAAGCTTTGTTTGCAGGTTCATGCATGTGGAAGATTGGAAAAAGAAAAAAAAAGTGAAGGATATTTCTTTTTTAAAAGAGTGGCTTCAATATATAAATTATGTAGAAAATTTGTATTTTCATTAGAATATAAACGCTCAAAGCAAATCTTGTATTTTCAACCATTGAAAGGATTGGAATATAAAATGATAGATTTTATTTTTATGTTATTCCAAAGTTTTGAACTTGTGTGAGAGAATGAAAGTCTATGAAAGTGGTATTTGTATGTAAAAGAAGAAAGATGTATATTAAAAAACAAAAAGATATATATTGTTGTTTCGTTAATAAGTTTGGAAAATTCTATTTCTTTTCATTTTGGTTGTGCATAAACTTAAAAAGAAATTAGATAAAGATTCATGAGAATATATATTTGCATTAAATAGTAGAGTTACATTTATTCAAATATGTATATAAAAAACGGGGGGGGGAGACTTACTTTCCATATGAAAATATTTAAACGTTATTGTTTTATGCACATGATTCAATATGTGATTTTAGGAGTAGATTAAAATTAAAATCTACATTTAGATAATTGTTTTAATATTTAATACTTTTCTCTAAGGTTGAATTCTTTGCAAAAAAATATAAATATAATTTTCTTTTATGTCTCTCTCATAAATCAAGAAATTGCATTCCAATATGTATTTGACATTATGTTTATCTTGTAACAAATAAAAAGAATTTCTTTTGTGTTTATAGTTGTTGCTCTTTTAAGTGCTCAAACAATTATATATATATATATGTGTGTGTGTGTGTGTGTGTGTGTATACACACACATATATATTTAAGCCGATAGGCTTTTTCTTGTGGGCATCGCCTATTGACGGAAGTGTCTGATATGGAAAAAAATTTATGATTAGCATTTTGCCCGAAAAAGGGTGCGCTGCATGGGAAAAGCGGTTGTCTTTATTTTTTTGCATGGCAGAAATTACGGGAAAAAGGGGAGTGGTTCCGCAAAAAAATAGAGCTCCATATGTTACCGTTTTTCTTTGCTAGTTCTGCATTTATCATTTTTTCCTGCAACATGATCTTCTAGGGTTATAATTGGCGAACAAGGCAAATACAATGACAGAAGCATTTTCAGGGAGCAAGGAATCATGGTACCCTTGAAGGCCAATAAAGAATGAAATTGACATTTTATCATAATTAGGTGATTTTTTGTTGGCGCTAGAGATAAATGCAACAATACATGCATGAATGAAATTGAAAGATAATTCTTCTTTGGATTTAGTTAAGTCCTGCTCTATCGCACTGAATTTGCAGATTTGCCTCCGAACGTAAAGGAATGAATCTGTACCCTTCTATAACATGTGCATTGAGATTATGCCAATTCCCTTTTCAAATACTCAACCAATGCCTCAAATGCACATCCACGGGCAAACATGCCAGCACTATCAAAACAAAACCCATGCGATGGTTTTGATAGACCTAAAAATCTATCAACTGGCATTGCAAGCCGTTTAGGCCACCAATACCTGACTATGTATATATTGATACTCCATTCAGCCAGAATGAAAGCTTGGCGAGCTCTGTTTGAGACAACTATCTTCATCAAGGGGAGTGACTGCTATGCTTAATGGTAAAAACTAGGTATCTTTCACTCAACAAACTTCCTAAAAAAACACAAAAAACCTAAAAGGACACTTCACAAAATATGCCATGCATTGGGCACCGGGTTCAGAATTAAACGAATAACTAATCAGACTATCTAAAAAAGTATTATACTTAGAGCTAATGTAAATAGTAAAGGAGCTTAGCTAATCATGTCATTAAGTTGTTAATTTATTGGAGCTTAGCCAATCATATCATAAAATATTCATGCAACCCTAATGCTTTGTATACCTACTTCACAACTCTCTGACAGAATAGCAGGGGACTTGAGCCTTTGATGTTATTGTTCATGCACTTGCTAAGGTAAGTATCATAGACTCCAAATCAAGTTGCAGATTGTTATTTTGACTGAAAGCTGCTTTGTGGGTGTCATGTAGATTTATGCTTCTGTCAATGCAAGATTTCATAATTGAATGAAAAAAAATGTTGAATTATGATTTATTGCAAATATTTAAAGAGGTCATGTTTGAATGAAATAAATCATAGATCCTGATTCATTCCAATCTAATAGAGGTCATATTTGAATGAAGTAAATCTTGGATCCCGATTCATTGCAGTCATAGTTGACTGAAATAGATCTTGGATCCTGATTCATTGCAATTTATTTACTTGTTCTGTGACAAAGTTTCAGGCTAGACCATCTGCAATCTGAAAGTAGAAGGCCATAGGTCAGCCTAGACTGGCAATGTTGGAAGATTTTCAGTTGAGTTCTTTTGCTTGAATCTTATCAGCATGATCTAATTTGAACCAGGTTGCTTGTGGAGTAGTTTGTTGCAATTTTATGCAATGATTTTTTTTAATTCAATGTACCAGAGAACATCGGTCAACTCAGCAAGCTGAGAGAGATGTGGATAGAAGATAAGTTGTTGACAAGTTCTGGTGGAAGAACAAGAAAAAGAACAGGCAAACACAAAAACCTAAAATTGAAATCTTTTAGTTGACATCCCTGCTCTAAGAAAAATGGCAGCATCCTTATCGTGCAAAGGAATAAATAAGCTGGAAATAAAAAAAAATTGTTGTCATTTTCTTTCATGGAAAGGAATAACTACAGTTAACCATGTGAAAGAGGTTATCCTGAGTAAACAAAGGTAGACATATATATATATTTAGAAAATCATTTCAACGATCTCCTTATCCAAAAATGAAAAAAGGTAGACATATATATAATTAGATATGTTTATTATTATGACAATTAATTCAAATTTCACATTCTACAACTTCAATCTTTTCTATAGTGTATTTTACTATCGGCTTAACCATTGTACCTTTTGGTACAAGTGCTAGTATATATATTTGTATAATATGTGTGTGTGTGTGTGTGTGTGTGTGTGTGTGTGTGTGTGTGTGTGTGTGTGTGTGTGTGTGTGTGTGTATATATATATATATATATATATAATAAAATATCAAAGTAAATGGGGTTTGGGATGGGGTTCGGCCCCAATCCTTCACCCCTTGGCCTCCGCCAATCTTTTTTTTATTAACAAACAAAACAAAAAGAACAAGTGCCACGTAGTGGCTAAGTACTTGCCTTTATTGGTTAAATTGTAGAAATAAAGGAGAAGTAATAGTGTATTGACTTTTTAATTATTATATTTTTTAAAGTTATAGTAGAAGTAATAACTTTTTTAATAATTAAGAAATTGTAATGTAGAATCATTTTAAGAATAGAAACCTTTTAACCATAATTTTAATTTTAATTTTAATTAAATGTATTTTAATTAATGATTAAATTACATAATTATAATGATCTATTTTAATATAGTTGTAACAATAATTTTTTTATTTTTAATTATAATTATTTCAACAATTATAACTTATAAATTATAATTAATTTTGATACTCATTTTATTTTTATTTTTATTATTTCTTAATCTTAATTTTATTTTATTAATATATTTTTAATTTATATATGATCAATAAAATTACATTATTATAATATGTGATATATTGTAATATTATATATTTTATATGGTTTTTCATAATTTTACAGGAAATTATATATATATATATATATATATATATATATATATATATATATATATATATATAATTTTATATGTATTTATAAATATATATATATATATATATATATATATATATATATATATATATATATATATATATATATATATATATATATATATATATATATATATATATATATATATATATATATATATATATATATATATATATATATATATAACTATAAATATATATTTATAAATAAATATAAAATTATATATATATATAAATTTTTTTTTAAAATATATATAATTTTATATTTATTTATAAAAATATATTTATAGTTGTTTATATTTCTATTCACTTTTAGTAAAGTATATGGAAAATTTTCAACTTAAATTTAAGATATATACATGCATTTCTTATCTTTTTCTTTACATATGGTTCTTTTATTTTTAATTTTCTTAGTTCTCTATTCTAATCATCCAAAATGTTTTTAAAAAAAAAATCAAGCCCAATCAAGAAACTTTCAATTTGATTTTTAGAAATTAGAAACTTTCAGTTTGATTTTTAGTAATAGAGCTCCTGATAACAAATGAAGTATAAGTGAGCTTAATAGTTATTCAACACGCATGAATTTTCCACGAGTTGTAATCGTAAGATAGTCCGGCTCAACAACACTTAAGTAGTTGGGCCATGTGGGACCATTTAAACTTTTAACTTTTTTATTTCTATTTTAACATTGTTAAATAAATTATTTATATTCCTATTAACTATTTTGTCATTATTATTTTTTATTAACAATATTTAGTTTCAGTGCAAAATACAGTTGTGTACAATATAATAATAATTATTTAATAATTAAATTTTGTTTTTAATTCTAATTTTTAATTATGTTAAAGTTTGGTTAATTTTTTAGTTTAGTTTATAAATATTTAAAAATGTAAATTTAATAAATGGAAAAATTATTCAAATCATAAAGTATATTTGTATAATATTAATACAATATATAATTGTAAACTTCATAATTGTTGTTGAAAAAAATGCAAATACAAAGGAAGCCTTCTAAAAGGGTCCTATACACCAAACCAATTCAACCAATTGTATTGGAAATAAATAAAATGTAATTTTTTGTTTCAAAGAGAAAGGAAGTTTCTTCAATATATTCTATAAAAAGTGAGAAAAGTAATAACAAAACTTTATCCATATTAAATAATTATTATTTTATAAAATATAAGATAAAAGTTCCTTTATTTATATTTAATAAATTTGTTAGGAAATGATACTTTAATCATTTTTTTAAAATAGAATATTTTTCTTATAAAATGTAATTATGTAGAATATTCAACGAAACTTTCACATTTTATAGAATAGTTAGAAAATGACAAGAAAATTAAATGAAATAAGTGGAAGGACAATAAATAACAAACGTGGTAAATTTTAATTGGTTCACTCATGTAATAAGACTTCAAATGCATTCATCCAATGAGATGATCAAAAATTAATTTCTAGATATTATAAAGTTAAATAATTTGCATCTATATTTTACAAATGAAAAAACTTATAATGAAATATAAAAAAGAATTATTTTCATTGGTGTAGAACAGTTCATTTAATCACTAGTTAACATCAAAAACTCAAAAATGGATACAATAGTACTTAGCCTACGGGAAAGTACTAATAAAAAATGAAACTCAAAACAAATAAAAAAAGTGTATACTTCCCTTGTGAGTGAATATTCTTCTTATTCTTTAATGCCCTCCATTAACCTCCAAGTAAAAAAGAGAGAGAGATGAGAGAAAGAAGAGATTTTTAGAAACCTTAACCCTAATTTCGGGTTAGGGTTTGGAGAGAAATGAGGGAAGAAAAGAATGATTTTTTTTTCTTCTCTTTTCCTCTCCTTTGGTCATGCCCTAATTAAGGCTGACTTTTATTTTTTATTATTTAATTATTTGTTTGTCCATTTTATAAGGTTAATTCTTGTTTTTATTTTTAGATGTGTAAACCTCACCCTTTTTCTTATTTAGAAATATTAACTTTGGGACATAAAGATGTAAAATTTATATGCAACTTTTGGGGGATTATTAAATTAGCAATGAATAATTAAGTAAAGAGAAACTTTAAATATATAATGAGGTATTTTACAATTTTTAAACTTTAAACATAACATTAATTTGAATGATGTTAAACATTTTAATAATTTAAATTAATTCTTCCATATATGATAATTTATTGAGTTCTTTAGTAATTGTTAAGGTTAGTTAGAGTCGCCATTAGGAAGTGTCTAAGACCCTTGCTAGTTCATTCTTTTGAAGCTCATTTAGTGCATTCCCTGATGGTCTTCCCTTTCAGCAATCCTCCAAGTGTGCATGTCCTTCAAGTTGTCAAGAAATAGCCTCCAAGTTTGTCAAGTTCAAATTTGGCTTTCCTTGGTTGAATCTTTTCCAAGACTCATGCTTCACATGAACCACTTCGAACCGATTTGAACTCTGGTTCAAAGTAGTTTGAAGCAGTTCAATGAATGATTATTTTTCTAACAGTTGGTTCATGCAAGTGGGCCCTGGCCTACGTCACTTTTTTGCGGTGAACCACTTTGAACCCCTTTGAACCCCGGTTCAAAGTTGTTCAAAGAGGTTCAAGGACAGATAGCGGGCAGAGTCATAAGTGAAAGGACATTTGATGGGACAAATGACATAAGCCGACGGTGAAGTAATGGTTAAGTTATTAATATGGACAGTTCAGATTTGACGGGAGCCACGGGGCAAGCCTCGGATAAAGTTTCGAGTTATGATTAGTGAAATCTCTAACACGAGTGAGAGATATTGCTTATGGGGTGATTAATGATGAAATTAAAGTTTGCGGATGTCAAGGACGTCCTACTACTGAGTCATTACTATTCACATCATTTTAAATTAAAGTTCCCGATTAATGCTCATTAAAGTCAACTTTTCAGGGCACAATCTTTCAAAATATAAACAGCTCTGTAAGTGTTCTCTTCTTGTTATAATTTTGCGGAGTCTCGGCTGTGGGAGAAGAAATTATTCTGAGTCTACGTAAAACAGGTAGCTCCTAAAGCTCTTTTTCATTTCCTGTTGTTGTTTGATAATATTGATTCAAGATGGCGGAGTTTATTTTTATTCATTTGGGAGAGATGAGGTCTAGTATACATTTCTTCGGGAATGTCAAGAATATGGAGTGTCATGTCCCTGTTGTCATGGATATAGACCAGTTAGGGGTATCAGTAGAAAAAATGGCAATTGACCTCACAAACCGAGCTGCGGAAGATCATAGTTTAAAGTTCCTGTCGAGTGGGTTATTGCAAGCTGTGGCTTTTCCTCCGTCAGTTGTATGCCCGGAGTCGGTTCAGCAATGTATTAACAGATATAATGTTAAATCCAAGTGCATAATGAATGCAGAAGGCCAAACCCTTGTGACAGTTAACAGAGAGACTATCATGGATGTTTTTAAAATCCCAGAGGAATCTCTCATCAGTTTCACTCCCACCCAATCTCTAGCTCAGTATAGAGAAAAACATAGATAAAAATCATAGTCATGTAGCCCGAAAATGGACTCAAACTAATTATAAGGGAGGATCCCGGTTGCCTAAAGTTCTCACTAAAGACCATATGAAGCCACCTATTCATGATGTGATAGTTTTACTTCACCGGATTAAAGGTTCAGAGTAGGTTCTCCTCTTTGAGGAGTGGATGTTTCACTTTATAGAGATAATCTTGGAAGGGAGGCAACATCTTGATTGGGCGGAGATTATCGCCAATTCCCTGAGGGACCAACTTAAACAAGTCCAGGCCATTAAGAAGGATTTCTTTATGTCTTCCTATTTGATATACTGTCTGGCATGCACACGGGATCTATCAGCCATTCAACATGTCCCATGGAATTAAGACCTTTCCATCTATGAGTACTGTCCCTTATTAAGAAAGGATAAGATTTTGGAAGACTACAGGAAGGTTCATGATGTTTTTCTGGGAAGATTGTGTCAACAATTGGTAGGAGTTCCAAACCAAAGAGTCTCATTGGAAGCACAAAAATTGGTTCAAGTCTACGGAAGTTTTTACACTCAATTTCCACGTTTTACTTACATTCGGGTTGAAGGCTTTGATGAAGAACCTCTTAGGCTCCCAAGATTTGTTTTTGACTATTTTATATTGGCAGAAGTTTGCAGGTAATTGTTCGTAGTTATTAAAAATACCCTTCTAGAAGAAAGGTGGCCTTCTATGTTTCCAATTAAGGTTGGCAACTTATTTTGTAAGAGTATGATGGATGCCTCGATGATAGGAAGCAACCTATTAAGTTTTCACATGCAACTCTATGAGTTAAGGAGGGGTTTTGACAATAAGGGCTTTGCTAGACAAGTTCTAAGTCTAAGTAATTATCCATCACCTAGTTCGCACCTTGAAGATCTATGGGAAGATCTTAGTGACGAAGAAGCAGTCTGGAAATGGTATCACTCAAGACTTGTAGTTCCACAAATCAAACTGTTGCAGTTAAAGTTTGATATTAAGGGAATGGAAGAGGATAGTTCTGAAGCCGCAAGTCCAGATGTCATCAATGTAGAGGCAAGAAGTCCTCTGGTCATTTATTGGAATAGGAAGGAGGAAGATGATATAAAGTTGAGAGCCCGAACCATATTTGGGGTTACAAAGACCTGGTTGACAAAAAAGAAAAAGAAAGGAGCAAAGAACCCCCCTCTTGAAAGGTGTAGTACAGAATCAGCCCTAAAAAAATGTGAAACATGTCTCATCTAATGTGTCTCATGTGGTTCCTAATGCAGGTAAAGTCACATCCCCTAAGAAAAAGTTGGTTCCTAGCGGACATCCTACCGCACCTCGATCGAGGCCTAGAACAAGATCGAAAAGGCGTTCTCAGATGGCATCCTTGGGAGCTGACTATCTGGATATTGAGATTAACGATGAAGATATTTCCTTTCCATTAGATCAACAAGAAAAGGTTCAAGAAATTCTTACCAGTAACACAAAAGTACCTCAAGCTTAAAACACTCCTATCAAAATGCCTGACAATCGGATAGTCAGAGGTTCAATTCCTCCTTGGTTAACCAAATCAGTGAGTAAAAGGAAGCGTTATAAGCCTATTTCACTTCCTGTGAAAGAGATTGTCACTAAATATGCCACCCAAACTCCTAAAGAAAAAAGAATGAAGAGTGATGCAAGGTTATCTACTGATCCATCTACTGGGAAGGTGACTACAAAAATAGAAACCTTTGGGCATAAAGAAGGAATTTAGGAACCAGAGGTAGAAGATTTTGAAATCACTAAGATGGAGCTTGGTGTTCTAAACAGGAACTCTAGAGATCATCTTTTTAAATTTTCAGCTGATCATATGCTCGGGCAGTCGCAAAAGGATGGGAGAGAGAAACGTGAGTTGAAACAGCTGGTATCTACCATGGCCAAGTTTCTTTCCTCACTCACTGATGTTGAAGCACTGCCACTGGCCCAATCCACATAAGACTTTGATCCGAATTCAGCTGAAAGCCAAAGGCTAGTGAAACAGATGCAGCAGGGCAGAGTTCTGATGGAGGTCATGAAATCTTGGATAAATAATGTAATCGATGAAGGGAGTGCTTTCATGCAAGAGTTTATATCTACCTACTTAGATGGGGAAGGATTACTCGATGAGATTCGAACTTTGGTCCCAAGCTGGGAAATGGAAGAAGAGAAATGTGCAGCAGTTGTCATACAGGTTCAAGAAATAGAGACATATGGTGTGACTCTGTTCTTAGCAAAAAATTTGATGAAGTTGGTAGACCCCTGTATGTTGTTCATCTTGAAATAGAATTTCGGTTGGAAAAACACAATGTTTAAAGTTGTGATTTCTCAAGCCAAGCAATAGAGAAAGAGGTACTAGATATGCATGCAAATGCCCTTAAAGACATCAAGATAGTAAATCCCTCAAGTATTTTACAAATTGATGAAGGTAATAGGGACGTAGATGCCATGGTCAAAGTCTTTACAGGTACCATGAATGCTCTTAAAGAAAATGAAGCGTTGATGGTTCAGGATTTCACCAAAATAGCAAACATGGAGTCCATGTTGCTACTGAACAGGGGCTAGTTACCTAAACAGGCAGAGAGGATCAAGGATTTAAGATGGGAGAAGAATGCGACTCAGGCAAAGCTGATAGGTCTAAAGAATCTGCATTTTCAGCCAGCTCAGGAATTGGTGAACGTGTTCTGAACCTAGAAGCTCGTACAGACTGCCATGTCAGAAGGCCTTGGAGGGAGTTAGCATTTTTCGGGATAGCATTTACCTTTCTTTCTGTTTTAAAAGACATGTGTTATGAAACTCTCATTTTAATTGTATAACTGGTTTTTAATGGTTTTTCTGGTGTCCAAGAGGCCAGGTTTTTCTGGAGGCTCTCTCGGACCTAAAACTGTAACTGTTGGAGCATTAAGCTGTGAAAGGGTTAGAAATTACAGATAGAAAAATAGATAGTTTTTCTAAGTAGATAGCTAGATTAGTCTTTAAAGTTCTGAAAGAGTTTGTGACTTATTTTGATTAGACTTTGATCCGATCATAGATGAATATATAGATGCATGGTTTGATTTAGATCTTTGAATTGAAATCTGGAATGTATTGATTACTTTGAGAATTGGTACATTTGTATCTGTGCATGTATTATTTATATTTAGTCACTTCCGGTTTCTTTCTAGTTATTTCTCCTTGAGTTATTTTATAGATTCTTTGTTTTAGAAGTAATTAGTAGATCTTAATATTCTTCCTACTGTGAATTAATCATCTGTTGATTCTTTAAATTACCTCAATACCCAAGAGTATTTGAGTGGTCCTTCCACACTTTCTGGTTAAAAGTGTATGTATTTACTTTTTATGTTGATAATTCATTGAATATCCTACAAGGAAGCTGGACCTTCAAAATTCAGAGGGAAGCAATTTATAGTGCTTACCCAATTGTTGATGAATTGTTTGTCTTCAAAGGCATAGAGTTTTTATTTGATTTCATTTAAGAAGAAGAAGACAAATCTGTTCGCCAACAGATTTTTGGCGACTCTACTGGGGAGAGTCCAGTATAAAACACTAGGTTCTCAACTGATATAATGCCACAAGATGGTATTACCACACAATGATGTGTTTTGTGTACTTCAACCTAACCTAGGATTTGAAGACACACAAGAAGACATAATTTCAATCCTAGCTGCAGTAGCGTGGAGATTTAAGCGCAGTAATCAGCAGTTCATCAAGTCCAAGCAGTGCTTGAAAGAGAAAAGGAAATAGCTGAGCGACTGAGGTGTATACCAGTTGCTCATGAAGCAGTTATAGTAAATAGACTTGCACAAGCCCCAACAAGAAATTAAGGTCATTCTTGAATATTGAAACTGGCAGAAAAGAGATATACCAGAGGTGATAGGAGTAGGGGATTGGTTGACGAAGACTTTGAAGCTTTGAGGAATCTTAGTTTCAAACCTGATCTTAATACCCGCAAGAAGAACAAAACCCGAACATTTAGAAAACCTTCTTCACCTCCACCTAGCCCTTTTGTTCCACCCCTTTTTCGAGCTATTGTAACACCAAGTACTATGGTACCTACTATTCTTAATATCCAACCTTTGAATTTCCAGTTACCTAACATGGCTGCCAATCAACCCTGGGGTCAGAATATTGGCCCACTGAACTTAGGAGCTAACCCCCCTAGGGATTTGCCTAAAGGTGTTAATTAGGTCTTGCCCAAGTTCAACGGAGACGGAAAAGTAACCACTGATGATCATCTCAATGCTTTCCATACTACCTGTGGTGTTATTAGTGTTCCTACTGAAGAAGTAGCAGTCAGGCTTTTTGTCAAGACCTTAGTGGATACTGCAGCTGACTGGTTCAGTCATTTACCTAATGGTTCAATCACTAATTGGAATGACATGAAAAATGCTTTTGAAACAAGATTTAAAACTCCTGATAATGAGATTTCATTATTTCTTCAACTTAGTCAATTAAAAAAAGAAATACATGAGCCTATGCAGGAGTTTGTGGCTAAGTTTAATAGAATCTTGCAAAGGATACCAGAAAATTCAGCACCAAGTAATGAGAATAAGAAGATTTTCTTCTTGAATGTTGTTCCGCCTGATATAAGCTTTCACTTGTTAAAAGATGGAGTGGTTGATTTGGCCGCTACCCAGACACAAGCTATTCAGCTAGAAGATATGCTTATAACAGCTGAGAAATGGAAGAGAGAAGTTCAGGCTTCAGGAAATCCCTCATCCTCTACAACAATAGACCCTCTAATGCAGAGGTTGATGAACAATATGGCTATGCTCAAGAGACAACAGAATAAGGCCAGTTCTTCGTACCAATCTCCTTATCAAGATGTTAGCCGAAGACAATATAATCAACCTTCGAGAAAAACTCCCCTCTTGCCGAGTTCACAACCGAGATTGCAGATTGAATCCGCCCCAAGGGAAGCAATGTGTTCCTTTCATCTAACAACTGATCATGATGGAGAATCTTGTCCCGATTGGTTAAGATGTCTTCAAATCAATGCAACAAAAGATACTATCAGTATAGAAGAGTTGAAAGAAGAGAAAGACTCACCTGATATTGGTTTGTCCAGTTCTTTTTATCTAGAGTATGAGCTAGGCTCTGATAGAGGTGGAAGTGTTTTAGCAACCTTGCAAGATCCTTCCTGTGCTATTCTAACGAGAAATTAGAGAACACAAAATTTTTTCCCTGGTTCAATCATTGCTAATGCTGATGCTAAGCGTAAAGAAGCCGGAAATGGAGAGACTTCTGCATGTCCAAAGGGTCCTGAAGTGAAGATCTTACCAAGAGGTAGTCCAATTCCTTCCTCTTCGTTTGACTTTGTTGAATTCTGTAAAACAACCACAATCTCCATTTCCCCCGCAGAATACCTCAAAATGAACACAAAAGAGCTGGACAAACTGGTAAAATGTGTTAAAGGGGAGTCAAATTCAAGCCCCAAATCAAATAAGCCTCTCATAGGTGAGACGACCATAGTTGAGGAACCCCTTGTCTTTAAGCCCCAAGACACTCTACAGACACCTAAAGAATGTCCCTTTGTTAATACAATTAAAAGTGAAATGGAAGAAAGGAAGCCTAATCCCTTCTATATCTCCTTGCTGCTAAATGGCCAGAAACTCAGCAATTGCATTATTGATTCTGGCGCATCAAATAACATCATGCCTGCCCCGGTTGCAAGAGCCCTCAGTCTCACCTTGACTAAAGCTTATGGCCATTGTTATTCTATGGATGGGAAACAAGTACCGTTAATGGGTCAAGTCAAAGATGGCCAAGTTGTTCTTGTTGCATATCTTGACAAGCATTTGAAGTTGACTATCCTGGTAGCAAATATCCCAGCTAGCTACAGTATGCTGCTTAGTAGAACCTTTTGCAAAGATTTAGGAGGAGACATTAAGATGGACTGGTCAAAGGCCATGATCCTAGGAGGTCAAAAGAAAGTAAAACTTGAACCCGAGCCTAAAAATAAATATACTGTGGTACCCTCGGATAATCCAAAAGCTCAAATTTTGTATGAGGAGTGTCATTTTGGCAACTATGTCATTTTAGCCGATCTTGAAAAGGATGGTGAAACTTCTTCTCAAAAAGAAGAGGATATATGGAAGATGGAGTTTGATGGCAGTTGCTCTAATTCAGGCTCAGGCGCGAGGGTAGTCCTTTTCCCTCCTAATAAAGAATGTATTCTTCTTTCTTTCAAATTAGATTTCAAAAATACTAACAATACTGCAGAGTACGAAGCCTTACTGCTGGGATTGGAAGAGGCAAAACTGAGGGGGGTCAAGAAGTTGATTGTAAGAGGTGATGTTGAGTTAATCGTGAAGCAGGTGAGAGGACAATTCTCTGTTAAGAATGAGAGGTTAAAGCACTACAGAAATTTGGTATGGGATGAGCTGAATTTTTTCGACGCCTTCTCCATAGAATTTATACCAAGAAATCAGAACACCAGAGCAGATGCCTTGGCGGTATCGGCTTCACTATTGTTGCCACACCCTGACTTTAAAACTCAAAAATATCAAATTGAGATGATTTACAAGCCGTGAGTGCCTGATAATGTGGAGTATTGGCAAGTCTTTGATAGTGATTCCCAGCTTAGAGATTTCTTGGAATGTGCCGCAGGCTTTTCTGATGTATATTTTGAAGGATCTAACAGTGAGTGCAAAGAAGTCTATGAAGATGTTGCAATTAGTGATGGAGTGATTCAACTGAAGGGAAATAAAATCCCCAAAGGCCTCGTATCTCTAGAGCATTTGTTTAGGAGAAAAGATGATAGTATTGTTAAAGAGAAGATATCTCATGTGCATAATGCCAAAGAATATGATAAAATTGATATAGGTGAACAAGATGATCCGAAATGGATTTCTATTGGTCAGACTTGCACCTTGTCTGAAAAAGAGGACTAGAAGAAGTTACTTATGGAATACATAGATGTCTTCGCTTGGGGGTATGAAGACCTAAAAAATTTCAGAGGAGGCCTATTTGAACATCAAATCCCTTTAAAACCCGGTGTTACCCCATTTCATCAAAAATTAAGGAACTATAATCTGAAAGTGTCTGAAGCTATATTAAAGGAGGTGGAAAAAATGCTACAGGCTAGGATTATCTATCTCATCCATCATTCAACTTGGATCGCCAATATAGTTCCTGTGAGAAAGAAGAATGGCGAAATTAGGATCTGTGTCAATTTTCACAATTTGAATCAGGCAAGTTTGAAGGACAACTATGCCTTACATGTGATGGAACATGTTCTTCAAGCTGTATCAGGATCTGAAGTCATGTCTATGCTAGATGTCTCTTTCGAGTACAATCAAATTAGTGTGGCAGAAAGTGACCAACACAAAACGGCTTTTATCACCCCATGGGGAACTTATGCATATAGTCGTATGTCGTTTGGGCTGATCAATATGGGTGCAACCTTCCAGAGGGCAATGAATTCTTCCTTTGAGGATCTCCGGAACAAGATTATAGTGGTGTATTTAGATGATCTTATTGTCTTTTTGAAGAAAAGAAGTCAGTACCTAAAGAATCTTGAGACAGTGCTCTTAAGATGTAGAAGTCACGACATCTCTTTGAACCCCAAGAAATCAACGTTCTTCGTGGAGGAAGGTAAATTACTTGGTCACATCGTTTCAAAAGATGGAATCCGGATTGATCCCGAGCAGGTTAAGGTGATCCAATAGCTCAGCTTACCATCAAACAGGAGTGGATTGAAGTCCTTTGGCTAGGTGAATTTTCTGTGTGCATTCGTTCCTGAATTTTCAGAAATTACTAAGTATATGATTGATATGATGAGTGAGAAAATTCCTTTTAAGTGGAGCGATAATGGATACAAAGCCTTCAATGATATTAAGAATGCAATATCTCAAGCACCTGTATTAAAGAGTCCCAATTTCAAAAAGGACTTTATCATTTATTGTTATGCCTCTGAGCATACTCTGTCGGGTATACTCACGCAAAAAGATGAGAAGGGACAAGAAGCGCCCATAGCCTTTATGAGCACACCTTTGAAAAGACATGAGCTCAAATATTCTCAAATGGAAAAGCACACCTTCGCCGTGGTGAAAGCAATAAAATAGTTCAGGTATTATATACTTCATTCCCATTGTACAGTATACGTACCTAAAACTGTAGTGAAAAGTATTTTAACTTAGAAAGAGATTGGTATGAATAATAGAGCGGTCTGGATAGCAAAGATTCAAGAATATGACCTGATGATTAAGCCAACCAAATTGGTAAGAGGGAAAGGCCTATGCAAGTTGATAGCAGAGAATGGTGAGCCGTCTGAGAAAATTGATGAAGTACCCATGGCATTGCTAGTCAGTCTAACCGACCCCTAGTTTTTGGACATGGCTTATTTCCTTACCTATGGTGAGTGTCCTGGCCACCTAAACCCCAAAGAGAGGCGTAAATTGAAATTGAAGGCGAATAAATATGTGATATCCCAGGGGACACTATATAAAAGGGGCGTAGATGGAATCTTTCTAAGATGCGTAGATGTTGAGCAGCAGAAAGAACTATTGAAAGTATTTCATGATGAAGCTTGTGGAGGCCATTATTCCTCAACTGTAACTGCATTTAAGATTCTTCGGAATCACTTTTACTGGCCTAGCATGTTCAAGGATGCGTACCAGTATGTTCACAATTGTGAAAAATGTCATCTTTTTACTGGGAGACCTCATCTTGCTACCCTGCCTCTTAAACCTGTGATTGTTGATGAGCCTTTCAAACAATGGGGAATAGATTTCATGGGACCTTTGAACCCACCATCTAGCGTTGGGCATGTTTATATTCTTACAGCCACCGATTATTTTACTAAGTGGGTGGAAGCAGTCCCCACTAAGAAAGAGAACTCTCAAGTTGTGTGTGAGTTCCTTTTAAATTATATTTTTGTCAAGTTCGGGTTACCTATAAAGATAGTAGCAGACAATGCTACATACTTTTCTTCTGAAGAGATCTCGGCTTTCTGTTATGAACATGGCATATCTCTAGCTCATTCTTCTAATTATTTCCCACAAGGGAATGGTCAGGCCGAATCCAGTAATAAGAATCTGGTGGCAATCATGAAAAAGTTAATGGATGATAACCCCCGTGAGTGGCATAAGAAGCTGTTTGAAGCTTTGTGGGCAGATCGAACTACTTTGAAAAGAGCAATTGGAATGGCCCCCTTTGAACTGGTATACGGAATAGGGGCACATGTATCTCTGCCTTTGGAACTCTCCTCAGCCAAGCTCCAAGTTGTCATCGAAGATTAGTATTTTAAAGATCCTCTAGAGAAACGTGTCATGCATTTGAGTAGACTGGAAGAAGAAAGGGAAGAGTTGGTAGATCATATTATAAAGCATCAGATGAAGGTAAAGCAGATTTTTGACATGCAGGCGCGGCCTCGTAACTTTATGGAGGGTGATGAAGTGCTTTTATGGGACAAAAGACAGGCACCCAAAGGATCTCATGGAAAATTTGAGTCTTTGTGGAAAGGTCCATTTATCATTTTTGAAGCTCTTGGTTCAAATGTTTTCCGGTTATCCTACCCAGATGGTGTGAATCTGCCTTTTACTTACAATGGCCAAGACCTCAAGTTATGCAAGCTCTAATGATATAACCAGTCGGTACCCGTGTACATATTAGGTAGTTTTTCCCTATTTTCCTTTTTGGTGTTTCGTTGTGGTCTGTTTTTCTTTCCCTGTGTTGGTTGTTCTGCGAAAACCAGTTATTCAGAGTACTCTGTACATTGGGCAATATACAGTCCCCAGCTAGAGCCGATGTTAGGGTCAGTTAGAGTCGCCATTAGAAAGTGTCTAAGACCCTTGCTAGTTCATTCTTTTGAAGCTCATTTAGTGTGTTCCCTTGATGGTCTTCCCTTTCAGCAATCCTCCAAGTGTCCATGTCCTTCAATTTGTCAAGAAATAGCCTCCAAGTTTGTCAAGTTCAAATTCAGCTTTCCTTGGTTGAATCTTTTCCAAGACTCATGCTTCACATGAACCACTGCGAACCTCTTTGAACTGCGGTTCAAAGTAGTTCGAAGCAATTCAATGAATGATTATTTTTCTAATGGTTGGTTCATGCAAGTGGGCCCCGGCCTATGTCACCTTTTTGCGGTGAACCACTTTGAACCCCTTTGAACCCCGGTTCAAAGTTGTTCAAAGAGGTTCAAGGACAGATAGCGGGCAGAGTCATAAGTGAAAGGACATTTGATGGGACAGATGACATAAGCCGACGGTGAAGTAATGGTTAAGTTATTAATATGGACAGTTTAGATTTGACGGGAGCCACGGGGCAAGCCTCGGATAAAGTTTCGGGTTACGATTAGTGAAATCTCTAACACGAGTGAGAGATATTGCTTATGGGGTGATTAATGATGAAATTAAAGTTTGCGGATGTCAAGGACGTCCTACTGCTGAGTCATTACTATTCACATCATTTTAAATTAATGTTCCCGATTAATGCTCATTAAAGTCTACTTTTCAGGGCACAATCTTTCAATAATATAAACAGCTCTGTAAGTGTTCTCTTCTTGTTATAATTCTGCGGAGTCTCGGCTGTGGAAGAAGAAATTGTTCTGAGTCTGCGTAAAACAGGTAGCTCCTAAAGCTCTTTTTCATTTCTTGTTGCTGTTTGACAATATTGATTCAAGAGGGGGGGTTTATTTTTATTCCTGTGAGAGAGATGAGGTCTAGTATGCATTTCTTCAAGAATGTCAAGAATATGGAGTGTCATGCCCTTGTTGTCACGGATACAAACCTGTTAGGGGTATCAGTAGAAAAAATGGCAATTGACCTCACAAACTGCGTAGCGGAAGATCATAGTCTAGAGTTCCTGTCGAGTGGGTTATTGGAAGCTGCGACTTTTCCTCCGTCAGTCGTATGCCCAGAATTGGTTCAGCAATGTATTAATAGATATGATGTTAAATCTAAGTGCATAATGAATGCGGAAAGCCAAACCCTTGTGCCAGTTAACAGAGAGACTATCATGGCTGTTTTTAAAATCCCAGAGGAATCTCTCGTCAGTTTCACTCCCACCCAATCTCTAGCTCAGTATAGAGAAAACATAGATAAAAATCGTAGTCATGTAGCCCGAAAATGGACTCAGACTAATTATAAGGGAGGATCCTGGTTGCCTAAAGTTCTCACTAAAGACCATATGAAGCCACCTATTCATGATGTGATAGTTTTACTTCACCGGATTAAAGGTTCAGAGCAGGTTCTTCTCTTTGAGGAGTGGATGTTTCACTTTATAGAGATAATCTTGGAAGGGAGGCAACATCTTGATTGGGCGGAGATTATCGCCAATTCCCTGAGGGGCCAACTTAAACAAGCTCAGGCCATTAAGAAGGATTTCTTTATGTCTTCCTATTTGATATACTGTTTGGCATGCACACTGGATCTATCAGCCATTCAACATGTCCCATGGAATGAAGACCTTTCCATCTATGAGTACTGTCCCTTATTAAGAAAGGATAAGATTTTGGAAGACTACAGGAAGGTTCATGATGTTTTTCTGGGAAGATTGTGTCAACAATTGGCAGGAGTTCCAAACCAAAGAGTCTCATTGGAAGCACAGAAATTGGTTCAAGTCTACGGAAGTTTTTACACTCAATTTCCACATTTTACTTACATTTGGGTCGAAGGCTTTGATGAAGAACGTCGTAGGCTCCCAAGATTTGCTTTTGATTGTTTTATATTGGCAGAAGTTTGCAGGCAATTGTTCGTAGTTATTAAAAATACTCTGCCAAAAGAAAGGTGGCCTTCTATGTTTCCAATTAAGGTTGGCAACTTGTTCTGTAATAGTATGATGGATGACTCGATGATAGGAAGCAACCTATTAAGTTTTCACATGCAATTCTATGAGTTAAGGAGGGGTTTTGACAATAAGGGTTTTGCTAGACAAGTTCTAAGTCTAAGTAATTATCCATCGCCCAGTTCGCACCTTGAAGATCTATGGGAAGATCTTAGTGATGAAGAAGCAGTCTGGAAACGGGATCACTCAAGAGTTGTAGTTCCACAAATCAAATTGTTGTAGTTAAAGTTTGATATTAAGGGAATGGAAGAGGATAGTTCTGAAGCCGCAAGTCCAGATGTCATCAATGTAGAGGCAAGAAGTCCTCTGGTCATAGATTGGAACAGGAAGGAGGAAGATGATATAAAGTTGAGAGCCCGAACCATATTTGGGGTTACAGAGACCTGGTTGACAGAAAAAAAAAGAGCAAAGAACCCCCCTCTTGAAAGGCGTAGTACAGAATCAGCCCTAAAAAAATGTGAAACATGTCTCATCTAATGTGTCTCTTGTGGTTTCTAATGCAGGTAAAGTCACATCCCCTAAGAAAATGGTGGTTCCCAGTGGACATCCTATCGCACCTCGATCGAGGCCTAGAACAAGATCGGAAAAGCGTTCTCAGATGGCATCCTTGGGACTTGACTATCTGGATATTGAGATTAACGATGAAAATATTTCCTTTCCATTGGATCAACAAGAAAAGGTTCAAAAAATTCTTACCGGTAACACAGAAGTACCTCAGGCTGAGAACACTCCTATCAAAACGCCTGACAATCGGATAGTCACTGGTTCAGTTCCTCCTTGATTAACCGAATCAATGAGTAAAAGGAAGAGTTATAAGCCTATTTCACTTCCTGTGAAAGAGATTGTCACCAAATATGCCACCCAGACTCCTAAAGCAAAAAGAATGAAGAGTGATGCAAGGTTATCTACTGATCCATCTACTGGGAAGGTGACTGCAAAAATAGCAACCTTCAAGCCTAAAGAAGGAATTCAAGAACCAGAGGCAGAAGATTTTGAAATCACTAAGATGGAGCTTGGTGTTCTAAATAGGGACTCTAGAGATCATCTTTTTAAATTTTCAATTGATCATATGCTCGGGCAGTCGCAAAAGGATGGGAGAGAGAAACGTGAGTTGAAACAGCTGGTATCTACCATGGCCGAGTTTCTTTCCTCACTCACTGATGTTGGAGCACTGCCACTAGCCTAGTCCTCACAAGACTTTGATCCGAATTCAGCTGAAAGCCAAAGGTTAGTGAAACAGACGCAACAGGGCAGAGTTCTGATGGAGGTCATCAAATCCTAGATAAATAATGTAATCGATGAAGGGAGTGCTTTCATACGAGAGTTTATATCTACTTGCTTAGATGGGGAAGGATTACTCGGTGAGCTTCGAACTCTGGTCCCAAGCTAGGAAATGGAAGAAGAGAAATGCGCAGCAGTTGTCATACATGTTCAAGAAATAAAGACGTATGGTGTGACTCAGTTCTTAGCAAAAAATCCGATGAAGTTGGTAGACCCCTGTATGATGTTCATCTTGAAATAGAATTTCGACTGGAAAAACACAATGTTTAAAGCTGTGATTTCTCAAGCCAAAGCAATAGAGAAAGAGGTACTAGATATGCATGCAAATGCCCTTAAAGACATCAGATAGTAAATCCCTCAAGTATTTTACAAATTGATGAAGGTAATAGGGACGCAGACGCCATGGTCAAAGTCTTTACAGATACCATGAATGCTTTTAAAGAAAACGGAGGGTCGACGGTTCAGGATTTCACCAAAATAGCAAACGTGGAATCCATGTTGCTGCTAAACAAGGGCCAGTTACCTAAATAGGCGAAGAGGATCAAGGAGTTAAGATGGGAGAAGAATGTGACTCGAGCAAAGCTGATAGGTCTAAAGAATCTGCATTTTCAGCCAACTCAAGAATTGGTGAACGTGTTCCGAACCTGGAAGCTCGTTCAAACTTGCACGTCAGAAGGCCTTGGAGGGAGTTAGCATTTTTCGGGATAGCATTTACCTTTCTTTCTATTTTAAAAGACGTGTTATGAAACTCTCATTTTAATTGTATAACTGGTTTTTAATGGTTTTTCTAGTGTCCGAGAAGCCGGGTTTTTCTAGAGGCTCTCTCAGACCGAAAACTATAAATGTTGGAGCATTAAGCTGTGAAAGGGTTAGAAATTATAGATAGAAAAATAGATAGTTTTTCTAAGTAGATAGCTAGATTAGTCTTTAAAGTTCTGAAACAGTTTGTGACTTATTTTGATTAGACTTTGATCCGATCATATATGAATATATAGATGCATGATTTGATTTAGATCTTTGAATCGAAATCTAGAATGTATTGATTACTTTGAGAATTGGTACATTTGTATTATTTATACTTAGTCACTCTCGGTTTCTTTCTAGTTATTTCTCCTTGGGTTATTTTATAGGTTCTTTGTTTTAGAAGTAATTAGTAGATCTTAATATTCTTCATAGTGTGAATTAATCATCTGTTGATTCTTTAAATTACCTCAATACCCAAGAGTATTTGAGTGGTCCTTCCACACTTTCTGGTTAAAAGTGTATGTATTTACTTTTTATGTTGATAATTCATTAAATATCCTACAAGGAAGTTGAACCTTCAAAATTCGAAGAGAAGCAATTTCTAGTGCTTACCCAACTGTTGATGAATTGTTTGTCTTCAAAGGCATAGAGTTTTCATTTGATTTCATTTAAGAAGAAGAAGACAAATCTATTCGCCAACAGTAATTTAAAAATCTAATAATTAATCCATCGAATAACCTACCAAAAGAGTTATTAATAAAATATAATTAAATGGCTAACTTATAAATGAACTTATTAATGCAACTTAATTAATCTAGCCTAATTTATTATACCTAGGTAAGAGGCTAAAATCTAATAATACTTAAAACATTAAATGGACATTATTAGCTTAGATTGTGTCGGGATTAAATAATGTAACTGAACCTTTAGTAGACCTTGTTTGATCCTAGTTGTTGGGGTCGGTCGAGCGACATTGGCAAGTTAGCCTCGCTTGCCATGATTCCCCTTGATCTTTCCAACAAGTTATTCCAATTTTACCCTAGGACGTTATTTATCCCAGCATTGTCAATATTTTTTATTGAACTTTAAAACATTTAGTCATTTCTCGTACAACATTAGTTAATTAATACATTTTAAAAAAAATGTTGGTGTGTTTTGCCCTTGTTTGGGCATGTCACTCCAATAAAAGATTTTCTTTCCATTCCATCTACGAGAAAGACAAGAAGAGGATTAAAGATGGCCATTGGAAGCCAATGATTCATTGGTGATGGTTCATGGTGGACTATGGAGTCCCTACTTTCCTGTGAGGGAAGGAGATTACACATACCTGATTTTGTTCTTCCCTTGGAGGGACAGTTGAGGCTCCTTAGCAGAAATAATTGAATCTCTTTTATCTAAAAGCAAAGTCTGCCAGGACTTTTTGGGTTTTAATTGTTAAGTCTCCCATGGTTTTTTAAAGCAGGTATAGATAATCATAACATGTTCTGAAACTTTGCCTCACAGTCTTGATGACTGCTTCAAAGTTTTATTTTGGTTTTGGGGGAGGGCCCCAATATATTTGCTCACCAATCCTTTAAAAAATGGTTATGATTCTATGAGAAAAAGCACATGGAAAACTGGTAACAAATACTTAAAGAAACTGGAATAAATAATTCACAACATTTGCGTAAGGATTATTTGGACATCTGTAAACTTTTCAAAATCATAACATACCTCTGCAAACATTGTGTTAGTTATCTTCTAATATTTTTAGCAGAATTGCTTAGAAGTTTCCTGGGACACACCTTTGAGGCACTGCAACTCTTTAATATTCCCAATATTGCGTGCATTCATCAGGAGGGTGAATGAAGCATTACAAATTGAAAGGACATTAGATCTCCATATTTGCATTAATTAACTTGGCTACAAATACTTGAAACTGTAATAAATCGTTCACAACATTTGCATAAGGATTATTTGTACCTTTGTATAACTTTTCAAAATCATCACATACCTCTGCAAACATTGCATTAATTGTATTCTCATTTATTTAGCAAAATTGCTTAGAAGTTTCCATGGACACACCTTTGAGGCACTGAAACTCTTTAATATTCTCAACATTGCTTGCATTCATCAGGATGGTGAATGAAGCATTACAAATTGAAAGGAGCAGAGATCTCCATATTTGCATTATTTTAACTTGGTAGCCTCCTTGGTATGATTAGACAAATTATATACAAACAATCCAATTACAAGAACAGCTGCACCCATAAGGAATCCTGGAGGTAGAGTGGAATCCACCCCAATATAAGGGAGTGGAAGTGTAAACATATAAATTGTGAGTGGAACTGCAGAAACAAATGTTGTGCCATCAAATTCTAGCAAACCGATAAGAAATGTCCAACTAAGATTTTTGTAAGAACAGGAGATAACAATGAGAATTTTTCGGTTGAGTTACCTGAAAATGTTGCAGCAAGAGAAGAGACCACTGCAGAAGAAATCTTGAGAAGATGCAGCAAAGAAATATTAAATCCCATGTTTACTATAATGAAAAGCACTGGCAACAAAGGAGCTCCTTCACATCCTGAATATCATGTTCAAAATGAATATCAAAATAAAATTAATGTCTCAATGTATACTGGAATTTATGAAATTCATTACTGCATACTTGTGGATATGGGTTCTCAACCAAAATACTGAACCAGTCTTCTGCAAGGTGCCCACTGTACTAGGTAGGTTCAAAGCAAAACAAGAAAATATAATAATATACAGGTTCCCATAAAAATAAAAGAATCATTTATCATCCAGAAAAATAGAACAAAATAATGATGGTTGTTTGCAGTGCATCCCTGATCATATGATTATCCACATTTTATCCAGATTTGTAAGTTATTTACTCAATATGGAAGTTCCAATAAATCCCTCAAAACCTGAATAAATTTAAGAAAACATTACACATCTACTGATTTGAATATTTATTAATATTATATCTCTCTCTATTTTTGTTCTGCAAGCAAATTGCAAACATTAAAATGGCATCAAAGCCACTGGAAAAGTGGGAAGGCTAAGAGACAAACTGCATTATGAATAGAGACAGGAAAGCTTGTAATCATTGGACAATCATATCATAGAGACGCATGCAGTTATTCATAGAAGAATTACTGATCAATTGGCAAAGACACAAGTAGAGAAAAGGTGTAATCATGAGGCAGTCCAATAGTAAGGACACGGTCAATTATTCAAAAAGGAGAACTACTGACCGAATTGCAGAGGTGTGAATAGAGATGAAGTTTGTAGTCATGAGACAGTCCTACCATAGAGACATGGGAAGTTAAACTGCTGATCAAATTGTAGAGGCTCTGAAGCAAAGGAGGAAAAAATCCAAATATCCCTACAGAGCTTGAAAAGAGGATTTGTTATACCCAGCATAAGATTTCATCAATATAAAATGGAGGAAAAAAAATATTCTACAATAATGGTTTTGTTTATCCTTTCTTTTCTTAATCTATGACAGAATGTGAAATAACAAACCCTTACAACCATGGAGGTTATGTGATAGTACAGAAAGAGATTTCACAAACAAGAATACCATGGAGGTTACGTGATAGTAGAGAAAGAGATTTCAAAAACAATAATTAAATTAACAAATGTCACAAATCAACAGCTAAGTAGTTTCAACACTATTGACAAATAGCTCTCACTTGGTAGCAATCTTGCCTACAGCTTCCAGGGGCAATAAAGCAACCATAAATTGATACTTTGACAGATTTTGAAGGAACTAATTGACTGCAATTTTACCTTATAGTTACAAAGATGGTTCCATATTTGCCACATATCTGGTCAATTGAACAATACGAAAACCAGTTTAATCACACCTCTCTATTAAGGAAAAGGCTAAGTTGTCGGTTCGGGTTCGAAGAACCAGTTCGCCGGTACAGCAAAGTTTTGAAATGGGGTTTGGGTTTGTTTAGGTTCGTTAGTACAAAAACATATAAAAATTATATATATATATATATATATATATATATATATGCAGCCTAGAAGCATGAATTAAGATTAGAATATCTTAGTATCATAAAAACAAGAAAAACACTATAAACTTGTAATCGTAGCATCATATCAACATCAAAATATCAAAACAATAATATTGAGTTCAACTATCATTGTTTTGACTTTCAACAATTGGGACTTTATACTAAGTTTCAATCATCTAATGGATTATCTAAATCTTCTTCTTCTTCTTCATCATCATCAAAGGCATTAGTTGATTCAGAAACAGTGCCAATGCCAATGCCAATGGGATCAGCTGCACCAATAATATTCTCGCTTTCCAAGTCCTCAAATGCTTATTACTTTTTCATTGTACAGAGAGCTTGTTTGTTTGTAATTAACATCCTACTTGAAAAAGTTTTAAAAAGTAGCTTACAACTCCCTTCACCTATTGAAGATATTGTTTAATGTTTAAAATATAATTTATCACTATAGAGAGCTTCCAATTAATCAGACTGATCATTATCAGTGATTGGATATAAAAATTTCACTGGAAGAAATCTTGAGGGCTAGTTTAATTTGATGTAATAAATATCTGAACTTCAACAAATTTTGTTTTGTAATGTTAAAGATCTTATTCAAATTCTGTAATATTTGTTTTCTGCACTAAATTATAGAATGTTTCTTAGTGGAAATGTACCTGGTTTGCACTTGGTCTGCCTGAGTCTGCCCTGGTTCGACCTTAGTTCAATCTGGGTTCGGCCCAGACCAACCAGCCCACCTGGGTTCAAACCCTAGGCAAACCCGACCAGAACCAAGTACCAGTTTGAACCCAACCCTGGTCCGGCCCTAAAACAGGCAAAATGGGTAACTAGGGGAAAACGTAAAGGCCATTGACAAGGTCCTTTGCATCAAATATTTTCAGAATTGATAAATAGAAGATATTTTCCACAGAAAGTCAAATTGTGATATTGCTTTTAAGATTCAATTGCATAGTTTTTGAGTCAAACTCATTGACCCATGTTTCATGAGTAGTGGTTCACAAAGAACCCATCTCTAATAAGAATAAATGGAACACTTAGGACTCATTGCATCTAGGTGATGCTCGTAGAAGTTAGGCATTGGGCCTTCCTAGGAGGTCACCCATCCCCGTACTACACTCAAGCGCACTTAACCATGGAGTTTCCTCCAAGGTTAAGCTCACTTAGCTTGCTACCCCATTTGCTACCTTGGGGCTCTAAAATGAATGGTTCATAAGGCACAACACTTGCTTAAGGTTGTTCAAATGGGGTAGCAAGCTAAATGGGCTTAACCTTGGAGGAAATTCAATGGTTAAGCACACTTGAGTTGGGGTAGTGTTGGGATGGGTGACCTCCTCAAAAGGCCCAATGCTTGACCTCTATGAAGTGGGTGCTAAGTGTTCCATTCAATTTCATTAGAGATGGGTTCTTTGTGAACCACTACTCATGAAACATGGGTCAATGAGTTTGACTCAAAAACTACACAGTTTAATCCTAATAGCAATATCACAATTTGAATCGTTGTGGAAAATATCTCCTACTTATCAATAGAATAAGCTAAAGGGGCTCTATAATGAATGGTTCATAAGGCACAACACTAATGGAACAAAAAGCTAAGTGGGATTATCCTTGGAGGAAACCCCATGGTTAAGCGCGCTTGAGTTGAAGTAGTACTAGGATGGGTGACCTCTCGAGAAGGCCCAATTCTTCACCTCTATGAGCATCACCAAGATGCAATGAGTGCTAAATGTTTCATTCATACTCATTAGAGAGAGTTTCTTTGTGAACCACTACTCATGAAACATAGGTCAATGAGTATGACTCGAAAACTACACAACTGAATCATGATAGAAATATCACAATTTGACTTGTGGAAAATATATCCTACTTATCAATTGATGAGCTATGTGGCTCTATAATGAATGGTTCATAAGGCACAACACTTGCTGAAGGTTTTGCAAATGGGGTAGCAAGCTAAGTGGGGTTAACCTTGGAGGAAACTCCATGAAGCACACTTGAGTTGGAGTAGTACTAGAAAGGGTGGCCTCTATGAAGGCCCAATGCTTCATCTCTAGGAGCATCACCTCTATGCAATGAGTGCTAAGTATTCCATTCATTCTCATTAGAGATGGGTTCTTTGTGAACCACTATTCATGAAATATAGGTCAGCGAGTTTGACTCAAAAACTACACATTTGAATCTTGATAGCTATCTCCTACTTATCAATTGATGAGCTAAAGGGGCTCTATAATGCATGGTTCATATGCCACAACACTTGCTAAATGTTTTACAAAAGGGGTAGCAAGCTAAGTGGGCTTAAACATGGAGGAAACTCCATGGTTAAGCATGCTTCAATTGGAGTACTATTGGGATGGGTGACCTCCCAAAAAGGCCCAATGCTTCCTTTGTGGGCATCACCTAGATGCAATGAGTGCTAAGTATTTCATTCATTGTCATTAGAGATGGGTTCTTTGTGAACTAATAATGAAACATGACTCAATTAGTTTGACTCCAAAATGACACAGTTAAATCCTAATAGCAGTATCACAATTTGACTTGTGGAAAATATCTCCTACTTATCAATTGATGAGCTAAAGTGGATCTATAGTGAATAAGGCACAACACTTGTCGATTGTTTTGCAAATGGGGTAGCAAGCTAAGTGGGCTCAACCTTGGAGGAAACTCCATGCTCAAGCACACTTGAGTTGGAGTAATACTACGATAAGTGACATCTTGGGAAGGCCCAATGTATCACCATTGTAAGCATCACCTATATGCAATGAGTGCTAAGTGTTCCATTCATTCTCATTAAAGATGGGTTCTTTGTGAACCACTACTAACGAAACATGGATCAATGAGTTCGACTCAAAGACTAAACACTTGAATCCTGATAGTGATATCACAATTTAACTTGCTAATGAATCTCTTAATCAGCATATTAGTTCTCATGCCAAGTGTTTGTGAAAATGTCCATTGGCTGTAGATGCACATTTTACATGTAAACATCATATGTATGCATTCAAAAAGTCAAAAAAGATTGCATTTGCTTTTGAGTTCTTTGCCTGGGTTTCTTAGTAATCGTTTGCAAGCATTTAATCTTCATTTGAAACCATTCCAAGAAATCCAAAACAATTTGAAAATAGAAGACAGCAAGATAGAGGTTTCATGCAAAGTGTTTGGTTCTAACAGGTTCATTAGCAAGGCTCTTTAATGATTTTGATATTTGCTTTTATAATAATGACTTGACTTTATAATATATCATTAATAAAACACACTTTAAATCAATGAGTATTAATTACTCATTACCCTCAACATGGCCCCCACTTTTATAACTTTATAATAAAACTTAAATAATTAAACATCATTAAAAGTCATTAAAATATTAATATCTCATTAAATACTCATTAGTTTGACGAGTTGTCTGAACCAGGGAGTCAACCACTGCATCCTCTGTCCGTATGACTGCCTTACTAAAAATAGGAAGGGTCCATCTCTATCAACCTCAAACTTACTACAAATAGTAATTATATAAAACTGAGCCCTAACGAAGTCCAATCTGAGCCAAACGAAGACCAAACTGGAACATGCTAAATTCTAGAGAAGACAAGAACCTCCATTAACCAAGCCTCTGCCTCAGAAGTCCCTCTATCCACACTAATTAGCCTACAAGGGACACAATAATAGGCTAATGCCTCAAACACTAATGCTCATGAAAGTGGGGACATTACATGTATGTCCCCAACTAGGAATGTACATGATTTAACCTAAAATTCCCAACTAGGGTTTGGATTGTATTTGGAAATGGAAATTTACTTGGTCTCTATAGTGTTCCCTAATAGGAATCTATCAATTCCCAATAATTAACATACATCATTATGCATTTAAAAAGAATTAAATTATGAAACAATTAATGATTCATAATACATTTGACAATTAACATACTTAAGCTCACTTTCTTGCTTCCCTCCTAAACTCAACCCAAAGGAGGATGGGGATTTACTTGTCATAGGGTTCTTGACATCAATCTACAAGTAGGCTCCCTCAAGGCTTTGGGACCCCATCCTTATCCCATCTTGCGATTCACCTACCTTGTGAGGATTTACTCCACCTCTCCCTCTCCCTACACAACACCAACCTATCCTCTTAAGGGTTTGTAGCAAGCGATTAAGAAATGGCTAGAAATGTATTAAATCCAAATGAATTATGAATATATATGTATATATATTACAAATAGACTGATATATATATATATATATATATATATATATATATATATATATATATATATATATATATGTCCATATATGGGCCTTCTATACTAAATAGCATTTAGATACAATGTTATATAAAAAAGCACTGATTCATAGATGAGCTTCGGCATACTAGCCGTTAAATAAGATAACTTCTGATCTCTTCCTTGCTGAATACAGCATATAATCTTTTATTTCCAACTCTTCAATATGGTATTTATAATATCTAACCTTTCAGGATTCCCATCCATGATTTGAATGATTGATCCCAACCTCATTATATACCCTGAATTACCAAATGGTTGGATATTAAGAATTATGTCTCTTCTTTGATTGGCATCCTTTATCAAGAGATCATATCTCTTCATAACAACCACCTATGTGTAATTGTCATTAATCGGTGATACTTGTAATGTCATCATGTCTCTTCATTCTAATTATATCTACTCTATATGAAATGCTGCATACTTACACTTAACCGATGATATCTTAATTAATCTCTTATTCTTAACATACCACCTCATCATTACCGATGTGTGTTCCTTAGTTTGTAATTTGACTTTGCTGTCTAACCACTATTCATTGCTGTTCTAATCCAAGGTGGCGACATCTCATAAAACCTTATTGATTCCTTCATGTACGTAATCTCTGGTGTGTTAATGAGATTATATCATCGCTGTTATCTTTACCATTAAAATTGTATGAATTGATTGACTCCCTTGTAGAATTGTTGTTGTCCATCTAAGGGTGGCGTTACTCAATGCTTGATTAATATGTTTGATCGCTGTTACTTTAGCCTTTATTTTAGCTGCCTGCATATTGATTCCTTTCATTATGTTCCATATCCACATTTCTTTGTATTCTGATTGTCGGCAATAAGATGACCGCCAACCATGTCGTTTTTAATCATCAATTAGTTGATATAGTTAGAGAATGCTGAGTTGTAATCATTTGATGGAGAACGATATCTTTTGCTCCTTTAATGACTTTGACCGCCGCTTGTAATCTTTTACGATGTTGAGCAATTGCCATATATATATATGAAGACTATATGCCAGTGCATGAAAAAGGGATGGCATCAATATATTTGCCATCATTTATTTATTTATTTATTTAATATTTTAAATTTTTATTATTATTTATTATTAAATCTTATTTTAGAGAAAGGACATTACAGTAATCATTATTCCACAAGCGGTAGGAGCATCCAACTATGACCAGTTCCATCCCTCGGGGTACTCATTATTCCACAAGCGGCAAGAACGTCCAACTATGAACAGTTCCATCCCTTGGGGTAATCATTATTCCACAAGTGGAAGCAACATCCAACTATGACCGGTTCCATCCCTTAGGATAATCATTATTCCACAAGCGGCAGGATCCACAATTTACAATAAATCTCTTCTACATATATGCTATAAAGTCTTCTATAATCTGATCATAAGACTGTCATATAGTATCCACAATCTCTTCTCAAAAGTCTGTTACAAACTCTTCATATACTTCACCTTAGATCTCCATATAATATTCTCTCTTAATCAGATGTATATATTATATACTTGATTGTCTTCTTCACACACAACACACACACACTTCTCTTTCATCATTCAACCTCTATATATATCTCCTTATCAATAGGACATGTCTTTTCACAAATGAAGAGTCGCACTTCTTTGCAAATCGCACCACTTGGAGAATAAGCCACTTCAACAAAACAGATTAAATGACTTTTAGTAATCGGACTTTTTGGAAGGCCAACCATAATACAACATCTCCTTATTGAATCACATATGTCGCTGCACTTAGTTTATGCAATCACTTCCCATAGCATGCTTTATATAATCGCTGCATATAAATCTCTTTTTTTTGTTATAAGATTTCTGTTTATGTTGTCTTCCTTAATAGACATCAACCCTTTGAAATTGCTCGTTTGATGGTAATAATCATTGTTGCCATCTTCATACTTGGTTGCTCCTTACAAGGATAATAATCACCAACATTGACTTATTCCATTGCAGATTTTAAAGTGATTTTGCTCATTTCTCATACATTCCATCCTCTTCTTTCACGAACTCTCTGATTTCCATATCTTCCTTCCCTCCGCAGCATCTCTGAAGGGTCTGAAAGACTCTGAATAGTATAAACAAGGTTTATTCTCATCATGACCTGCAAACAGAAGAGATACTCCAAACGGTCAGGATATAGAATCTTAACTAAGGCTTTAAAAACCTGAGCGCTAAAGAAGTCAACCAGTATTCAACAAACTCGACCATGTGTTTTGCTTGCCTGCAAAACCTTGATCATTTGTTTCATTTATTAATCTTTAATAAAAAAACATTGATGTCTTAATACATTACATGAAGTTGCAATTTTTTATTTGCTGATCATATTTTTCTTATTCTTATTTGCTGACCGTATTTTTCTTTCAAATGCAATCTTTGTTGTGTTTGCTTCACTGTATTATGGACCGGGTTTGCTCTTTAATTGCTGCATATACTAATCTTTATTGGATTGCTACTAGAGTGCTCCCTTTCGTAATCAACCCCTTAACATGACAATGTAATATGTCTTCAATTCACTGATAGGCATGTAACTAATCACTTTGTTATTAATCTTCTTTGAGATAAGTGCTGCACCTTATGACTTATTAATCACTTTATGTTTAGTAATTCTCCATTTAATCAACAATTATGCATACTTGTAATGGTATGATCAGAATCTGCTCTCTGTTCCCTCAAGCTGGCAGGAACGGTGCTCTGATACCATTTGCACTGTCCCCTTTTTGAGATTGTCCTAATTCTTGCCCACAAATGAACAACAATGCTATTGCCTGCAATTAGTAGCAATTTCTGATCTGATCTAGAATCTGATCACTGATGTATTATGAGTTGACCTGCTCTTTATGAGCACTGATGCTAATTCAATTGGTTTCCTTCATTCGATGACCTGCATATTCTACCCTTCAAATCTGCATACATATATTTCTTTAAATATCTGCATGAATTCTTCACAAGCATTTGCACATGTTCTGCATATACATCTGCACTTATACAAGACTGCAAACATTTTTTAATATAGATCTGAAAGACTCTTTTCATTTATTCTGCTCTTTGTATCCTCCAACAATTATCTATTTCCTTTTTGTGCCCTCCTTAATATACTGGCAACTCTTCCAAGAGAGGTGTCTTTCCAAGAGGTCGGCCTCCCTCAGAAAAACAGTTTTAATTTAATTTGCAAATGTTTACCCCTTGGCAGGTCGGCCTTCTTTAAGTGATTATTATTTATTTTAGGAGAAGATTGCACTCTATTGAATGGGCTGTGTCTTGACATCTAATTGGCCCTTCCTTCTTCCCTAATGGGCCCCTCATTTAGCAAATCACTATCAAATTGGTAGAAGCTATGATCCAAGTTGGGTGCACGACACATGGGTCAATGAGTTTGACTTGAAAACTACACAGTTGAATCCTGATAGCAATATCACAATTTTCAGACTTGTTTTTTTCATATTCAGTAGGATTTAAAGATCTCCACCATCATTTCCTTAATGCATGTTTTCCAGCTTGCTTCAAAGCTAAGAGATGAACAACAAAATGAACTGCTAAATCCAAGTCAATATTTTTCTTTCCAGATGGAGTTACTATTCATCTTTTACTTTTGACATGTTGTCTCAGACTCCTATGTTACCCACTTATCATCAGAAAGTAGCTACACATCTGAATGTTGGGTGTAATGAACCACTGGCAAATGAACTTAGCTTAATTTTGGACTCACTTATTTGGATTCAAAACTTTCTATTCCATAGATATTCAATTTGGTTTAACTTTTTACGCTTTACAGCATCTAAATGTAGTGATCTAGACAACTTTTCTTGCCTACAGTTTATGAGATGGATCCTATGAGGATCAGTTGACTGTGCCTTCCTACAGACCTGTCTTGCCAACTTTTGCAAAGGAAACTCACTCATCCTCCTATTATATACATTTTAGCATTCTGAAGGCCTTTAGGCACCTCCAGCAATATATTGAGCTTCTATACAGAAGAGGATTAATGATTAAATCTGTTGGCACTCATTTGTAGTTAGTTTGCACCTTTCAATTTAAATTTTCGATTATATCAGATATCAATGATACCTTTTGCACCAAGGTAATCCATTTCCATGGACTTCATTAGTGGTCTGCTCAAAACTCAGGGCCAAAATGACTGTATCTATGTGAATGTTTTCTATTTTCCAAAATGGCTATCTGTATGCTGGGATCCAAGACCAGTGATGCTGCACACGTTGCCAACTTGTTCTTCAAGCATGTTTGGATGAATCTCAGACTACTGATCACTATCATTTCATATTGTGACTCACGCTTCGTGAGTTCCTTTCAGCAATCAATGTAGAATCCTTTGAGTTGTCAATTGTGATTCTTGACTTCATTCCATCCACAGAGTAATGCCAAAAAAAGGAAGGCAAGTGGATATCACTAAACATAGCTACAGTTGGGTTACTTGTGTTTCTGTAAAGCATTCTAATTTTGAAGTTTGTTATGGATTTCAACCATTGGCATTTTATAAGATTCCAGTTACCCTTCAAATTCAAATGCGTCCCACCAGAAAAAGGAGCAACACAAAGCTTGTATTTTTGTACAAAACATAACAGACTCACTCAAATACTTCTAGCACTTTTCAACAGACTCTACCCAAATTCAGGACAGTTCATCACGGACATCGAGGTCATCATTATTTTCAAGTTGGTTCACATGGAAAAGCAAAGGTTTCTAAACAGGAAGCTACGATTGCGATAGTTCCCAATTTTGGTGTGAATGGAATGACATCAAGAGAGAAAATAAAGACCACGGGTTCAAAATCAACAAACCGGAACCCAATTACAGAAATGTTGATGTTCTATGCACAAGCTAGAGGGGAGGTGACCGCAACGCTTTTTTGGCAATGTCATCCCCTTTCATGTTGCTTGATCTCCTTACTACAAGGAGCCTATGCCTAGAGTAGGCAAAGCTAGTGTTTCTTCTCCACCTCTTGGTGAGACTGAATTAAGAACCACAATCTTAGAATAAAATTTATTCTAAGGATGTCACATGGATGCAGCATAACACAGATAGGTGGGTGCACATTAGACACTATCCACTTATCACTGATAAATTTAATAGTTATATATAAGGACGGACCTTACTTCTTTAAGGTGATTGACTACTTAGAAAAAGAAAAGATGTAGAGTTTCAGTTTGATATCCTATGACATACCATTGACATAAGAAGTCCTTCCAATGTATTGCGAGTGGTTACTCTTGTCGTTTGTCAAATATGATTCTCAAATTGTTTGTACTTTATAACTTTGGTCAATAAAAATCATATTTAAAATAATATTATAATTATCAAATGGAATATTGGATCAATGATTTTTTTTTTAAATATAAATGTCATTTTTTATATATTATTTTAATTTGTTCCCCACCAACCCCAAAGCCTGGAATGATTTTGCCATCCACATGTCCCTGAATCTCAGGCAAACACTGAATAATCAACATCTCAATGCTGGTCTACAACCTTCTATTATCTGGACTAGAACTTCCTGTAGTAAGATGATAGGATTGTGTAGATTTTTAAAAATATGAAATGTAACAATGCAAAATGACTATTGGCATTTATGATACATATTACAGTCTACTATCATGTAAAAGTCAGACAGTACCATCCTCATTTTCCACCATTGAAAGTAATCTTAATTATGATTTTTTGTGATTTACCAGGGATTAAGATAAATATCAACAAAAACAAAGTATTATAATAAGCTAGCAGAAGCATATATTACCCTTTGCTAAAGATCCAGCATTTACAAAACAAGCTGCTCCATCTCTCAAGTAGCCAGGAAGATGGTTAAAAGGAACACCCCACAGTCTTGATAGAAATGGAAGTAGTAGAAAAATAAACAAGGCCTGCCAGAAAATAGTAGAACAATAAATAACTAAGTTACCAATTCTATCTGATTGGCTATAAAAGAAGAGTTCTGAGTATGAAGCAAGTCCTAATTTTAAATGAAAACAAATTGCAAACAATAAAATAACTTCAGTACTTTTTGTAATTGTGTTTTAAAATACATATTAAACAAA
Source organism: Chamaecyparis obtusa (assembly GCA_027943335.1). Classification (NCBI taxonomy): domain Eukaryota; kingdom Viridiplantae; phylum Streptophyta; class Pinopsida; order Cupressales; family Cupressaceae; genus Chamaecyparis; species Chamaecyparis obtusa. The sequence continues at coordinate 796,848 of BSBK01001103.1, forward strand.
ACACAGATCATTACTGGATGGTTGTTAAACAGATTTACCTGGAAGCCTGATCCAAAAGAATTAATTACAAAGAGGTCCACAGATCCACCCTGCAATGAGGATGTAGCTCTGGAGTTAGTAGGACTGTAGGACATCAAAATTGAAATTGCATGATAAGAGGACTACTGCTTATGAATACAAGAGATATCATTCTGGGTTAAAGGAAAATTACAGACATGTCAGTTTATTTCTGTGGGATACAAGCAGAAAGTAATGTTTACAGGCATAATTTTTTATGTCAAAATGGAAGTCAAGTTTATTTGGAGGAGTACCTTTAGTCGTTTGGCTGCATCCAGGAAAATAATTTCCTGTTGAAGAGAAAATACCAGATTAGAATTACATTCTTAAACCATTATTTTAGATATAGCCTTCTAAGATTTATGTGATTTGAATGTTTGTAACCTTTAGAATTGTATCTCCAGCTTGAAGCAAGAAAGAGACTATCATCAAAAGTGGCCAGACAAATCCTGTCTGCTGCAACGATGTACCTGAACCTGCTCCACTGCAGAGGAAAAACAAAGGTCAATTTGGCATATAAAGATGCACTATGCATATAGCTATATGCTATGTAAATGTGCAAGCATCACGGATGTTAAACCATTAAGTATTGAAGAAAATTAATGAGCACGAATCTCTATCATCTATTATCTTATACTATTCTATTATCTAAAAATTTGTATAGTTAATTAACCCTTCAAATTTGATTTGAAGCATATTTATCCTCTTGTACTAAGACAGCCAGTTTAATGTTTATACTGGAGAAAGAATGCCAATCAGAATGTATATTCCAATTGATATAGCTCAAAACTGTCAAACATCAAAATACACAATTCTTCAAGATACACGCCAATATTTCTTTAAGGACAATTGATGCTTCTACATAATTCCAAAGTTTCGATCCCCATATCATTCATTAGATAAAATATTCAATATTGTTAAGACTTACATACAATTTTAAGGGCCAAAGGGCAAGCAAATACCTAGAAACTGTTATGATCACGCCAATAGATATTAGTAAACAACCAAAAATCTGATTCAGAGTGTAGCGGCGTCCTAAAAATATGAATGACAAGATCAACTGCCACACCAAAAATGTCTGCAAAATATAAAAATGTAAATTAGGGAAGGTTCATCATAATTTAATGCATCCATGACCATGAATCATGAAATAATTGAAATGATGCTTAAATGAATCCTATTCAAATCATAAAATTTGACTGAATGAACATCGTGCAATAATGATATAATCAATCATGTTAACCTGATAAATCTATTTGACCATGAAGAACATCCCTGATTCAGACAACTCTATTTCAATATTAATTTTACTACTAAATGAGTTGCAATGTAAAATTCACTGGTATAGCTGCAGCAGTGGATCACTCTAGTCCAGGTCAAAAGTTACTTGCATACCAAATGCTGATTTCAATTTTCAGTAATAGATGGTAATATCTAAAAACAGTGCTACAAATTACCTGAGACAAAATTGGAATTGATGCCCCTGAAAGCATACCTGTTTGGAAAAACAAGAAATAGTTAATGAAACCTTATTTGATTCAAATTCCATATAACATCAGCACTTTGCCCAAAAAACCACTGCACAAAGTAGACTCAAGTAACTTTCCACATTAATGTACATTTTTTTATACTCAACTGACTTTTCTAATACCTTTTTCTAGCAACAAAATCTGTTGTTATAACACATGGAAAATTCATAAAGCAAACAGTGTCTTCTACATGGACACAAACACGCATGTGCTTGCCCTCACACACACATATACATAATATGGTTCTATTTGCAAACTGTGGCAAAATGTTCTTAAGAAGGTTTTTGCTGCTTTTGAATTTTGAGCTTTTCACACAAGGCCAATAGATGTTTTAGCAATTTGTTCAATCGTGTGTAAGTTCATTCTATTGATTTTGGTGATGACTCAATTGATTCAGCTGTAGACAGAAAAGGCACATGAAGCTCCACAATCCATGTCTGTCCTGTCAGTAACATCTTTTCCAGTCACAGAGCCGGTATCTCCCCAAGTTACCATCATTAGATAGCCTGCAAAAAGAGAGGAACCGAGCATAGGAAAGGCATAAGCAGAAGAGTCAATAGAAGCAAAGGCATAAAGTACTGCTAGTTTACCTTGATCCATATCCATATCCAGTAGTAAATCCTTCAGTCCCAATTGGTGGTTGACAAATATATTTATACGCATACATTATATATATAGATAGATCTCTCTCTCTCTCTATATATATATATATGTGTGTGTGTGTGTGTGAACAAGCATACATGCCTACATAAATATAAAAAGAAAAGATGGCACAAAAAAAGCAACATGGGGGGCAGAGTAGCACTTTCCAAAAAAATGTAAAATTTGGGGCTCCCTCACCAAAAATAGTAATTAATTCAAATAATGAAGTGGTGCCTAAACATCTTCAGGAGCAAGCAATCATAGGCAGATTCAATGGGGAGAAATCGCCATAGTGTAAAATTGAAGGGTGGATCCACGAGACTTGGGGATTCAAGCACAAACTAAATTTCCTCCCAAAGGGGTTCTTCTCTATAAATAATAATTTTTTTAGATGCCATAGATCAAGATTTTGTTTTGCAAAATGGGCCATGGTGATTCAAAAATTCCATTTCTTGTATTCAAAAATGGTGCCCAAATTTTAATCCCCTTTGTTGCACCCCAGGTAAAGCTCCTATTTTGATTCAGCTTTACAAATTTCTAGGGAAATATTGGTCCATGGAATGTTTAATAAGAATAAGCAACAATTATGGACTAATCATTTCAATAGGTTGAGAGTTGCTTGAAGGAAACTCGCACATTTATGCTAGAATTCGAGTGGCTTGAGTACATGAAATCCTGAAACAAATTACCTTGTCAATATATGTAGGAGATTTTGTACAAATGTTGGAGGTCAAGAAAAAAAAAATTATAAAATGAAAAAGTTGAGATCACTCAAAGAGAAATTGACCTAAAAAACCCTCAAAAAAGTTATTCAGCAATGGATCTCAAAAAAGAAAGCTACTAAAGTGAACAGAAAGAGTTCAAAGAAGAAAGGTGAATTTCTAACTAGAGAAATTCTAGAATGTGGGAGGATTCGTTTAGGTAAGGGAACCTCTCCTAAATTGGTGTTAATTCCTCTTGAACATCATCTTTTTGAGGTGAAAGATTAAAAGACTATAGTAGTGGACTCAAAAGTATGGCCAAGGTCAAAAAATGAGTTGGAAGAGGAATTAGGGATAATAGATCTATAGTGCATAGATCAAACAACTTCCAATTTGCTCAATGCCAATATCGGGTCAAGGAAAGAGAAAAACAAATAAGCAAAGAAGGGAAAAGTATGCAATGTTCAAAGGGCAATCTTCAATGAAGGAATAGATTTTTATATCTAATGGAGAAGTCTCCTCCCTTAGAGAGCAATGAAGATAACAACTTGGAATGTTAGGGGATTAAATGCCCTAACAGGGGGCACTTGGTCAAGCACCAAATGGACAAGGCAAAGGCAATAATTTTGCAAGATACTAAATTAAAATCCTCATAGGCTAATCTCTTCCCAAATCACTATAATGGTTGGAAAGGTTTACTTGTGGATGATATTGGCATGACTAGAGGCTTAGGTGTTCCATGAAGCTTTGATTTAGTGGTTATTGAATTGCTCTCCGCTCCAAATTGGATGCTTTTAAAGGACTAGTCTACTTTCAAATTTATCTTTTTATTTAATAAATGTCTTTAGTTCCACAAAATTGAAAGACAAACAACAAGACTGGAATGATAATTTTTCTACTACCCATCTTTGTTGGAATAGAAAATTATTCTTGAAGTATACTTCAATGCAATTATTCAGAAAAAGAATTGTTGGGATATCATGCTAAAATCCTAGCTAGAGAAGAGTTATTCGAGAAATCAAAATCCAAAGAAAGATGGTGTTAGAGAAATGCTCTTGAGCCAAGATCACAACCTACATAAACCTTCACAGAGAAAACCAAATATTCCACCAAAAGAGACAACCATCAACCAACTACCTCATCCGCACTAAACATTATTAAATAATGACCAACTAATATCTAATAGTGTAAAATGTTTGTTACCTAAGTGCAACTTAAGTAGATGTGAGTGGAATTAACCACATGCACCAACGCCCCCCTTAGGTGCAACTTAGGGAGTAAAACTATGCAATATGAGATGCAAGATGGGTTTTGGCAAGAAGGTCATGTTGGGTACCCATACGCAACTACAATGTAATGAAAAGAAATCTCTCACAAATGGAGAAAAGGAGAAAAACCCTATGGGAGAAAACTCCTCTTCGAAAGATAGAAAATGGACTAAGAAGCCTCCAAAACAATGTCCCAAAACAAGAACATGAAGAACATCATTGAAGCATGATGAAGCTATAGACAACTGTCAAAGGACGACTGATACATGGTGCTATAACTAAAGAACCTCCTTCGAAAAATATGATGATCAAGATCAAGAAGACAACAATATGCATGAGTGCCCCGAACAACACTACTCAAACAATAATCAAATGGCAACAATGGCAATAACATTTGTCAGTCAAAAATACAAATAGCACATGAATCTGCACAAGTGGTATCATCATCACTACTCAACCGATGAGGTTGAAAATACAAGAGCAGTAGTTTGAGACTCTGAAGAACCATGATTAACTGAGGATAGAAGCTTGCGTTCACAAAATAGGAATGCAAAAGTGTCTCAACTCATTCCAAGACAAACCAAGGAAGCATTAGCACTAACAGTAAGATACCCCCCATAATGTTGACTAGGGAGAGCCATGACAGGTCCATTGAAACTATGTCACCAAGAAATGCATGAAGGAGAAGATACAACATTTAAGTGACCAAAATAAAGTACTTGCAACTAAAGGAAGGGTGTGTGCCAAAACTACACACGCGCATGAGAAAAGAATCTCAAAGATCCCATTGTTGTCATGGAGGGATGCTCACTTGACAAAGTTGTGATTGGAAAACAACAAAGGCACTACACAACCCCCCATGGCACTTTATAATAAAGTGCAAGTACAATAATATGGCACAACATTTGTGTGAAATCCCCAAAAATACATGAACAATATGTGGCATTGTATCTCAATCTGTCTACAAGAGAAAGTGCATACAAAAGATGTTCAACTGATTCATAAGGACAAAAGAAAAAAAAGAAGAAAATACTTGCACCAATGTAAAGTGCACAAAACCACCTTTTCAACAATACTTCATTTCCCAAAAATAGACAACAAATGCCCATGTTATTACCATTTGAAGAAAAAATCCAATTTGAGCCTAAAGGTGATAAAAAATGGCTCACCCCTCTTTAGCACCCGAGGGCTAAGGTGTGGTCACCATGTGACCATGTGGTTAGTTAGTGCAAACAAAAAAATGGGAATGTGGGTGGCGTTGGCACCAAAACCACATACACATTGCACATGAACCAACAAAGAACAAGTCTTCCAATCGAGACACCTTGATCAAAGCATCTACCACCTTGTGAGTAGCAACTAATCCCACCATGTGACCACCAAAGTGACAAGTGCCAAAAATCACTGAGTTGTCACCAACTCACAAACAGAAAGGCACCAAGTCTTAGCCACAAATAACCAAAACAAGCACTAGTTGAAAGATCAAGAATGCAAACCAGAATACATTTGTTTGCACAAGGGAATTCCATGGTACACATGAACCTTTGCTAAATGGTGTGATGGACTATATAAATAGCTTGATAAATTCCCACTTAAGAAATGTCAGATTAAGGAACAAGTGCTCTTAAAGCAAATTTGGCACAAGCCCACTTGTGTTTCCACTGCGGATACAAACCCTAAATCGCCAAAAAAATTGTATGAAACTTTAGAAATTTCTAAAGTTTGCACTCCAAATAAACATTGGCAAATATAATAGCTTTGAACAAAGAATTGTTAAAAAAGCTCTCGTTGTGAAAAAATATGGGCTGCTCAATGGAGGAAGCAGTTTGATCATAAAAAACTTGTCCAATAAAGGACTATATGGTACTAGCTAAAGCAAATGAGCAAACCAAATAGTAGGACCGAACAAGAAAGTAAACATGCAGGCAAACCATGCAAAAAGCTTAAGATCAGTCCTTGGATTGTACGCACTACCAGATTGCCTAGACAAAATCCTAAAATGTCCCAATCCTTAGGGGCCTCAAACACACACGAGGATTGAAATGCCCATGAGAGCAAAGTGCAAGGTGCTGCCCGGAAACCCTAACTTGCCAGACAAAATGTAGGTCTAAGAATTACCACTCATCCATCGGACCTCAGAAAAACTAGTGAAAACTCACAAAGAAAGGTATTGCAGAGTTACAAGCTCTAATACAATGTTAGAGAAATGCTAAATGTTAAGGCTAAGTTGGGATTGGAGTGTTGTCCAAATCGCTCACAACTTGGAACACATAACCCACCAGTAATTTGTTGACGACACCATCCTTTATGGTGAGGCTCAAAAATGAAAGAAGGAAAGTTGATCAAATCCACACTTGAATGTTATATTGCTTCCTCAACATAGAAAATCAAAGATTGTCATTTTCTACACTATGTGGGTTGTTCAACAAAATTTATAAAAATCCTAGGATTCAATATTGACACTATAACTAGCAAATATCTAGGGGTACCGCTATCCAAAGGAACTATAAGATCTGGTCTATGGGATGGAACTTGGTACTTGTAAAGCCAAATCTAAGGCTTGGAAAGGTCGTTAGCTAACATTGGGTAGCATGGTTTTGATAATAAAGTCTATTCTTTCAGTGATTCCAATTTATATGATGTCCTATTTGCAACTAGCAAAGGCCTCACGAAGCATTGATGAACTTTTAAAGTGTTTCCTATGGGAAGGTCCAAATGATGTTAAACAAATCCATTTGCTTAGCTGGGAATTGGAAAGGAAAATTAAACGAGAGCAGAGCTGGCATTCAATTCTCCTTGGAGAATAAGGTAATGTCCCTTGATATATTTATTATTTCAGGCTTGCAAACAATAGTATTTACCAAAAGCTAATATTAGTATTGTTAGGCAACAAGAAAACATGATAATATTCAAAATCATAAGATAAAATCATTTAGATAAACATTTCATGGAAACATTAGCATGTGATTTAATATATCATAATTGTGTGCGTGTGTGTCTATATTTCAACATAAACAAATTATAGTACAATCCTCAAACCAATCACATGGCGAATTTCTTAGAGATACTTGCAAATAGCAATATTACGATGAGTCATCCTCAATATTGTCAAGAGTAAGGGGGGCCATCCTTACAACTCCCAATCCATCTTGGAGGGGTCATCCTCCTTGATCAAGCCCAAGAGCACAGAAGGTGGGCCATCCATTCCACCTCTTGGCCACAAGCATGGAAGGTTGGCCATCCATTCCATCTTGGGTTGGTGTACTTCATAAGAGCATGAGAGGGGGGCCATCCTCTCACTTCTTGTAGACTTGGAATGTCATGTCCCTTATTGGAGATATTCCTAAATTTTTCCCTAAAACCACAATTTCAATTAAAATGAGAAATATAATACATTTAAGAATACAAATTTATCAATTGAAATGCACTTTAATATTTATAAGAGAAATCTTGGTCTAGGTCTTTCACACAATATTAATCACCAAAAATTGACATTAAATCATAAGCCATGATAACATATATCTTACTAATCATTAAAAACTATGTTACCGGATTCAGACCATGGACCCTCGAACCGGGTTCGGGTCCGCATCTGCGGACCGGTCCGTGTTGGATCCGAACAGAGTCCTGATCTGGACCTGTGGGTCCGTCAGGATCTGTAGACAGACCCACAGGTCCAAATCCGGACCCTTCCCAGATCCAGCACGAACCCTCAAGGATCCCACGCAGATCCCCAGGGACCCGCAACCAAGAACTTAAAAAGTGGGTCCAAACCACTTAAAAAAAGTTTTTTTATTGTTTTTTTTTTCTTCTAATTTCAAATTTTCATTTTCCAATTCAGTAATTCAATGTGCTGATTTTCTTTAGAATAGTGAGCATAGATCAATGATTAACTATACTATTTAAATTTTTAATGTTTATCTTTGACATTTGGCATTGATCAATGATCAAACATCATAGATTCATACTATGAAACGATTTAGTTTTACAATTATGTATATTTCTCTTTTTTTTTGTATATATATATACACACACACACACGAACCCATACGAATCATAATGGGAAAAAAAATTCACGAATCCATGAACTGGATTCTCGTACCTGAATCTGTCCCCAAACCGGAACTGGCAACTTAGATTAAAAAACATCAAGATATCCATAAACATCATTCATACTAAAATCCAAATAAGCAATAGCCATTTCAAAGTAGATTGCTACAATAGTCTTATTAGGAATTCATTGAAACATTTGCAAACCAGTTGGTCACCCTTATTGCGAGAGCATGGAAGGTGGGTCATCCTTCCATCTCTAAGTTCACCTTGGAAGCTGGTCATTCTCATTGATCAAGCCCAAGAGCATGGAATGTTGGTCTTCCATTCCACCTCCTAGCCCACGAGCATGGAAGGCTGGTCCTTCATTCCATCTCGGGGTGGCATACTTGATAAGAGCATGAAGGTCGATCTTCCTTCACCTCTTCTGAACTTGGAAGGCTGGTTTTCCTTCCTATTTGCAAACTGTTTCTCTAATATACAAATCTTCCATTACATGTTTATAATAAAAGATGCATTTAGATTACTCACAAAGATCAATAATTTCTGCAAGTATCTTTGTTGCATCAACACATATGCATAGATCTATAATTCTACTTATTTATCAGATTTATCTCTTATTTAGCATTGCTGCTAAAATTAATTTCAGTTCTTTTTAAGCTTATTTTCCTTGATCATTTGATGCCTTCCTTGAATGAATTGTTCTTTCTTTTATACCCCCCATTTGAGGGAGTCATACCTCTTCATGAAACCCCATGTGTTTGATAAGAGTCGCACCTTTTCAAAGCTGAGCATTTCTTCACAAACCTTAGTCGGTGCCCCTAAAGAAATCATTATCATTTAAATATTGCTTAAAATCTCCCTTAATCTAATCGGCCCTTTAATCATGGTTCACTTAATCCTAGTCAGCCCTCTTTTAATTAATCACTAGCAATTTTAATCTTTTTGGGGGGGGTCGGCCCCCTTACATTTATTCAATTGCCTAGGGTTTATTGTTTAAAGCTGCAGTCTGTGTTTATAAAAGCCATGGCATGGAAGGGGGCCATGGTTTCTATTTGCAAAATACCTCCTTAAAATTCAAAAGTGATTGCTTAGGGGATTGATTAGACTATTGCTATTTGAGTACCTCTTGATGGATTGACAAGTTATTTCCTAGAGTATTGCAATAAATAATTATCTGCTGTATGTGTGTGTGTGTGTGTGTGTGTGTGTCTATATGTGTGTATGTACATGTGTATGTATACACATACACACATACATACATACATACATATATATATATATATATATATATATATATATATATATATATATGTATATGTATATATACATATCCTTTATATTTGATCACCGTTGTAATATTATATATTTATTCTTTATTCTTGCTAGAAGTATTATCAATAGAAGTCTTATATTACAATTTCCATTTCTGAATTCTATAGTTTCTCAATGATGCCTCCCTCGAATAAAATTTCTTTCCTTTTATATCTCCCTTAGTGGAGGGTTTCATACCCCTTCATTTGGTAAGGGATGCCACTCTTCATCAAGTGAAGCATGTAAAGTTTTGTAACCGCTGCCTAAAGACCTTTTATCTGGCTGGCCCTCTCTGATAACCGATTTGAAATTTATTTCTTTTAATATCTTAAGTTCTTAACAGCTTCTATGCTATTGACTAGGAAATTATTAATGGAAGTTGTGAGCATGTGAGCATTATGGTGGGGGCATGTAATTCAGCGTTTGGTGCAATTTGGTTTGGAGAATGTTTAAGAATCCTTCACAACTCTACTGTAAGATTCTCCAAATGAAATATTTGGATAATGAGAATCTGAGAAGAATCCTAATTGTCACCAACCACCCCACAAAAAAAGCTCTCACAATTAGGAATTCATGATGAAGTGCAAGCATCTCATTACTAATCATATGTCTTGGACGGTAAATAATGACAAATATGCAAATTTACGGGCTAACTTATGAAATAAAGCTCAAGAGAGGCAAAGATATTATGGAAGATGTTTGGGGTGATAAAGTAACTGACTACATCACCAAATTAGTTGGTAATAATGCTATCAAGTGGGGATGGAAAAATTTAAGCGGAACTCCTATTTTTTTGAGAGCCAAAGATAAACTTGCAAAGGAGCTTAGAAAAAGGAAAATATTGATTGTTCCAAAATGGATCGAAATTATTGGGTGCAGGGCAAACTCTAGAAGCTACTAAATAAAAATTGGTTACCACATCCAAAACAATTCCCCAGCTAGCTCTTCTTGGCTAGAAAATCTATGTTGTGGTACTAATGTACTGCCAAAAGTAGAAGCTTATGCCTAGACAATGATTCATAAGTGAATGTTGACTTGGGACAGGTTGCATTCTATTCGAATCCAAGGACCCTCAAGATGCATGATGTGTCAAGATGTAGAAGAAATAGTCAATGTAATAAGCTACCCCAAATTGCAAACATTTTATTTTGCCCCTTTCTACTCAGTTATTTTGTCAAATAGATGGTTCCCAAACTGATTGCATGCTTTCCCAAGACATTTTAACAAACAGTTCGCTTGCTTGAGGTTTATTGGTTTCAGTTGCCAGTATGCAATGTATATTGCTGTCTAAATGTTTAATGCATAGGAATTTATGGATATTCAATTAGCTTTTCAAGAGAAGAGTAAATAAGAAAACCTTAACTGAAAACTGTGCAGTATATTCTAAATTTCATCAGCAATAAACTGATTACAAACAGGGGTTCACCACTTACTGTGTTGGTTAAGTGGTGGTGTTGTTGTTCTCTCCGCCCAGGTTCAAACCCCTGCTGGGCCATTGTGATCGCAGGCTTGTGCCTTCGCTGATCCGATGTGCTTGCGGGCTTGAGCCTCAGTTTTGTAATAAGGGGATGAGGTCCCCCATTTGTGGCCTTAATGGTCCATAGCTCCAGGTTAAAAGTGTTTCTTGTGGAGCCGGAGGTGTGTCGTGCCATCTTCACCAGTCACCTTAAAAAGTTTACCAGGCACTTTAAAAAATAAAAAAGATTACAAACATATCATCAGAAATTTTTGACATGTATGAATATATTGCAGACTGAGAACATAAAAGTTTGTGCAGATTGGCTTCAGGGACAGCCCTTCACTACAATCATTCAACTCCAAATATCTCTTTGCTTTTATATGTGCACTCGTATTACTTCTCCTGAGCCACTGAAGCTACGCCAAGTCTCCACACCACAAAGGAGTCACAGGAATCACACTGAAATCGCTACATCTGCTGCTACAGACTAGTTTCAGGCACTTTTTAAATATCTCAGAGATCTCACAGACCATAAACAAGTCACCAAGCAATGATTGCTCATGCTAGTGAGAATAAATGGCCTGCAAACTCCTATGTTTATTTCCACGCCAAAACCAAGCCAAGAATATTTTCTGAATAATAATCTTTAGCCTCCAAAAATTATGAAATATGACACTTTACGTTTAGCAGCAATAAACTCCCATGCCAAAGGAGCTAAGTTCAAACTCCTACACCCAAAAAATGGTAACCTTACACCATGATAAGGGATCACTTTTGAAGTTTTGACACAAAGTCTACAATGCAAATGAGGAATAAATCCATGCAAAGAAAGAAGTGATTAAACCATGCCAAGAATATAGGTTTCAAAAGAAGCTGCCAAACCCTCCAAACTCCATGCCAAAACTCACTGCAAATCTGACACTTAAAGAAACCACACAGAAGATAACTCAAATCTGAATGCACTGCGAAATACCCGTAAGATATCTCCAATAAATATTAGCCAAGGTAAATCCTTCACTACGAGATCCAATCTTCTCCAAGGATTTTGCCCATAGGGAGGATGAGTTGAACCAAGTCCAAACTCTAGAAACCACACAGGGTTTCTTCTTATTAAAAAGAAATATCAAAAATAATAAACTCTAATATTCAAAATGAGAACCAACACTCTATTACATAGAGTCTCAATGAGAAATCGGGGAAACAAGAAATTAGGGCAATTCAGAAAAAATAAAATAATAATACCACAAAGGGTTTCTTCTTATCAAAAAGAAATATCAAAAATAATAAACTCTAAATATCAAAATGAGAACCAACACTCTATTACATAGAGTCTCAATGAGAAATCGGGGAAACAAGAAATTAGGGCAATTCAGAAAAAATAAAATAATAGTATTTGCCCTTTCAAATATTTTATTTTGTTTTTCCCAAGTGGATGTCCATCCTTGGGCAATAAAATATCACTTTTTAATCTTTGTAGTTCTTTCCTCAAATCCAATGTCCACCATTGAGGCCTCATAAAACAACATTAAAATATCAATTGCTATCCTTAGTCTTGGCATCCACTAGCTAGGCCCACTTGGCAACTTAAAAAATAACTTAAATTTGTTCATTCAATCATTTGCCTAGGCATAGCTAGGGGGGTCATTGAACACTTTATTTCACTTAAACCATAAAGTCGCTTCATAAAATATTTAAGTGAATAATAAAATATTATTTCCCGACCTTAGGAAATTAACCAAGTCTCGAAACTGAAACTGAGAACAGTTACCAAAAATAGCATTTACTATAAATAGTGATATGGTAAAACTAGTAAGAACTACCCAACCCCAAAACTGAAGACATTGCTCTCTATAACTGAGGGAATACTACCACTAAGACATGTTACCAGATATAGCACTTACTATAAGTAATAATATGCTAAAAATAGAAATGTTCCCCAAAACTCCTGAAATCAAAGATGTTGCACACTAAAGCTAAGAAAAGACTGAAGCTAAGACCACTTGCCAAAAATAGCTGTAATTATAAATAGTAATATGCTTAAAATAGTAAGTCAGCTAAAACTCCCACCTGACCTAATCAATGTCAAGATGACACTTACTAAAAATAGTATGGACAAGTTGTCTGAAATCGCTCTAAAAAGTGTCATTCATCTCAATCAATCCATCTGAACACATTGGCAACATCAAAATACTCCTCTAATCATGGTGACACCAATCTAGAAAGCCATCACCAGCTGCACCGCAAGAGAACCTGAGAATGGGGACATAACAATCAATCGTCTTGTTTTACGATGCCCCTTTCTATACGATTGTTGGAGCTGGGAGCTTGGGCACTTGAATGGAATGGGACTTTCCCAAAGGATATCTTGGAGCTCTTTTGTTATTGGCCCCACGTTTTTAGCCAATCAGCTTGGTCTAGGTTATGGACAGTAATCCCATCCATGATCTTATGGCAAATCTAGAAAGAGAGAAATTGCAGAATTTTCAAGAGTTCACTAGTAGAAGTTGTCAAAAATATAGAGGTTGGAATTAGCGAGTTTGTAAACATAAAGTTACAAAGTTCAAAACAAAGGAGATGCACCCATTGGGATAGTCAAATCATGAATATGTGTCCATTACTAGAAATTCCAACAAATAGTTTCTCTAATGAAAATCAAATTGATTTCCTCCAAAACAGAAAAGTAAGAAAAGTGGATGCCCTTTGAGCAGAAGTCTAAAAATGAATTTTGATGGGGCCTCCCAAAGAAATCCTAGGGCCTCAAGTGTTGGATGCGTCATTAAAAATAAGGTAAAAATCCTCAATTGGGCTCTTTTGAAGCATAATATACCAATCAATGCCAACAATGAAGCTTAATTCGATGTTTTCATTGAAGGGCTCAAGTTGTCCAACCAGAAGAAGCTATTGTCTATTAATATCAACGCAAGCTCAATGATTTGCAGAAATGCAATTATTTCAAAGAAGCACACAGCTTGAAGCTCAAAAAGAGGATCAATGAGATCATCCCTATTTTGGATAAGAATGACTTTCAATCAGGCGTATCTCCAAGAAGCAAATATGGTGATAGACCGTCTTTCAAATCATGGCATTGAGCAAAGTCAGGAGGTACTTGTTTCAAATCAAAGTGATGTTCTGACAAATCTTGGAAGAATTCTTGATTGTGAATGATCCAAAATACCTAGTTGAAATTAATCTAGAGATACATGTGAATATGGTCTTCCAAAGACATATCGATCATATCCCTAAAACTACAAAAATCCTTTCCTTTGATGATTAACAGGGTGGAGCATTTTATGAAATAAGGATTGAATACGCTCCCTACAAGACAAATGCAGCGAAGAGCTTTTTGTTTCATCAAGGGACATCATTGCGAATGCTTGTAGGAAGATGTCCATGCAAAGGGGTTTTTTCAACTTAGAGGTACCCCCAATGGAAGGCACAACTAAAGAGTTGTGGGACGGATTTTTGAAGATGGCCACATTCATGACATTATTATTTTAGAAAACCTTTTTGTGGCTTTTGTTGACATCTTGGGAAAGAAGATGACTAGAGAATTGGCCACAAATAGACATATCCATAGCTCATGGTAAAAGGGTGTGTTGTTAGCAATCTCCAAACACAATTGTAAGGTTGTGATGCATGACAATGGTGAGATGTTTGGAAGGAGGGCTTTGAACAACAGTGCAAAGCTTAGCAAATGTCTCAGGCTTTTCTCCAACTAAATTTGTAAAAGTAACATGGAGGAGTTCAGGAAGTTTTTGACTAGCATGTTGAATCTCATTTCCTCTCAGCAGGTCAAGAGACTTGATGAACTCAAGGAAGGCCTCATGTTCTATGATGTAATACAAATTAGGAAATGAAATTTGTCTTTTCCCCTCCTCTGGTTTAAGGCATTTATTTTTTATCTTCTATTATAAAGGAAAGAAGCTGCCACTTAAGGCAGTAACTTGCAAAATATATATATAATATATACATGCATATATGTATGTATGTATGTTATATGTATATATTTTATTCATATTCCATGCAGGAGCATATTATAATATAAAGGGAGATAAGCTATCAAAGCAATATACTCTTCAGTAAACTTCGATACATAATTGAGCAAATTGCTAAAACATCTATTGGGATTATGTAGATTGCTCAAAATCTAAAAGTAATGAAAACTTTCGTTAAAACATTCTATCACAGCTTTCAGATAGTATCATTCTGATCACCTAATATTATAAAAGAGATGTGAAATTGGAGAAATACAATAGGCCACAGAAGACAAACAGACTGCAATATTGATGCAAAATGACAATGGGATTATTGACATACTTCCTGCTGCCATTCCTGAAGCCACCCCGAGGGCCTCTAGAGCACCAACTGCAAGAAAGCGAGACTTTGGCAATGACAGCATCTCCTTGGTCACAATGCCAGCCTTGTACCGGATATATAGAATGGAAAAATAAACCACCACATACCTGTAAGCCACCACAAAAGCTAAACTGTAAATATTTTTTATGTTATGAGGCTTGAAATAAATTCATGCTCACTACATTCACCACTATCAATTGCTTAATAATCAGGTATTGGAGGAATAAAACCTCGTAAACAGAATAACTTCTAGACTTATGGTATACAGGTGCTTATTACAATCAATTGGAAATAGAGTGATTACTACTCAGACACCTAATAAAAGCAACAAATAAAATAAAGGGGAAAAGATCCAATCATAAAAGATTTTTTATTTTGGTTTTTAGACTTAAAATCCATGAAACTCAATGCTCAAGTGTACAAAAAATCAATTTCAAACTCAGGCTCTAGAATATCATAAAGGATGTTAAGATACAAAACAAAATACAAGAGTAGCTTGACTCCTTGACAAGAGAGCATATAACCCAAACCCCCAACTTCTTATGGTCAAAGGCATACAATGAGTTCTCGGAGTAAAGTTGGCTGTATTCAACTGCCTGCAACATCTTACCCACATAAATTTGATGCTTTATATTAATCAAAATGCCATCACACAAAATGAACATGTAATTTTAAGAAATGGCTTAAAATTTGAGTTTATTAAAACATGAAATATTATTAATAAGTTTAAATGGTATCTAAGGGAACTCGTTATGCCTTCAAGGGTTTTACTTTCAAAGGTTATTTTGAATTTCTTTATCGCATATCTGATAATATTCAAATCAAAGATCTACTTCTGTAGATACAACTGTGCCACCTAATCCATCAAGCCTTGTTGATGCCAATATAAGATAAATTTATGCATGATACTGTTCAGTTATCCATGGTTCATACACATCCTCCAATAACTGTCCTTGTATCTGCTCACTATCCCTGATGCAGAAAATGCACTTGTGCTTGCGCAAATAGTTATGATGTCCAACATATTTCAAACCATAAATGTTGATCTCACTCTTCTTGTTGTATGGATATTGATAAGGTCTGATCTCAGGTACTTGCCTAACCAAGGCCTCCTCTAAAGCATTCTCTTCTTCTGTGATTGGAGGTGAACTGCTTGGAACATCATTGAATACCTGTTCAAAACATTCAAGAGGATCCTGAATTTTGTATGGATTGACCTGAGTTCCGCAATAACTTCCAAGGAGAAGTTATTCTCCCAGATAGTGTGTCCACTTTATTCTCTTAAACAGCATGTGTTACATCCCTTCCTTGTGGACTTTTCAAATAACTATTTTAATTGTTTCACTGTAAGTATGATGTTAATATTGAATTATGTTTACTTTAAACATTATTGAATAATGATGCATTTGAATGAATAACGTAATATATTGATGGATAATGATGTGTACCGACTACTGACAAACATGGATAAATGTTGGTACACGTAGATGATTTATGCTAGCAAGAAATGTTTATATATTATCAGAATGGAATGTAAGTTATGGCTAACTACCTCATGTGTTAGCGGATGCAGGAGAATGGTCACCCTTGAAGAAGGGAGGGAGAGTATCATAAGGGAGAGAGGATGCAGACGTGTGGGAAAGGTCAAAATTGCCATTCAAGTCGAAACCTATAGATGAGTAATCTTGTTCATCTGGTCACTTGGTGATAGAGTTAGGTCTGGTCATTTGTCATCTATTGTCAGGGTGGGGATAGGAGGTCCTTTCCTTGTTCATTGATTAATTAAAATGAATTTATCTTCATCAATAAGAATTTCATCCTTTTATTATAAATGAAAAGGATTAATCCTCAGCATCTCCTTTATCAATTTTAACGGGACAACTTCATAACTCTCTCTCTCTCTCTCTCTCTCTCTCTCTCTCTCTATGTATGTATGTATGTATGTACACATACACTGAATGCCAATAGTGATATGTGTATGTATGCAAATAGTAAACTATATATATACACACATACATATATGTCATGAAATAATGAGCGATTATATATATGCATCTACAATCAGTTTATATATATGTATGCATAGGGATATGAAAATTGGTACCAAGCTTTAATAAGCATAATTACATATATATATATTATAAATAGGTGTGTGTGCATGTGTGTATAAAGAAGGTGTAAGTGCATATCAGATCAACAATTATTAATCTCGATTATTAATATTCCATTCCATGTATCGGCTTTTTTCTTATTAACCTCTTGGAGGTGGCGAAAAGTAATCCCTTCTTGCCATCAAGGTGACAAGGATTTACCCTTCTTTCATTTGAGATATTCAAGATGATAGCTCCCTTCTTAGGGAAGCTTGCCTATCAATTTCTGCATACAATACTTTTCTTTGGTCTCTTGCATTCTGCAAATATACGGAAATCAATTCTTCTATTACCACTCTGCATTGAAATCCTTGTTGCTGCGTAAGCTCTTCACCTCATCAAGCAAGGTTAGATTTAGGGATTCGATCCCTATTCTACTACAACATTCTCGTTGTTTATTACAGGCAAGCAGAATCCTTCCATATTAATTCTAAGTGTTATTATTTCTTGAATTTAAGCAACTGATTCATAATAATTTGAATGTTCCGCATAGCATATCTTGAATTGAATAAAAGAGTGAGTAAGTTCAGGATTATTGTCATGCACTAGCAGTAGCTTTAATATTCTATGCATCACATATAAGAAGGAGAATATTGGAGTCCTCGCTGCTTACCAAATTCTCTAAGCCTGCATATAACAAACGGAACATAGACTTGCATATCAAACTCAATCTGCATTAGCAGACTTACTCTTTGTTTCAAATCGGAGAATAAAAACCTATGTCAAACATAACTATAATGAATCTGGATTTCAAATATGAATTCATATATCATTTGTGAATTCTGCAATTCTAGTATGAATCCGTATATCATTTATGAATCTCTAATTCTATTTTGAACCCGTATATCATTCATAAACCTGCAATTCTATTATGAAACCATATATCATTTATGAAGCTGCATATCAGATGTGTATTTGAATATCGAATATGAAGTTGCATATCAACTTTGAATCAGTATAACAGATATGAATTTGCAATTTAGCTATGAATCTACAAAACAGTCAAAACCATTCTTAGAAATACATGGTAATCATAGCACCCTAGCCTTCTATCATTGAGCACAATCTATACTTGCTCAAGAAGTTGCCTCATCTGTGGAATAATACTTAATCATTACTTAATCTGCATTGATAAACTTTACAGTTCAATATACTGTAAATTTCATAAATGACGAATGATCCTTTGGTTGGGCAAAATGAGATCAATATACGAATATGACAGCATGTCATCAATAAGAATGTTGTAACATCTTACTTGCATTATTGGATCAAACCCTGATCAGATAAGTTATAAAACAAGAAACTGAAAACGTGACAGCATTTGAGAAGGGTTCCATTTCTTATCCTAGGAAGGAAAATAGAATGAATGAAATATAATCATATTAAAAATGAATTATAATAGCTGAAAACTGTTGGGAAGGGACTCCCCTTAGTTGGTCTTTTGACCATTAAAAAACATATATGTTAAACAGTTGCCAATAAGTCACCATTCCTTAAGGTCATTGGACCATTATTGCCTAAAACGGACAGCAAGTCTGAGATAGGTCATGGAGACCCAAAAGAGTCTAAAGGGCTAAATTATACGAGTGAGGTGGTGAATCTAAAGCACAAAGTACAGTGCTTGCGTTTATAAACCTTGGCCAAGATGGCGCTATGCATATAGTATGCGACCATCAGTCACATGAGCCAGAAGTATATGTCAAGTGGAGTCTAGACGGTGTGACCGACTAAGATTGATGTAGGTCCTAAACACCAAAGACTTGGATGGCAATAAGACCGAATCCCATTTTTGCACCTCTCCTGTAGGATCAGGCCACTTGTAAAAGGAAGTTGTGCACAAGACCAATGGTCAATGGATGGTAGGTAAAGCCTTTGACAATGCTCTTCCTCTCTCAAGAAGACATTGAAGATTAAAATCTACCAGAATGGGTCAAAGCATAGTTATGAATGATATCATCTGAGACCACTCGATTCCTACACACCACTCCCCAACAATGGTTGGTCACTCCACCCAACCAAGACATACCCTCAGGCCCTCCCCACCGTGCTAATAGAGATAGTCACATGTCCCAAACATTAATGCAGTCACACACAAGGATAGTAGGCTAACACACACCAATCAAACAAGACCACAACGTAGATCCTAATCAAGTTCACATGTCATCTTATCATGCAACGGGGAGTCATGACCTCAATACATTACTTCCTCAATCATATTCTACAAAACTCAATAAGACAACAATAAGTCAATAGTATGTGAAGCTCAACAATCATCGATCATGGATCTCGTAAAACATGGCTCTTAGCAAGGCATACACTTGCCGACATCAAGAAACACTAACAAAATGGAAGGCACAGGAGCTGCACAAATTTAAAGGGCTAGGTGCATAGAGAACAAGAGCGAGGAGTGTCATTGAGTGAGCTCATAACAAAGGCGCCACCACTCAGCGTTGAGCATTCTCTCATACTAACGAGAGTGTCAATTGAGAAAGAACAGCCACCACATGCCCATACATACATGTAATGTCCCCGTTTTTAGACTTATGGGATTAGCTTGGTTTGGCGACCCTCACAGGCTAATCAGGCGTTCAGAGGGGGTCAGATGGTGGAGCCAGCACTGGGATTCCATTCTAGAGGTTCGACTTATCAGGTCTACTCTTCGTTCGGATCATTTTGGTCAACTTACTATTTTTAGTAAACAATATTTTGGGTATGGCCAAGATTAGCAGGGCGTCTGCACGAAGCGTCAAATATCTCAGGATCGAATTTCAGAGAATCTCCAATTTGAGAGACTTACTATTTTTAGTAAGTATGTTTTTAGCAGTGGCTATTTCTGGCAGGGCAGTGCCTATTTCTGGCAGGGCAGTGCCTATTCCTAACTGGGCAGTTGGACTTGGTGCTTTGTCAAAAGTTCATTGATTGCAGTCAGACAGTTCAGTGGCTTATATTTTAAATGTGTTATTAAATTAAATTATTTTGATTTAATTTAATAACTTATGACTTTATAACTTTATGTTATAAAGTGAGATTATTTTTAAAGCCAATTAAGTGAAAATATTAAAAAGTACTTTTTCCAAAAAGCCTATATATTCTACTCGAAAAAGCACTTTTCTCATCTCTTATGCAATCATTATTTTTCTTGGAATTTGGGAAGAAGACAAACCTGGTTAGGGTTTCGATGACTGATTCCTCATTTCGTAATTTGAGCCATTATCTGATGATGGTGAATTTTACATGCTGATTATCTCTAAGATCACAATTCGGTGTTGTTGTATATCGGATGTGTGAGAGTTCTAAATCTGGAGTTTGAAGTTTAGCTGCGTAATTGTGTTATTGAATTCAACAATTGAATTATGTTATTAATTTTTGGAGGTTGATATTTAATTTCTTGATAATCGAATGTGTTATCAAAGGAGGATTATTGAATTTCAGAATGTATGCATTCTTTTCATGCTGCGACTGTATACCTGTGGACGTCATTTAATTGCTGGAGATTACTTCATACTAGGGCTGCGTTAAATTGTAGAATTCAAGCACGTGATAGTTGGAGGCTTGCGGCAGCACTCCTGGACACGTGTGAGATCATAACAGAGCTGTTTTAATTCTGTTGGTGCCGTAACTATCAGGGGCGTCATTTAATATTGCTAGGGCCAGCCATGTTTTTAACAATCTGCCACGTGACAATAGCAAGCTAGAGTCTAATTTGTTTGGGAGCTGTGTTACGGATTTGTGGATGAATATTACATTTACGCAAAACATTGCAAAAGTGTCAGGTGCCTTGATTTCCATTTTAATTATTTGTTTATGCATTTGTTTGTGATGAAAATAAGAATCAATAAAATTATCAAGGAAATTCAATTTGTCTTAATTGAATGATATTTAAATATTGGTGGAAATATCATCGGAATTTGCTTGGTTTAGATATTATTGAAAATAGTTGCAGTTGCATTCAAATTATCAATATATATTCAGAAAGAGCCAAGTTTGGTTCTTCATAGTGGTATCAGAGCTTTCTTCCTGCCATCTTGTGGGGTCTGGATTCATTTATTTTCTGAAGTATTTTAAAAGTGACCAGCACTTCCATTTTTTCCTAGCTATGGATAAATACTAGAGATCCAGTTCCAAAAGTCGTCATAGCAATAAGGGAAATAGAGCAGAATTAAATGTTTTAGTAGAAAGCATGGAGAGACTTTGACTGCATCAGCAGAGATTGGCAGAGAGTTTGTCGGATCCAGTTACAGTAGACAGGGTAGCGAAATATATGGTCTCTGCCTTTAGAAGGCCGACATCAAGTTTGCAGGGGAGAAGGCTAGAGTTTTCTCCGACAGTTGTCCGCGATGCTGATGTTCCTGCATCTAGTTCAGCACCTGCTATTCCCATTCGCAATGCTGATGATGGATTTATTGCATCGAAACCAGTGGATGTTTTAATGCCATTGGTTGACAGCAGTGTTGAGTATCACCAGGTTGAGGCTCCCAGAGCAGTCACTACAGATTGTACGGAGGCAGTTGATGTTGCAGTTATCACTGAGTGTTCAGACTCTTTCATGGAGGGAGTTATTATTGGAGATGTTTATGTCAGCTGTAGTAGTGTTGCTCCAGTTCAGGAGGCAGTTGCTTCCTTAAATGGGACCGAGTTATGTATGGAGTCTCTCAGTGGTGAGGGTGGAGATTTGGGCATTACAGCGGGGTCAGATGACGACATTTCGTGCTCCAGCATTATTGGTGCACAGCTTGACGTTGAGTCATGTGTGCAGAGACAGGTGTCCGCAGATGAGATTTCAGCAGGAGATGTGGGAGCTGATAGTATAGACACATCTGATGACACTTTTGAGGATGCTGTGAGTTGCATTGGAGATGACACCCCCTGTGAGATGCTGAGTGATGACTGCGAGGAGCATGTGAGCTCTGACAACTCAAAGATTTATGATAGCAGTCACAATGTAGGATCAGTACAGGACATAGTGGTTTATTCCTGTGTTGAGGATGTGAGCATGGAGCTTTCTAGTGATGACACTCAGGATGGGAGTGTTGCAGCTGATTTGGGCGACATAGTTTCATGCCACAGTTTAGTTGATTCATATGACGACATTGAGTCGGGTATGCAGCCAGAGTTAGTAGAGGGGATGCAGATAGATGATGTGTACACTAGCATTGCAGATATCTCCGATGGTGAGAGCGAGGACGATGAGTGTTTCTGGCTTTCTATATTTGACTTTGGGTGTAGATTCAGTGTTGTCATATGGTGATGGCGAGTTCCAGGATTCTGTGTTACAGGGACCCACAGATGAGGACAGGGAAGCTTATGAGTGGCAAGAGTTTGTTTCAGCCAGGGCTTCCACTTCTGGAGAGAGGGTCACTTCGTCAGTGACTCATGAGGATGTCTCAAGGTCTGGGCTATTAGATAGTTGCAGAGGACGAGGGAGCTGGAGATTGTTTTGAGTCAGTTTCAGTAGCAGCTTTCCCGGATTTAGATGAGGACGTGTCTGATGCCTGTACTCAGTTTGTAGAGGTGTACTTAGATGTAAGTACACAAAGGGAGGGGGATCTTGAGGGGAGTTTGTTGGATACAACTTCCTCTCATAGTATGGACCAGAGTAACGAAAATCGCGGCGATTCAAGCGATTCCGCGATCCGATCACCCCTGGCCGATTTTTTTGGAGCCAAAATCGGAATCGGCCGATTCATGAGGCAAAAATCGCCTTAATCGGCCACGGCAGTCAACAACTTAAAGTTAAAAAAAATTTTAAAACTTAATATTTTTGCTTTCTTTTTTAGGTCGTTTTGCTTGGTTATAACCCTAAAAGGGCTTCTATTTCACTTTTATGAGTTAAAGTGAGGGAAAGTGAGAGAGAGGAATAGAAAAGAGAAAACATAGGTTTAGGAATAGCAAGAAAGAAGAGCATCAAGGAGAGCATAAATCTGTTTGGGGAGGCTTGAAGTTCGCATTGGGAGCATCAAGGAGCCAATAGCAACACTCCTCAACTCATTTCCAAGAGGTAAGTGTTGATTTTTTTTTTCCATGTTAGTGTATTCTTCATTTTTTTGCAAAATTTGTTTAATTTTAGCTTTAAAATTTAGAACTTGAATGTTTTTTTGAATAAATTGCAAAGTATGATCTTGCAAACCCTACAACGTGTTTACAACCAATTTGCAAACATAACTTTACAATTTTCACAAAAAAAATGTAGGGTTTATGGTTTCTTATTAGTTTAAGACTATTTAATAGCCATTTAAGACATGTTTTTAATTTTTTATTTAATTTTCTTATTGCAACAGCCTTAAGTTTTAACTTTCATTTTCCAAATTTCCACAATGGGAAAAGACCCTTCTTGGAAGTATACCGAAGAATTTCCAGGAAGGACAAAATATCAAACAAAATGTATTTTTTGCAAAGAAATAAATTCCGGTGGCATTTATAGATTCAAGTTCCATATTGCTGGTATACCTGGACATGATATCACAGTTTGCACTAAACAAACTCCTGAGGCACAACGTGAGGTATATATGCAAATAGAGAACTTTGAAAGAGAAAAGTTAGAGAAGAAAAAGAAACTTGAACAGTTGCAAGCTATTGGTTCTCCACCCCCATTCGCATCTGCATCTGCATCCGCATCTGTAGGTTGTGTTGGAGAGGGTTCTTCCAAGCCACCATTTCGTCCTAGTGCTAGTTCTAGGGCTGCCACCACTGCTATTCCTTCAGCTTCTACTTCTGGTACTCAGTCTGCTAGTATTACCATTGGACCTAGAGTGCGGAAGTCACGATTGGACAGTTATTTTGTACAGCGCACTAATCCTGGCTCACAACCCTCGCTTGAGAGCATGTCTTGGAACAAGGACATTCATGATGCTGCAAGAAAACAAATTTGCAAATTTTGGTACTTTTGCAATATTCCATTTATTGCAGCCAGGTAATTAAAATTTAATTTACTTTATTTGGTAACTAGTTTTCCTTAATTAAGATTTTTAAGATTCTAAATTCTATTCATAATCTATTTGTGACAGGTCTCCTTATTGGCAGGGCATGATAGATGCCATAACTATTTGTGGTGCGGGGTTCAAAGCCCCTACTGAGGCTGAGTTGAGTAGAGATCTTTTAGACGAAATGGTTGAGGACATGAAGGCTGAGCTACAGGAACACTGACTAGAATGGGTCAAAAGGGGATGCACCATCATGACTGATGGGTGGACTGATATGAGGAATAGAACACTCCTCAACTTTCTTGTGTCTTGTGGAGGTGATTAAATAATTTAAATTATGATTTGTTGAATAATTGAATGCTAATTTAATAATGATTCATGATAATTAATTGTTTTGTTCTATTTATTTTGTATAGGAACCACCATGTTCATCAAATCTATTGATGCTTCCGATCATGTAAAAAATGCCACATACTTATGTGAGCTTATTGAGGAGGTTATAGCAGAGGTGGGGGAAGCAAATGTGGTGCAGGTGGTCACAGACAATGCAGCAAATTATGTTGCTGCAGGTAAACTTTTAGTTTTAAACTTTTAAGTTTTTTAACTTCTCTAATTTAACTTAATTTCTGAATTCTAATTTCTAATTAATTTAAAATTTTTGTAGGTAAACTCTTGATGGAGAGGCACCCCACAATATTTTGGTCTCCTTGTGCGGCCCATTGCCTTGACCTCATGTTGGAGGACATTGGTAAGCTTGAGTGGGTCAAGGCATGCATTGATAAGGCCAAAAATGTGTGCAAGTTTATCTACAACCATGCACTCATCCTCAGCACAATGAGGAAATACACAAAGCAAAGGGAGTTAGCTCGTCCAGGCATCACGAGGTTTGCCTCGAATTTCATCACATTGCAATCCATCTTGAAAGTGAGGGTAGAATTGAGGTCCATGTTTGTTGGGCCTGAGTGGACAGCCTCTTCCTTTGCCACCACCACTGCAGGGATAGATGTTGTGAACACAATGTTTGATGAGAATGGTTTTTGGCTACCTGCAGCTGAAATATGCACGGTAAAATTTTCACAATTATATAATTTTGTTTTATTTCTAGTTTAAAACTTTAATATATTATTATAATTTAATACTTGACAATTGACTCAATTGTTTGTTTTACAATGTAACTTACAACTTACATTATGATTATATGCAAGTTTGTGAGCCCCTTGTATCTCTCCTACGAATTGCTGATGGCGAGAAGCCCTCTATGGGCTACATCTATGAGGGCATGGATAGGGTCAAGGAAGCCATTAGAAGCCAGTATGCAGGAGTACAGGAGAAGTATGAGCCCATTTGGGAGATTATTGATAGGAGATGGCAAAATCAGCTCCATAGGCCCATTCATGCAGCAGCTTATTACCTAAATCCTGCATTTCATTTCCGTCCTGATTTCAAGGCGGATGACGAGGTTTACAGTGGCCTATTTACAGTGTTGCAGAAGATGGGTAGCAATGTCCCAGCTACAACCAGAACCATAGAGCTAGACAAATTTAATTATAAGGAGTCGTCTTCTCTAGTTCAATGGCCATAGAAGGGCGGTCATCAATACAGCCAGGTAACCATAAAAATAATATAACCTTAAGTTATATATCTTTTAAGTTTTTAACAGTTTAACGGTAACCTTTATCATTTATGAGACTAATTGTTTTTTCTTTCATTTATTTCAGATAGATGGTGGGAGACATTTGGGTCCTCTGTCCCAACTCTTCATAAAATTGCCATTCGGATTTTGAGTCAGCCAAGCAGTGCCTCTGGATGTGAGCGTAATTGGTCCATGTTTGAGCATATCCACTCAAAGAGGCGAAATAGGTTGTCTGTGCAGAGGTTGAATGATCTTGTCTTTGTTCATTACAACCTCCGGCTTAGGACCAGACAGATTTTGGACCCTAATAGCTCTCCGATCACTCTAGACGAGGTTGATCCAGAGTCAAAGTGGCTGACTGAGGCTACCGATCCTGTCTTCACGGAGGAAGACCGTGACTGGGTTGACCAGGCAGATAGAGAGGCCGAGGCAGTGGCCATAGCAGAGGAGGAGCTTAGATCACGTTCAGGCACTAGCAGACGCACACGCACACGTAGAGACTCTACAGTTTCAGCCCCTGCTGCTGTTGTTCAGGAGTCTGTGTTACCTGCGGGGGCTATGGCTACTCAGAGCTCTAGGACCTACCTTAGACGCCTTGTTAGGAGGCAAAATATAGATTACTCTGAGGCTGAGGCTGAGGCTGCAGCCGAGCTAGAGGATGATGATTCAGCTTGAGGCACTTGGCAGATAGACTTGTTTTTTTATTTTGTTTACAAACATATGTTTCATAACTTCATAAGTATAACTTTCATGGATCTTCATTTTGACATACATATATGATTTGATGTCATTGGTTTTATCATTTATGCTTTATCATAGAGTTACATTTACATTAGCTATGTCATTGAAATCCTATGTTTTCTATTTACTTCAGCTACAATTTATGTTTTACGTATGTGATGGATCATGGATGAACCTTATTTATGTATGTTAGGCTTTAGCTTCTATTTGATGATGTAAAAGTGTGCTTATTAAGTCATATTCAATAAATGGTGCATGAAATAAGTTTTAAATCATTAAAATCTCTAAATTTCAAGGGTTTTTTCACTTTGCCGATTCGTAGCCGATTCACTGGCGATTCACCGCCGATTCGCGATTCGATTCGGCCTTGCCGATTCCGATTCTCGTTACTTTGGTATGGACAGTGCATTTGAGGTTGTACATAGGAAGCCTATTGTGCAGAGTCATCATGTGACCAGCCAATTGCGAGTTGATCAAAGGGATATCTCTTCTACTCTCGAGCATTTTGATGTCGCTCGTCAGTTGCTGGCTATTTATGGTTGGGGTACTCCTATGACAGATCAGTCCAGCAGTGGTTACCTTTCATTGACAGAGATTCACTCTTTGCGTGAGGCTGTCAAGATTTTGAGGCAGAATTATTTACAGATGGTAGCCGACCGAGATCACCTAGTTGAGTGGGGGAGTACAGCTTATGAGGCACTGATGAACGGAGAGGAGGAGGTGAGTGAGCTTACCCAGGAGCTCACAGCGACTACTGAGGTTTTAGAGGACACTCAGCGGGCTCTTCAGGAGTCGCAGATCCGATTAGAGGAGGTGACCGTGGAGTTGGAGCATTTACGGTCTACACCAGCCCCAGACCCAATTCGATTGCACATTGAGGTGGTTGGTGGTGAGTTTGCTCCTATAGTTGGTGTTGAGGAACATGATGTTGTGGCAAACACATCTGTTCCGGATATGGGAGCACTTGGTATGGATGAGGTAGGAGTACCAGAGGAGGCAGGCTCTCAAGTTGATTTGCTTCCTTTAGCTGGGAGTGAATCTACTTCATCATCTCACTTAGCTGATAGCACGGGACAGTTGGTTGTGCCACATTTACGAGGGGATCAGCTGTGGATTGCGGGGGAGCGAGTTGATGCTTCCACGTATAATTTCTACTGCACCAAGTCATTTATGGAGTATCTACTTGAGAGTGCAGACGTGCGTCAGGATTCTTATAGTGTGTCTAAGGGTACTCTCATCCGAGGCTCTTGTGCTATTCGGAGGTTGGTCGGGAAGATTGTGGAGACTCTTTCTACTATGCTTCCCCACAGGGATTTTGAGGTTGGGTTTGTTGAGAGGGTTGCTCAGGTTCCTACCCAGCCTACAGTTATGTGGAGTCAGAGATTGGAGCCATCTTTTGATTCCCGGTTTGGTAATGATGAGTCATTGACAGAGATTGGGAATTCCTACCGGCATTATATGGTGGGGTATGCTCATCATTTTTCTTTTGACCCACAGGTGGATGATTTGATCTCACGCAAGGGTAAACCGGCTCCAGTATCTTACCATCCATTATGGGATGGATTGGCAACATCTTTTATAGATGGAAGTGGCAGTTGCAAGTTAGACTACTTGCAGTATCCACACACTCAGGACTGTCTATCAGAGGGCAGAGTTGATAATAGTGATTCAGGCACATTGGGTCACTATTGTTTTCCCAGTACAGTTGGGTGTGAGTGTCAGATAGACAGCGACTCAGGTTTTGACAGAGTTGTTATTTCAGTTGGGTTGAGTTCCGCTGGGTTATTTTCAGCATCGACATCTACAGTTGGTTTACAGATGTTTTCAGTCGTGCTTGTTCTGTTGATGTCGGTTCTCTCTTCACAAGAGTTTGGTGAGGATCGGAACATTACTTGTGACCATCCTTGGGATCCGGGTGGTTTATGATGTTTGCTTGTTTTTCCTGATTGCTTGAGGACAAGCAATCTTGGGAAGGGAGGACTGTAATGTCCCCGTTTTTAGACTTGTGGGATTAGCTTGGTTTGGCGACCCTCACAGGCTAATCAAGCGTTCAGAGGGGGTCAGATGGTGGAGCCAGCACTGGGATTCCATTCTGGAGGTTCGACTTATCAGGTCTGCTCTTCGTTCGGATCATTTTGGTCAACTTACTATTTTTAGTAAGCAATATTTTGGGTATGGCCAGGATTAGCAGGGCGTTTGCACAGAGTGTCAGATATCTCAGGATCGAGTTTCAGAGAATCTCCAATTTGAGAGACTTACTATTTTTAGTAGTGGCTATTTCTGGCAGGGCAGTGCCTATTCCTAGCTGGGCAGTTGGACTTGGTGCTTTGTCAGAAGTTCGTTGATTGTAATCAGACAGTTCAATGGCTTATATTTTAAATGTGTTATTAAATTAAATTAATTTGATTTAATTTAATAACTTATGACTTTATAACTTTATGTTATAAAGTGAGATTATTTTTAAAGCCAATTAAGTGAAAATATTAAAAAGTGCTTTTTCCAAAAAACCTATATATTCTACTCGAAAAAGCACTTTTCTCATCTCTTATGCAATCATTATTTTTCTTGGAATTTGGGAAGAAGACAAACCTGGTTAGGGTTTCGAGGACTGATTCCTCATTTCGTAATTTGAGCCATTATCTGATGATGGTGAATTTTACATGTTAATTATCTCTGAGATCACAATTCGGTGCTGTTGTATATCGGATGTGTGAGAGTTCTAAATCTGGAGTTTGAAGTTTAGCTGCGTAATTGTGTTATTGAATTCAACAATTGAATTCTGTTATTAATTTTTGGAGGTTGATATTTAATTTCTTGATAATCGAATGTGTTATCAAAGGAGGATTATCAAATTTCAGAATGTATGCATTCTTTTCATGCTGCGACTGTATACCTGTGGACGTCATTTAATTGCTGGAGATTACTTCATACTAGGGCTGCGTTAAATTCTAGAATTCAGGCACGTGATAGTTGGAGGCTTGTGGCAGCACTCCTGGACACGTGTGAGATCATAACAGAGCTGTTTTAATTCTGTTGGTGCCATAACTATCAGGGGCGTCATTTAATATTGCTAGGGCCAGCCATGTTTTTAACAATCTGCCACGTGACAGCAGCAAGCTGGAGTCTAATTTGTTTGGGAGCTGTGTTACGGATTTGTGGATGAATATTACATTTACGCAAAACATTGCAGAAGTGCCAGGTGCCTTGATTTCCATTTTAATTATTTGTTTATGCATTTGTTTGTGATGAAAATAAGAATCAATAAAATTATCAAGGAAATTCAATTTGTCTTAATTGAATGACATTTAAATATTGGTGGAAATATCATCGGAATTTGCTTGGTTTAGATATTATTGAAAATAGTTGCAGTTGCATTCAAATTATCAATATATATTCAGAAAGAGCCAAGTTTGGTTCTTCACAATACACCCATAGCCTCGTGATAGCACTCATGGTGTGTCCGAGGAAATTATTTATCTTGGTTCATTTTATTAATGTGTGTCATTAGTTTTCACTTGTTAAGATGTCAAACGGGTTTCTTGGGGGCCCCTTTGTGCCCTGTCCCCCATTGGACACCACTCCCATCATTGCCCCCTATTAACTACCCAAGGCTCAAGAAACCAATCATAAACCAAGGTCAAATACAAGTTCCAACATAGAGTCTCTTTCATCAAAATTGAGCCATAACATCAATTTCGCCCAAAAGTTCCTCAATCAAAAACCAAAGAACAAATCCAATACATTGCAAACATATGGTTTCCACAATACATAATGTTGAAATGCAATGCTTTTGGAATTGACTGTGTGTTTTTTGTTCGATGTTTTGGATCAAACTCCATGATCCATAATCAGGAATAGATAGCCAACAAGAGATCCGAAATGTCGGACAAAAAAACACAGTCAATTCCAGAAGCCTTGCATTTCAAATCCAATACATTTCCCAACCAAAAATCTCATGCACAAAGTATATCATTCCACATTTAAGTATCCCAATTCTAAACACAAATCAACAATTCATTCAACAACAAACTTGTCTCAAAACTAGGCAATAGAAGCCATCTGCCCAAATTTTCTTTAAAAAATTCAAACCCAATGAAATAGAAATCTGAGAAAACACATTGATTCTCATTCATACGGCATCCCAAAAATGCAATTATTTTCTCAATACACTCATCCAAACACAAATGGGCAACATAACAACACTAAAACCCTCATTTCACAATGCAAATTGGGGAAATGATCAAATCAACACCAAATTCAATTCTATAAACTAGAAACATGTTTAAAAACATCAAATAAATCATTTGCAACACTCTTTCAACATTTAAGTTGAAAAACTAAGGAGAAATGAAGAGATTTTTTCCTCAAATCTAGAAAATTTTGAAAACTAAAGAAATTGCCAAAGACTCAACCAAACCGATTGAAAATCAGAGAACTGGTAGAATTCAATGAGAGAAATCCAAAGATCAAATGCCTACAAAAACCTTTTCCTCCAATCATCGAATCCAAGCCAATGTCAAATTCAAGAGGAGAGGGTTTTTGAGCAAGCAGCAAATTAGAATTCACCAAGTGGTTTTTTTTCAATGAACTTTTTCACAATTAAAAAGGAACTCGTTCAAAATAATAAAATAAAGTAAAATCACTTAAAATAAATTTAAAAAACTTCCAAAATCCCCCAAACAAGTAAACCATTTAATTCCAATTAAATTAGATAATCATACAAAATATTTGTCTGCAACAACAAATCACCCAAATAATTATTTAAAATATCATTAAACAAATTAAACCGTCAGCAATAAAATGCAACTTAAATTAAAATGCTTAAACACTTTCACAGGCTGACTACATTAGAAAACTAGGTATCTGAAAGCTACCAACGACAATAGTCGAGGCTCAAATAATAATAAAATACTGGAAAATCACCCTTACGCAAGTACAATGGGTTTAGGTAAAGGAATATTTGGCCAATGTGCTATCTCCGGCAACCACCGTCGGGGTTATAGGCATGCTCAGACCTGTGGAGCCAGGTGCAATCGATGCTTGGTACCTCCCATCACTCAAATGCCACATGTCAAGTGTACCAGTATATATATAAATAGTTGAAGCACATACATGATCATCAAATAACAATAGTCGGTGAAAGGGAACTTCAGCGGCGTAATCATTCCACGAATGTTATGACACCACCCCTTCTCACCCAAAATCACCATCTATCTAATTTATCAATTATCATTAATTAACATTAAATAACATTAAACATCATGGATCATCATTAATCATCATCTAAACATCACAAATATAATCTTATCTAAGCTATAATGTTAAGCATTATCAACATCATCAATAACACGATATATAATCAAAATCATTAACTAACATTAACATCATTTAATCAATATTAACGAACACGTGATGAATCCTAGGAATAGGTTGACAACAACACAAAATCATCACAATGTAGCACATGAACTAATAATATCACCACATCACACTCGTCATGGAATCACCGGTAATGTCAATAACCAAATCCAAACATCTCAACAAATTACTAGCACAACATCAATATATCACAATGAAATCACAGCAACCACTACATAATCAAATATCCTCAAAACCATATAGTCCAACCATCATTGAAGAATCATCACACACACAATCACAGAATCCATAACCAAAGTCTAAATCAGATCAAATGAGCAACAACGAAATGCAAACACAAGAGGCACTACATACAACATGTAAGCTTCAACCATTGATTGTTTTCTGATCAACATGGGCCTTTGATCCATGGCTGAAGTTCAAAAGCTTCAATCTAACAAGAGTGCATTCGGGATTTCTCAATGGAAAGTAACAAAAACAAAGTTTTGTTGGGGAACATTCTCATCTGAAAGTGTATTCAAGAAGGTGAAGACATTGATTTCCATAACGATAAAGGTGTCCAATGGAGTGCTTGTAACATGGTGATGACATAATAGAGATTTAGGCAAATCCAAATTTGGGCATTGTTCTTAATTGAATGAGGTAGCTGCCAAACATATAACAATAAGACAAAGGTCATGTTGTTTTAAGCAAGATTTGAGCCCCTATGGTATGAGCTATTTGGTGCACATTCATGAGGCACCAAAGGCTGAGGGTATTTAATTGTTGCACATTATAACTTGCAAATCTGAAGAGATTTCCTTCAAAACTGAAGGGGCAGTTTGGACTAGAAATGTCTTTTGCAGTAGTATATATTACGATCAAGTTTTCCAAGTGCCAAAATTCTTCTGCTCAAGTGCACCCTTTGTTTGCTATAAATTCATTGTTTCAACAGAGAAGTTGTTCCAACAAATTTATTGAAGACATAATGGAAGTGAGATAGGGTGATTGCAAATAGAGGATTGAAATTGGTGTCAAGTGCACATAGAGATTAGAGAAACACCAATGGAATATATATACAACTTCCTTTGATGAAGTTAGGGCTGGTTGGATCTTTTTCTCATAATTGGAAGACTCGGCTAGGACTCGCCAAGACTCGTAGGACTCGCAAGTCCGTTGGCTCACCGAGTCAACTCACCACAGACTCGTGAGCTGCATCCTGGAGAGTCTTAGGCTAGGACTTGGAAGTTTTGGGCTATGACTCTCGCACCTAGCTGGAAACACCCAGCCACTTTTTTTCTTTTTCTTTTTAATTTTTTTTTTTTTCATTTCATTTTGCTCTTTGTGCGCAAAACAGGTCTATATTGTGAAGTAGGGTTTGAAGAAGACAAACATTCAAGATCGAAGATTAATTTCCTTTCATTGATTTTGTAAAACTATGGTTTTCTTCTTTGTCAAGTCCGAGCCGAATTTTTTGCCGAGTCCCGAGTCCCAGTGCTACTTTGAGTTGTCGAGTCTGTGCCAAGTCCAAATTTTCAAACTTTGCTTTTTCTAATGAAATTAACTTTAGTATGTTCTAGGGTATCAATCTTTCAGTTCATGTTTAATTTATTTTGTCTTTAATGTACTGTAAATATGGAGAAGTTGCTTGCATGCAAAAAATTATTTGCATTATCTGAATAACTCTACAATTGGCTGAAAGAACCAGGTAATAATATTGAACTCTGGCACTACAATTGTGTTAGTTTCTATAACCTAGTTGCAGATTAACTGCTCAACAAATTTCTCAGAACAAAAGAATAATTTTAATCTATCTAATTTGTAACAGCCAATACTCTGGGTTGTTTAACATAAATGAACAACAATGAACAATGGAAGCAAATTTACATGAAACCAATAACAAATAACACAGATATACCCAGAAAACCCCAGTGTGGGGAAAACTTGCAAACACACATTTATTCAACTTCAAGAGCAAGAATTCATACAGTAGATTACAAGATTGCCAAAACAATTATAAAGAGATAATTTCAGCCTCACAATCCTCTTTCTCTACCCCTTACTAAATCACCAAACTACACCTATGCAAGAATCTGAAAAATTATAGCAGAAAGTATAGCAATTTATATTTGCAAGAATAGTTACCTCTGCTTTCCTGACTGAAATTTTCTTTCCCTTTCTTCCTTAGGTTCTCTTGGAAATTCCCTTTTGGCTAGATGTGTCTAGCTCTTCCTCCACACTCCAATTTATAATCATCCAGTGACCCAAGATCTCCAAGCTAAAATTAGCTCCAAACTAAAATTCACTTAGAGATAAAATAAGACTACATTAACTAAAAATGTAATTAATGTGCTTTTTCACTAAAGATTGCAAATTCTTCACTTTTTACATGAACTAAGTGCATGGAAAATTTACTGGATGAATTCCACATGCAAAGACACCACACCTATTTAGAAGTAATTGTCCGAGCTACAACTCAACACTCCCTCTTAGCGAGGAAGGTGTTATGCACAACAACCAACTTACCCCTAAAGAATACAAACTTGCCCTTCATCAAGGCCTTGGTCAAGATTTCTTTCTCTGACAAATAGGGAATCAAGTGATGCCGTAGCCCATCAAGGATAATCCTCTACAACTTGGCCTCCTTGACTTCATGTGCATCTAGGGCAACAGGATCATTTACTAGCGGAGTCACTACTGTACTAGCATAGGCCCACAACCTATTCTCATTGAGAACTAATGTAATCTGAACCTTCCACTGCAAGTAATTTGAAGCACCCTCAACCCTATCCTCATATCGAACACCGGTTGCCATTGTAGAATGAAACCCTAGAAGAAATTGAAAACTGAAATCTGCTTTTTTTTTCTTGAAATCTATTTCACAAAACTTGGCTTTGTATTGAAAGTTTAGAGCTCTGATACCATGTTAATTTCTATAACCCAATTGCAGATTAACTACTCAAGAAATTTCTCAGAACAAAAGAATAATTTTAATCTATCTGATTTGTAACAGCCAATACTCTGGGTTATTTAACAACAATGAACAGCAGAAGCAAATTCACATGAAACCAATGACAAGTAACACAGATATACCCAGGAATCCCCAGTGTGGGGAAAACCTGCAAACACGCGTTTATTCAACTTGAGAAGCAAGAATTCATACAGCAGATTACAAGATTGCCACAGCAATTATACAGAGAGAATCTCATCCTCACAATCCTCTCCGCCCAAACACTCACTCTCAACTTCTCTTGGAAATTCTCTTTTTTCTTAATGTGTCTAGCTCTTCCTCCACACTCCAATTTCTAATCCTCCCATGACCCAATATCTCCAAGCTAAAATTAGCTCCAAACTAAAATTAGCTCTTAGAGATAAAATAAGAGTGCATTAAATAAAAATATAATTAATGTGTTTTTTCACTAAAGATTAGAAATTCTTCACTTTTCACATGAACTAAGTGCATGAAAAATTAACTGGATGACTTCCACATGCGTAGACATCACACCTATGCAGAAGCACCTATCCGAGCTACAACAACTCAACAATTTGCTGGTCTATTTTCATTCCTGATTAAGTGACTATCAAAGTAATTGTAAAAATTCTTCCATCTTTAAAGGTATTTTTCATAACAGCATATGAGGTTTGTCTGATTGGCTGGGAATAAATTAAAGAAGATTTGGTGTATTGATTATTGTATCTTCGAATTGTGTCTAAGTAAACTATCGAATATGAGATGTTTTGATTTTAAAGCTTGACTCTAGTACCAATGAATTAAGGCACCAACTCTCAGAAGTCAATCCTTCCACATTTCAAAATTCATTCATTTTTCTCATTAGCTTAGTCTAGTAGTGTCCTGCGAAATTGCTTAGTCCTGTAGTCTTCAACTCTATAATATCTTATGAAAGGCTATGCTTGTAAATCTTCCCTAGAGGATTATGTATTTCTGTAATTTCAGAGGTTAACTTATATATGAAACATGATTCTACGAATGATATTGGATTTGGTGCCTAGCTCTAATTTGCGTCTTTAGTTGCATACATAAATTGATATAATCTACTTTGTAAAGAGGCCTTTAAGTTTGTGACGCCAATAAAAAAGTATAAAGAATGTCTAGTGACAGATCTTTGGGATGTTCTTTTACATAAAGTGCGGCTAAGCTGAATGGTGTAATGTGTTATTATTTCTCTTTAACCAACTTGTAAGAGACCTTTGAGAATACTCTCCTTGATTCTGCAGAGTCAAAAATGTAGAACAGCTTCCCAGCCTTGTCGTTGGTCCATAACTGTCTGTAATCTGATTATTTTCCTGTCTTGTTAATCTAAACCAACCCAATCAAATTCTCAGATGCATTCTCTAGGATTGTGGGGTCCAATTTGGATCACCGTCAAAGAGGCATAGACTATTCTGGTATGTGGAACTGGACTTGATTAAATCAATCTACTGCAATTAATTAACACCTATAATTCATGCCTTGTGCACCCAGACAAACTACTCGGTAATTTGAATTATTTGTATCCAATATGAAGGAATAAAAACAACAAAGATAAAAAGAATGGGAGAAAAAAAAGAAATACCCGAAAGTAGCAAGCTGGGCCAAAAAGAAAGGGTAGTTTCTCAAAGGAACAAGGGCTAATTTGTACAAGACTTTATTGCCAACACCAAACAGCACAGTCATTGTTGCAGCAATTAACACTTCGATGTTCTTCGCCTTCAAATTAACATTCAAACTGAGAGCATCCATTTCACCCATCCTCCTTCCCTCCGTAACATTAACGATCGGTCCCCTGCTGCGTCTTGCTCTCTGCTCCCACCATGGTCTCCCCAAACTCTGCTTAACGCCACAGATCCCATGATTTCTCTCTCCATGCAACAGTACCCTACTCTGAAAAGTCGATTGAGCGGCAGTTCTCTCAGGGAGAAAGCAGCAAGCCCGCGTGGTAGTTTGGGCGATCGAAAACATTGCAAACAACCAGATTCCAGAGGAAGGAGGCTGCAACAAATGCAAGTTAATTATAATTTGAAATCACTGGGTGACGTATTTTTAATGGATTCTGTAATCATGAGGCAGCAAGCAGGAAGCCTCCAACGTTGACTGCTGTTTGGTGATCAATTATACAATTTGGGACTGCGATATAAATGTGGGTGACCGTGCGTGGTGGCGATGGCGTAGGTGTCGGCCTCTTCTCAGAGTGGGTCCGCCCCAATTGGCACTTCGCCACCACAGCTTCTGCTTTTTCCCGCGTACGTGACAAGTTTAGCAGATCAAGATTTTGCATTTTCGTAACAACAGAGAATCTAATATTATGATTGGTAACTTGCGGACATATGTCATGAATTTGTGGCGTCTTCCAGTTTATGCATCTCACGAAATGAATGAAAACAATGTATACCATCTCCTTTTTAAGATGCGCTGGTCCACTGGAATTAATGCAGGATCTTGTAACTACAGTTTGATTTTGTTTCTTTGCATGTTTTAATGCAAGGAAGTGAATTTTTTATTGGTTTAGCAATGGTGGAGATTTATTTGGTTTTTTATGGTGGTGGGAGTTAATGGTTGTGGGTGGTTCTATAATGTTTGGTTGAACACAATAGATTCTATTTGTCTATCATTGTGATGTTGAGCTATTAAATTTAATCAGGTGTGCTTATTATAGGACTCTTTGGGAATAAAGTAACTCCAAATGAGGTACAAAAGATTTTCATTGTTATAGTTAAAGTTAGATAAATGAGTCAACTATAAATTGGACCATACATAAAATTGGTTCCATATGTGAAAGAGACAAGATATGTCATTTGATAGAACAAACTCAATTACTAATTGAGTTAGATTCTCTTAGGAACACGTGAACAATAATAAATGGATAAGGAATAAAATAACTTATATTAGAATTTAGTTTAATTAGGGAATCATGACAATTAATATTACAATTGATTTCAATAAAAGAGTTGAGTATAGACAAGCACGGATGTGGCTATTCTCTATATAGAATAGTACTAAATATGATTTGTGCAAAAATAAAAAAATTGCATACCACAACAAATTTTCATTAGTCTAATCCTCATTCTTTGACTCTGCATTGTTGTAAAAATGCAAAATAAACCAATGAAAACACATTGTGTTATGTCTATTTGTGTTTTTGCACTTATGACATTTTAAGTAGAGAATAAATAGAATTGACAAGCACTACAAGTATTAAAACAAATGTTGAAGTTGACATGGAGGGATAAATGCTCTTATCTCTTTGTGTGAGTAATATCTTGTTGTAATCAATTTGAATCAAATGTCTGCTATTAAATATGTAACACTAAGGATTTGATAAACTAGAATATGATAGATTCCATTTGTCTATCATTGTGATGTTGAGCTATTAAATTTAATGAGATGTGCTTATTATAGGACTCTTTGGGAATAAAGTAACTTCAAATGTGGTAAAAAAAACTTCTTTGTTATAGTTAAAGTTAGATAAATGAGTCAACTATAAATTGGACCATAATTAAAATTGGGTTCATAAATGAAAGAGACAAGACATGTCATTTGATCATTTGATAGAACAAATTCAAATGACTAAATGAGTTAGATTCTCTTAGTAAACCTGAATAATGATAATATATGGATGAGGAATAAAATAACTTATATTACAATTTAGGCTAATTAAGGAATCGTGGCAATTAATATTACAATTGATTTCAATAAAAGAGTTGAGTATAGACAAGCACAGATGCGGCTATTCTCTATACATAATAGTATGTAAATATGTATCCATGCAAAAATTGAAAATTGCATACCACAATAGATTTTCAAGTGATTTTCATTGGTCTAATCCTCATTCTTTGACTCCACATTGTTGTAAAAATGCAAAATAAATCAATGAAAACACATTGTGTTATGTCGATTTGTGTTTTTGCACTCATGGCATTTTGTGTAGAGAATAGCTAGAATTGACAAGCACTACATGTATTAAAACAAATGTTGAAGTTGACTCGGAGGGATAAATGCTCTTATCTCTTTGTGTGAGTAATATCTTGTTGTAATCAATTTGAATTGAATGCCTTCTATTAAATATGTAACAGTAAGGATTTGATAAACTAGAAATGAGCTTTCCTTCATCAAGAGTCAAAAATTGCACAAAGTACCCTTATCCTTGCATTTATGGCTTTAAATGTGTATGCAACTTTGATATGTATATAGCAATCCTATAATCCATGTCATTATCCATTAAAAATGTGTTCATTTGTGAATATATAGAGTGGGTGGTGTCTAAAAGCACCAATAGAATGTGTCATCAAGCAAGGAGTCCATGACTTGTTTTAATTATAGTCCAACATTACGTCATGCATAGCAAATAACAAAGATGTTTATTGTTTGGATTATGTTATTTACTTTATAACTGGATTTTATATATGAAAGAGACAATGGACAAGACCTTTGATTCACCGAACTCAAACGACTAAATGAGTTATATTCCTTCACTTGAGATGTCCATGATGTATAAAATGAGAATGATAAAACATTGTTGAGGAATAAAATGTCTTATATTAATTTAAATTTAGGATAATTAAATAATTATGAAAATAAATATCATAATTGGCTTGGATAAAAGAGCGGAGTCTAGACAAGCACTACAACATGTACTAAAATAAATGCTAAATTTGATATAGATGGATAGACCCTCTCAACTATTGTGTGACGAGGAATACCTTGTTGTAATCAATTCGGATAAAATGTCTACTAGTCAATTTGTAATAGTGAGGCTTTAATATGTTAGAAATGAACTTTCCCTTGAAACAAGGGTCAAAACCACAAGGGCAACCCTTATCCTCACATTTATGTATTTAAACATCCATATAGCCTTAATTGTCAACTGGAAACCCTAAAATTGATGTCATTTTCCTTTACAAATTTGATCTCTTATTAATATATGGAATGGGAGGTGCTTCAAAGAACCAATAGAATGTGTCATTAAGCAAAATGTTTGTGACTTATTTTGCTTATAGTCCAACCTAACATATTGATTTAACAATATTTGGAAGAGATCAAATACAATAATTAAAATGTAGATTCCTATGTATTTGCCCTTATATATGTGTATGTTAATTAAATGATTTCTCTAAGAATGATTTTGAGTATAAGCAATAAAGATGTTTGTAGGTTATTGTGTCTAAATGACCTAGGCCAATGGATCTTTTACCTTTTTTTAATCATGGTAGATATATTAAAAACACTTTAAAAACCTTAACAATGATGATATGTCAAACACTTGAACTTGAATTTCTCATAGTGACAACTTAATGCTTGAAAGGTGACCTCTTTACAATATGAACTTGTCTCAAATTCGTAAGACAAGGTAAACAAAATAGGTAGTAAACTATAAGTAATATACATGGAAATATTAGGGTTGGATCTAGAATACTAGGAAATAGTGGTGTAGGTTCATTTCAACTACAAATTGAATATCGACTCTTACATAAAAATGCATAAATTGAGTGTTAACTAGACTAGTACACTAGGGATAAAGGGTTAAAGTGAGTCCAAAATGAGTTGATAAATATATTAGAGATACACTTGTCACCTCTAAATTTTGTCTACATTTTGATGTGTGTGTGGATTGCCACAAATCATGCATGTTAAAGTTAATATGAAAGTAAATGACAAGTACCTTGATAAATGATATGTATATGATGATGTTCCATTTACACTCTATATGATGATAGTTCCATCTTTGTCCCTTAATGCATCAAACTACATTAGTAGCATATGATATGAAAATTAAAATATTTATAAAAAATACTTTGAAAATTTGATAAACAATGTGTAATGGAAAAAAGGACCTTGAATAGACCATTGTCTCCTAGAAATATAGATTAAGAGAGACAGAGGTGTATGATTCTTGAAAAGGATCGTGGAAAAATAGCATGAGATCAAAAATAAAATAAATTGGAGAGACAAATTTGCATGAGTTTGTTGGAGCTTTTCATCTATTATGAAAATGTAAGATACATGAACACTTTAATATCTTAATCCATGATAATATTCCAAACATACATTTTTCATGGCAATAAATTCATGGTTGAAAGGTGGCCTCTTTATTGTATGAACTTGTCTCAAAGTTCGAAGATGAGTTAGAGAAAATAATTGGCAAACATAGGGAATGTCTATGTGAAGATTGTTAGGAAAATTGATTCCACAACCTTGTGATTGCAACAAGTTAATATATTGAGCATGGAAGGGTGCAAGGGGATAACCCCTATAGTGTTTATAGGCCACATAGTACCCTCAAAAGTTATAATCTATGTTTATATTATCATTAAAAATCTAGATAATTTATTATTGGGTCACAAATATGACAAAATATAGATTATGTCAACTTGTCTTGTCCTAGAAGGTAACCCTATTGTATAAGAGTATCATATTACGAGTGTGTATTGTATTGGATTGTATTGTGTGCCAGATTTTGATGATGTTGATTTGCCTCTAGATATTTGGTCAATGATAACCCTATGAAATCTTGTTGTACAAGTATATTGTAGTCTTTTTTATTTTGAATAATATATTGGGAGCCTTTTGGAGGGTGGGGTTTTTCTCTCCAAATATTTTTCCCCATGTAAATCACTATTTTGTAGTATACATGATATTTACTTTATTTGTGTTTAGGTTTTATAACCATTTTAAATATCTAAAATGTATTTTCATAACCCCCCTCTCAAGATTAGTATAGGAAGCGCTTCCACCACCTTGGCTTCCTTGCAAAGGTTAAGTTTAGATTTATGACACTATATAATATGAACTTAATTTCATTTCAAGTATAGATTGAATAGTATCTCTTACACAGAAATACAAAAAATGAGCATTATATATTAGTGTATTAGAGACAAAGAGTGAA
The DNA here is from genome assembly GCA_027943335.1 of Chamaecyparis obtusa. NCBI lineage: Eukaryota > Viridiplantae > Streptophyta > Pinopsida > Cupressales > Cupressaceae > Chamaecyparis > Chamaecyparis obtusa. The sequence goes on from BSBK01001103.1 coordinate 838,907, forward strand.
AGTGAGTCCTAAATGAGTGGATAAAAGTGCTCAAGATATCTTTTAATATTTATAGCTAGCTCCACTTTGATTTCCTTGTAGATTAACAAAAAACATGCATGTTAAAGTAAACAAACTTAGCTAATATGAAACCAAATGAAAATAACCTTAATAAAGGATATATACATGGATTATGTTCCATTTGCACTCTATGTGATGATAGCTCCACCTTTATACCTAAATGCATAAAATTACATTAGTAGTCTCTAATATGAAGATTGAAATAAGCATGACTAATAACTACTCAATAATGTCAATAATAAAAATGCAAATAAAAAGAGGTGGAGGATCCCTGCATGCAAGAAAACTATAACCTATAAATATAGAGTGAGAGATGTGGGCTTAGGATCCTTGAAAAAGGTAATAGTTAAAAATAGTGTGAGGTACAAAAAACTTTAGATATACATATTTGGATGGATTTTAAATTGTATTCAAAACACTTAGACATGATTTTTTATGATGACAACTTCATACTCAAAAGATGATCTCTTTACTACATGAACTCATGTCAAGGTTACAAAATGAGGCAAAGAAAATAGGTGGAAAACCTTAAGGAATGCACATTAGAATATTAAGGTTGGACCTAAACCTCTAAGTCATGGGGACTCTGATTCAATTCACATATAGGATGAATATTGACTCTTTCATATAAATGCTAACTAGACTATTTAATTTGGGACAAAGGATTCAAAGAAAGTCTAAAAAAGTGGAAAAAGTGCTAAGGATGTAATTATATGCTTTGTGGTTTATAAGTCATTATTGAAGTTATTCAGATCGGTGGTTGGATTAGTCTATGATTTATTTGCACTGATTCACCCCCCTGCTCTCAGTGCCTAATAATTCTAACAATTGTTATCAGAGAACTGGTCCTCTTGGTGATTAGTCTAACAACTTGAGGAAAAGATCTACAACTGTGGAGAATTACAGGCATGAGACACAACTTGAAAGTGCACACAAGATGAAAACTCACTAAACAGTTGAATGAGAGTCACGATTACATTTAACAACTATATGAAGGTAGTATGTCTGAAGATTCTAAAGAAGAAATTGCAAATCAAATGGATAGGAACAAAGGACTTAAAAAAGAAGTGGCAATTCTGAAAAGAGTTCTTGAAATTCAATCTGTCGAGATGTGTGAAGATCTTGAAGGAAAAGAACATCTAAAAGTGAAAGGAAGATTGTTGAAGATTCTAATAAAGTTGTTAAGGATGCTCTAAAGGCAAGAGATGAAAACTCTATAGGCTGAGACAAGAATATACTTTGTATAGAAACCAAATGCGAGATACAGTTGAAGAAAATCTACAAAATATAAGTGAGAATGAAAGACTCATAAAGAGAATGGGAAAATGAAGAATGAATTGAAATATAAGAAAGAAGCAAATGAAAAACTAAAATAGTACAATGAAAGCATGCAAAAGATTGATGAATAATTGAAGACACAAAGGCCTAACAAGTCGTGGTGACACTGGTCAAGGAACATTTGAAATCAGTGAGTCATCAAAATATGAACTTGAGAAGCCACAAATAGATCAAAAGGTAGATCCAAACAACTTAGGTAAGAAACCTAACATACCTACTTGTTATAACTATGGAAAGCCCGGTCATACTGAAAATGTGTGTAGGAGAAAACAGGTGAACAAGTCTTATACTTTTGATGGTTAATGCTACAATTTTCATAAGTATGGTCATACTGCTTATGAGTGTTGAGCTAGATCTAGCATTAGATCTAGAAATAGATCCAATGGTGAGATATTTGATGGATATTATTTCACATGCAATAATTATGGACATAAAGATAAGAATTATAGGTCTAAAGTGTACGTTCCTAGGTCTCCATACAAACCGTAATCCCTTGTGAAAGGGAAATGCAATTCAATGCTACATTTTCAATATGTGGTATGTCATGCCCCACCAAGGAACCCAAGATAATTTAACCTTAAACATGTTTCTATGTTTACAGAATAATTTTTTGCTTAAGAGTTTACAAAATAATAATGATAATAATACAAAAGCAATACAACATAAGATACAAATAAGTAAACAAGTACAACTCAATTACCACTAATGATTCTCAAGGGTCCCATGACGTAGAATTATGTATAACTAATTAAATATTTTAGATTAAGTATAATTACAAATATCTCATATACAAATGAATAAAAAATACATCCAATAACATAAGGTATGTACACAATGAAACCACATTCTCTGCACAAGTCGCAGGGTATGTAACAATAATCAAATACAAAGTATAGTACAATATCTGAAAGGAATCACCTTTGAAGCACTGATATAGGTTACAAATATAAACACCATAATATAGATATGAGAAAGCCTCCAAAAAAGAACAAGAAGAAGTTAATTACTACAAGGATCATCCAGCAATGGTACAGGAACGTCAGAGTCTCAAATGGTAAAAGAAACACTACCACCCAACCTTGTGGAACCAAAGGTCCACTCCCACCGTACTATGGAGATAACAACAAACCCCACTTGGATAACAAACCCAATCAAAACAACTAAGCAATGGATCCTAAAGGCTTTCTATCTCCAAAGGTACCACAAACTAATGATAAAGAAAGTATAATAATTATCAAAATTTCAACATGTACCAAAAAACCAAATACCAGAATATCGAAAAAATACCAATCACCAAATATTAAAATACCCAAAACATACCACTAGTAATACTAAAATAACAAAGACACACCACCAGAGGCAAACACAAAAAACTATAAAGGATACTTAGGCTACATACTATGGGAGTGTCATCACATGGTCATCTACCTAGGTTACCCTAGACTTGTCACACTGGACCCCGGACCCTGGACCCAGGACCCTCAAGCATTGAGTTACCCTAGAATGGCCACTCAGGGCCCTGGACCCTCAATACGAACCACACAGAACTAGAATACCCTCTCATAAAAAATGAAGAATTCTAATCATACATACTCTCTAGGTATCATCTCATTCCCACCCTTAGCCTATATAAGCGCTCAAGGCATGGGTGAGGCATTATCACTAATTATCTTTTTAATGAGCTCTCCAAATTTTAATTACTAAGTTATCACTTATTAACAAACTTACGATAGGTTACCCTGGTATTGACCACTTTGGGTCCCAGACCCCTATTGTAAGTCACTCCCCTAAGATGTACCTATTTAACCTCCCCTAGGCTCACAAGTCACCGATAATCACATAAGTCTCATAAAAGCATGATGTTCACAATTTCCAGTTCCCACAAAATATAAGGAACAACATCTGGTTCTAAAATCTGTCAGGTCACAAAAGCACTCTCAAGTGTCCTTAATAACATGAGTTACAAATCGAACAAAGTTGGGTAAAAATATTGAAACAATCTCAAACACCACAATGCTCATAAAAAGAATCAATAGAAAACACGTCCCAAGCCTTTGGTTCATATTTTGTAACAACCAACTAAATCCCCAAGTAAAGATAAAACAAAGTTTAAGTAATAATCAAATCATAATTCAGTCATTTAAAAGAAGACACAATTTCATTAACATAAATTCAATTCGAATTAAAATACAATCAGTTAAAACAAGTCAACACATCATAAACATGCATATAAAATAATGACTATCATGTTATTAATAATCTTAGTCCATAATAAAAGAAATCAATATTGATTATTAATTAAAATTAACAAAGTCAACCCCTTAATGATAAATATTAATAATAATTAATATTAAATATTAATTAAAACAAATATATTAAAAATACAAATTAAATTATTAATTAAAAACTATTTAATAACATTTAAAATAAAATAAAATTTAATTAAACTAAAACTAAATAAAATAAAATAAAAAAATTTTAAAAGTATGTAATAATGGGGGGCACGAGCCCCACCCCATAGTTGTCATGGGCAACAATAGTTGTCACGACAGCATTGACTGTCGTGGGCAGCAGGACTGCCACGACATCCCCTATTGCTACGACAGTCCTTTGTTGTCGCCGACAGCCTTTAGCTGTCAGGGGGTAGGGGGAAAGAAACACCCGCCCCCTCCCAATCAAATTAAAATATATATATATTATTATTTTAAATGAATTCAATAAGTAACAAACCACCCTTTATATATATATATACTTTTCCAATTTGATTTTCTTCCAATGAAGACTAGGGTTTTGATAAAATCTTTTTTTATAAGACTTTTACATAAGAACTATATTTACATATACATCTATCTAAATGCAATTCTATATCAATAATATCCATGCAAATTATCAAGTCATAATATCTATCATTTCTGGGTAAATACCCTAACTGGGAAAAACTCACACATTTTTCCTAAAATCTTTTCCCAGGTTTTCAAACATTCCCAACATAATACCAGATTTATTTATTTTTACATCAAAACTATCCCAAAATTCCTCAAAATGAATTTGATTAAAACAAAAACTCATTTTCAAATCATTCACATAAACAATTCCAGACACGAAGCAAACAATCTTTTCAAAGGAAGGATTTTATAAAAAAGAGTATTTCAAACCCTACCTCAAACAACGCCTAAATTTGAAGACAAGAAGAATCAAATTCAATTTTCACAATTCCAAGCTTTCAATAATCTCCCAAATTCACCCAAGAGAGCTCCTCCAAAACATGATAGACATGATGAAAAATAATAACCTAGAAACCTCTCATAAAGAAAGTCTATTCCCCCTAAGGATTCTAAAACATGCAATTCCTAAAATTAGAACTCAATTCTCCACCTAGTTTTTATCAGTTCTCTTTGCATGATTAATTATAATTTAATAATAGAATGTGCACTTTTTTCAATTACAACTCCTAACTCAACTTTGACTAAAATTTCTAATTCAATTTTATTAAACGAAATGTGCAACTTAAATTGTATATTAATATTTAATTAATCAATTAATATTTTAGCACGGTAATAACTATGCAATTGATAAATTCAATATTAAATAAATCAATTATTCTTTTAATTTCATCTTTAGATTTAATAATTAATTAAATCCTTTTATTCTAAATTTAGACTTTTAATAAAGTCTTTTAATTGAACTAAGGTATTTAATTAACTATTAATAATTAAATATCCTTATATTTAATATTTCCATATTCATATAATATAATTATTCTAATCTCATAATTAATTTTAATTTAATTATTTTAAATCAAATAATCCACACACCAAACTTACTTGACTCACAACACACAAAAATCAACTAACTCAAGTTACAAACAAACTCCAAGGAAGGGCTCACGAATTCATGTCATCTCGACGAAATTAGATGGGTAGAAAACATATACTTGTCCATTATTTTAGGACAATCAATGGCTTGGGTTGGGATTTGGATTTGTATGTTATCTCCTCTCTCTTACCATTGAGATATTGTGATAGGGCACACTCATCCTGGCAATTCAGGGAAGTCGATGCTCGGTACCTACAAACCTGCATAAAAGATAAGCATGTATATACATGTATAAATATATAACAAATAATAGCAGGGATCGGCCGATCGTGTAGATCTCACAAGAAAGTAACTATGACTCTGTCCCTCAACCACATCAAGCACATCAAACAGAAATATAAAACATACATGTCAACCATACACATGCAAGTATGGGGTCAGTAAAACCATAAGCATCAATGATATCCTAACATATAAATCATCATCATGAAATAACAATAACATACATATAAAATTATCATTTGCATTTAATCAACATGAAAATAACCCAAAACATCTAATTTCAAATACATGATATCTCACAATTATCCAATATAATGTCATACATTCATATCCTCAAGTATCTTTGAAATAATCAACAAACACATGAAAGTGGCCTAAAAGAGTTTGGCAATAAAACTAAAAAGCAAACTATGGGAAGGTTATTACATGGTAACTATGGTCATCTAGTGGTGAATTGAAAAATGGGAACCCAAAGAGGAAATGTTTGACCTTGGAGGTCAACTAGTATGACATGTTTCCATTGCCATAGGATCAGTCATATTGCTCAAGATTATCAGCTCAGGAACCAATCACTCAACTGATCAGAAGACAAAAAAGGTAAAAGGATCATTGATGTTGAGGAATTTGGTCGAGAGATGAAGAAGATTTGGAGGAAGGAGGGAGAGAAATAGGAAAAGGTAAATTCATCTCAAGAGAATTCACCTTCCTTTGGTGTAGAGGATTCTTCTTCAAACTAAGCATATTATTTTCTTAGGGGAAGAACTTCTAAAGAAAAATCCTTTACCGATCCCCAAGATCTAAGAGCGGTAATATCTATATGCACATTATGGTGTAAGATGTTGAAATGTTGGTTTTGATAAATCTTTTTGTAGTTAATGATTTTGTGATGATCGCATTGAGTTTACAGTTTGATATCGGTTATAACGATTGGAATACCTATCAGTGCATATGCATTAATCGATGATAAGACACTATTCCTACCATTGGAAAAGCATTGTTTTACCATTGGAAGCGTGTAACACCTATTTCTCAATGATAAATAAAGGGAAGTAATTTCACTTTTCACTTTTACATTCATTCAAACATTTGAGAGCTATTCTGAGTGTTATTGAGCATAGGTTGAATTTGAGTCAAGACATTTGAACCTAGCTTGTTATCGAGTTTTCATGAGCCCTAGATGGTGTATTAAGAGTTATCTATCTAGTTTGTATTTGAATTTGTTTGATATTGCAATTGGTCAATATGGCAAGAAGAGTTGATACACTTGTTCTGATGAACATTGTTGAGAAGCCTCAACCCATTTTCAAGATTCATTTGATCAAAGCGACTGAGGTAGATATGGCTGGTGCCCTATCTACGATTCTTTTGTGAGTTATATTGATCAAGGATGTGTGTTCATATGTTCATTACAAGATTAAAGAACTTGGAGCTAGAGCTATCAAGAAATAATATGAGGATATGTGTACCAATGGTGTATTGAGAGATGAACACAAACATCTACAAGCAGAAGGTTTAAAGTATGTGGTGGATATTCTCACTAAATTCCATCCCAATTGGATTCTCTATGCATTAAGTAGAGTGCACGATTAGTTTATTTGGTTGGACAAGGCTCACAAGATTTTGAAGTTAATAATTGACAAAGTTACTAGATTCTGAGCGCAAGGATTAGAGTGTACATTGAGAACAGTTGCAACACATCTGGTTATTGAGTTAACCAAACCTAGAAAAGATGGAAGAGCTATGACTATAGATGATATTGAAGATAGAGAAGTTTTCTTCACATATATGGTGATAGGTTTATTGGAATCATTTTTCATTGTGTCAAAAGCTCAAACTGTCAACACCCAATACAAGCACAAGATTTAACCCAACTCACGGGAGGTGGTTAAGCCATGTCACGATTCCCCAAAGAGGTGCTAACCAACAAGTCAATAATCTCCCCATTAGCACCAACCGAGCCTTCAACACCCACTGAAGGGGGACTCAAAATTGTGACCCAAGGCTCTGATACCAATTGTTGGAATTATTTTCCATTACATCAAAAGCTCGAACTATCAATGTCTGATACAAATGCCAGATTTAACCCGATCCATGAGAGGTGGTTAATCCATGTCACGAGTCCCCAAGGAGGTTTTGACCACCAAGTCAACAAGGTTATCAATTATATCAATCAAGAAGAGTTAGCAGTGTGCTCGATGGTGTTATCCATGATGGTTATCAGATAGTGAAAGATGATTCACTGTATGACATATGCAGATGTTAAGAAGACAATTTTTGATGAACATGGAGAAGATAAAGAAAGACAAAATAAATCATTCAAGTATGGTTCCCTACTGGTATGTATGTTCTTTTACATCCAAAATGTATTCTCCAGTAGAGGAAATGTTTTATGATCAAAGGAAAAACTGGTAGTTACACAGATAAGTGAATTTATTAAGGAATTGGGTGGTAATTTTAGCAATGTTATGTGGTGTTATTTCAAATATTTCCAAGCTAAGATGCATAAACGTGAAAGAATTCCACCTAGGATAATAGAAAAATATAGAGATGATATATGTTTTATAATAGATACAGGTTCTTGTATTATGATGGTTGTTGAATCTAGAACCTATTGGGTTCCACCTATGGGTTATGAAGTAGAAGGAGAATTAGTGAGACTACATGAAAATGAGTTACTCTCAAAACCTTTGGATAAACAATTATAGAGATTTGGAACATATGAAGAAGAATTTGCTAAAATTAGTATACAACTCAAGAAATTGGTCATTGAAAGGAAAACTAGAATGATGATATCTAATCTACAACATAAATTTGGTAGTGATGAAGCGGGTACATTTAGTACTACTAAAATTGCATCTAAAGATCCACCTTCCCATATTCCATCCACTTATGCAAAAGTGAAGAGCATGAAGAGTAAGCCTACAGTAAAGAAATTTGAAATTTAGATGGAACTGATAAAGAAGACATACCAGGTAAAGAGAATTCTCCCTCATCATCCCCTTTGAAGCATTCAGAGAAATTGATTTTTGTGAATACAAAGGAAAAAGTGGTAGAAATTCATAAAGAATTTGAAGATTTATATGATGTAAAAAGGAAATTGAGTCTTTGAGAGACAAGTGTGAAGAAGAAGAAGAAATTGATGCCAGTAGAAGAAGAATAAAAAGAAGAGGAAGAAATATATCACCACACTAGTAGATATATCAAAATTGAAACCTAAGGAATTGATGAAGTTTTCAACACAGATGATGAAGAAAGTTGAGAGAGATAAGATGAGAACAAAGAAGAAGAAAGGTAGATTAATGAGATAAGCCAGAGATATCCTAGCCGAGTTGGTACCTAAGGTTGTTTATGATGAAGAAGAATTTGTAATAGATCAAATGGACACATTGATAAAGGCTATTTTAGATCAAGGCCCATATTTGGAATCTGCAACAGCAAAATTGGTAGAAGAGAAATTAGAGAAGAAGATGATATGTAAACTAATGGAGAAGATCACTAAAGATAGGAATAAATTGATAGATCTGGTAAAAGAAGTCAAGTATTCATTAACTAAGGAAGGAAAACTATTCTCTAAAGTATCAAAATGTTTAGATTTGGTAAAAGGCTTGGAGCATAAAATACTTGGAGTTCAAAAGGAGCTAGAGATCTTAACCGGTCAGTTTGATCCTATTTCAAGTTCGGTTACTGGTTACAATAGTCAAGTCAAGCAATTATCTTGTAAGGTGAAGAAGATTCAACATGAATAAGACAATAGGATTATCAATTTATTTGAGTTGAAATAATTTTTATCACCTAATAGGGATGTCATTTAGTAGAATGTGAAGAAGGCAGAAGGGATTCTTGCCTTATAAAACATGAGTAATTTAGACAGTATGGAAGAGATAGCTTCTAGCTTTCTTGAGAAAATTATTGCTAAAGGTCACATGAAGAAGTCACGGGAGACATCCTTAGAGTCAACAAAGATAAAATTGAAGGAAACATTGGATAGGATGTAAGAAAATCATGCATATTTTAACATATTTTAGTTTTGCACCTTTGGCATTATTGTCAAAGGAGGAGAATAATATATGAAGGAGGAGAATATGTTAGGGATCATAATGTGTTTTCCAGAAATGCCAAAGGTGGAGATTGTTGGCATTGTGATGATATTGGGAGATTGGTATTGTTTTCATTGATGGAAACTAAGTCAGTATAGTCATGTATCTTAATCAGTGAAGTCTAGGATGCAATCAATGTGAAGGATATGTAATCGATGATGCAGGAAATTGGCTAAGTCCAAGAAATCGGTAGTCAATGAGGTCAACAATTTGGTAGCAGTCATGATAGATGGAGAATTATGAGGTGTGGTCACAGCTACAGTATCAACATAGTCAGACTACATTATGGTTCAAACCACAACTTATTTGGTTGATCGGTATGAGATATTTTGTTGACACAGTCTTTCAAACAGGTAAGAATACTTGTGATTCTTGAGCATCAATTGGAAGATTCCATATGAATAAGCAGTATAGCGGTTGCATGATATTTGGTATTATGATGACATGTAATAAGGGTTATAGAATTGATGAGTTGGAATTCTTGGAATTGGTGATATCTTACAAGGAAGATTTAAGGCAATGCATTGGAGAAGTCAAAACGTGTTTGAGTACTTTATAAATATTTTTAGTAAATCTTATTTTGAGTTGACGCGGTCATAGGAAAATGTGTTTAGTATCAATTTTATCATATTTGTGTATGATTATTGTGTGGGGAAAATATTTGGATTTCATGTAGTCGGTGCTAGGAATGTATATAAGTGGTACTGCTCATATTGCAAAGGTTATTTTTTTTATGTTTCTATGGTTGATGTGAAGGTTGTGAAGAAAGTTTGTAATCTCAATTAGGGTTGTGATCAAAGATCTAATAGAGACAGAGTTGTGAGAATATACAGAGTGCAGAGAAAAGATTGGATCTAATAGGCAATCAGTGCTATATCCAAATCACTCACTTGTTGTTCCCTAGCAGCTACAACAAGAGAATCACTAAGAAGGGTAAAATTTAACATGTTCTCTCATTGTAAATCCATTAACCAGGTGAGTTCTTAATAGAGTCTTATAAATCCTCTTACAAGGTAGATCTTATAAAAATTGATTGTACTTCTAACAAGGTACTAATCACTCTTAACAGCAGGATGACCCCTCGTAAAGGGTAATTGTAAGCTCCTAACAGGGAAAAATCATTTACTACAATAGTGGGCTTGTGGGTGTCATCCCCATCATGATTTTTCCCTCTAACCCAGGGTTTCCACACAAAAATCATTGTGTCATGTGTGATGATTTTGTGTATGTTTGATATTGTTTACTTTTATTTGTTTACTTCAATTATATGCTTTGTGATTTACAAGTTTTTATTGAAGTTATTCAGATCAGTGGTTGGATTAGTCTATGATTTATTTGAAATTTTTCACCCCACCTCTCAATGCCTAAGAAATCTAAAATTTCCCCTTCTTTAACTTGCATGTGAATTGACACAAATCACAAATGTTAAAGTACACAATAAGCCAATTATAAATTAATCAACAAGGACCTTAATAAAGGATATGTATATGAATGATGTTCTATTTACAAATGTGATAATAGTCTCATATTTGTAACTATGAGACTATTATCAGTGATCCTTGAATGAACTTGACGGAGTCAGGGTTGGGGAATCCAATGAAGGATTGACCGACCTTGCAGCCAAACCAATACACAATGGAAATACACAAGAACAACAATAGATCTGAAATAGAACATAACTCTTTATTTATCAAATCACTGATTACATGTAATGTGTCGGGCTGTAAGGCCTTCCCGGTTATGACCAAGTACAAAGAAAGTAATAGTCTACAAGATTTCACAGGATCCAAATATTTTCCACAATATCAGTACTCAACTAGCCCAAGTCTACAACACACAACACACTGGTAGGCACCCAGGAAAGATCTAAACTTGTACTCAAACTTCCAAGCAATCTTCCTACTCCTAAGCTCGCAAGCTACTAACTTTCACTAACAACTCCCCCTAAACCACTACCCAAGCATCTACTTAAATAATAAATCCCATCCACAAGTTGGCTTATGAAACAATTAACTCTAACCAACAAATATTAAATGCTAAAAAATCAGTCGGCTCTCAAATAGCATTACAAATAAAATAAACTCTCCAAGATGGCCCCAAATGGTCATCATATCCACATAGAAGAATGCAAGACTCCAGATCTAGCTCCTCTCACCTCCAACAGTCAACCCATAACTCAAGGAGCACGACCCAAATCAACGAAACCAATCGGCCAAGCCAATCCATCCAAACAATCCAGTTGGTAAGCAAGAACACTGAGAAACAAAGGAAATAACCAAGCGCCAGTCAACTGACTATGTCAAGCATGACCGAGCAATGCAGTTATCATCAAGCATCAGGAAGACTGATGCCTTCAGTTACTGAGCGTTCTTCAAAGACCAAGCAACCCCAGTAACCACAGAAACTGAAAAACCAGTCTCCCAACCAAGCAAGTACACCACCAAACCAAGATCAAAACTAACAATCTACCTTCAAAGACAAACATATTTTTGGTTGATATAGGATTTCCAAGAATCCTAGGATGCTCTTGCATCAGACACCCTAGGTTAGAAATATTTTCTCATAAGGAAATAAGAAACGTCTCAAGGGAATCAAAACAGGTATGCCAAATTTGTTCTTAACCCATATCTCCTCTTGTCTTTCATCCCAAGTAGTCTTCACTTCATTCATTTCTCCCTACAGTAAGTTATTCTACTTTCTACTTTGCTTATCCTTCCGGTTGGCAACTGATAATAACCGACTCTGACCACTACCAACCACACCAGTGTCTCGGTAAGGTTCAGCCTCTCCGGACTCCTCAATTAACTCAGTATCATCTACATCTCTCTATGTCATAAATGTCATCATCTACTGTACCATCTCTATCAAAAAGATCATCTACCTCTTAATCTCAACAAACTCTTTAGATATATCATTCTCCTTCTCCTTCAAACTAGGCTTCACAGGAATAGGTTCATCAACCCTCTACTCCTGAGGTTTGTCATAAGGACAACACCTGATAACTCCACATCCCTTAACCCTTATTTCTTGTAAAGGTATGAGCTTATGCTGAGCTCCTTCATGCCTAACCACATAGGTATTAGCATGACCATCAAACAACACATTTCTGTCAAACTACCAAGGTCTACCGAGCAATAGATGACAAGCATCCATAGGCAATATATCACATAATACCTTGTCATGATAAGATCCAATCTGAAAATCAACCAAGCATTGTTCTTCAATCCTAACCTTAAACACATCTTGTATCTAACTAATCTGATAAGGATTAGGATGTTTCTTTCTTTCCAAATTCAACTTACTAACCATCTCTTCTGAAACAAAGTTCTCAGAACTGCCACCATCAACTATAACATTACATACCTTATTCTTGCACTTACATCTGGTCCTGAAAAAATTCCTTCTTTGTACCAATTCCTCGACACATGTAGCTAATCTCCAAGTGATAAGTGTCTCACCTTTTTTCTGCAACATTCACAATATCTTATTCAGCAGCTAGTGCCACCCTTTTCTTAGGACAATAAAAAATTCTATGACCAGCTTCACCACAGTTATAAAAAGTACCAATGAACTCATTCTTCCAGCTTCCTCTTTGTCCATTATTGAAATTCTTAGTACCTTGACCACTGCTAGATCCTACATCAGACTTAGAATTCTTTGTCACATTACTTTCAACAAGTGTCTCACCAGTTTTACCACCTTGATTCCTACTGTTCTATCTTGCTTCAAACTTCTTATTTAGCTTCTCTTCAATCTTTAATGCCACCTGATAAGCATCTCCTATTGTTGTCATCCGAATAGTAAGTAACTCTTCTTGAATATTAGGTCTCAAACCATAGACATACCTAGCAACCTTCTCTTTATCAGCTTCAGGATGACCAGTCCTAATCAGGATTCTATTAAACTCCTCGGTATACTCCTGCACCAATTTGTTAGTCTGCTTCAAAGCTTTCATCTTCTTAAACATGTCCAATTCATAATCCACCAGAATGAATTGCTTCTTCAACTTATCCACCATTCGGTTCCACTTAGTGATCTTTTCTTTTCCTCTTCTACCTCTTTCCAACTAAACTTCTCTCCACCAAATATTTGCATGACCTTTCAACTTAGTCTTTGCAAATCTAACCCTATCAGGATATTCTATTTCTCCAGACTCAAAGTATTCATCCATCTCATTAATCCAATCAATCAATTCTTCTGGCCTAAGGTTTCCAGAATATGCAGAAACTTCAATCTTAGGTCTTTTCCCAATCTTAGACATAGCTTTCAGAATTCTATTCTCTTCAGAATCTCTAGCTTCTTCTACAACTTCTTCAAAACAATCTTCCCCAGATTCATCATCACTATCCTCTTTCAAGGTAGGCTTCTTCTTTCTCAATTGTTCTTGTAGGTCTTGCACTTATTTCTACAAAGCCCTAAAATCATCAAGACTGAATTCTCTAGTAGCTTCTTCCTCTGAGATCTCACGATTTCTCCTCGGAGGCATCTTCAAATCAAGATCCAGACACGAACACATAAGATCCACTTGGCTCCAACATGAACAGACTTTACCCAAACAGGAACAAACTTTTCTCTGATACCACCTGACGTAGTCAAGGTTGGGGAATCCAATGAAGGACTGACCAACCTTGCAGCCAAACCAATACGCAATGAAAATACACAAGAACAACAACAAATCTGAAATAGAACAGAACTCTTTATTCATCAAATCACCGATTACATGCAATGTGTCGGGCTGTAAGGCCTTCCCAGTTACAACCAAATACAAAGAAAGTAATAGTCTACAAGATCTCGCAAGATCCAAATCTTTTCCACAACATCAGTAATTAGTTATCCCAGGTCTACAACACACAACACACTGGTAGGCACCTAGGAAAGATCTAAACTTGTACTCAAACTTCCAAGCAATCTTCCTACTCCTAAGCTCACAGACTACTAACTTCCACTAACAACTCCCCCTAAACCACTACCCAAGCATCTACTTAAATACTAAATCCCAACCACAAGTCATCTGATGAAACAATTAACTCTAACCAACAAATATTAAATGCTAAAATATCAATCGACTCTCAAATAGCCTTACAAATAAAATAAACTCTCCAAGATGGCCCCAAACGGTCATTAGATCCGCATAGAAGATTGAAACATGCTAGATCTAGGTCCTCTCACATCCAACGGTCAACCCATAACTCAAGGAGCACGACCCAAATCAATGAAACTAGTCGGCCAAGCTGATCCATCCAAACAATCCAATCGGTAAGCAAGAACACCGAGCAATAGAGGAAATAACTGAGCACCAGTCAACCGGCCACGCCAAGCATGACCGAGCAACGTAGTTATCACTGAGCATCAAGAAGACCGACACCTTTAGTTATCAAGAGTTCTTCAGAGACCGAGCAACCCCGGCAACCACAGAAACCGAACAACTAGTTTCCCAACCGAGAAAGTGCACCACCAAACCAAGATCAAAACTAACAATCTACCTTCAAAGACAAACATATTTTTGGTTGATACATGATTGCCAAGAATCCTAGCATGCTCCTGCATCAGAACTACAATAACTTAAAAAGATAGAGTGAGTGAGATGTAGGTTTAGGACACAACAAAATGGTGATAGCTAAAAATAGACTACTGGATAAGAATCTATGGATGATTTTTATGGATATTGCCCCTTATTTTGATCATCAAAATATAATAAATATTTACAAAATCCTTAGCCATAATGATATGTCAAATAATAGAACCTATTTTTTCTGTGTTGGAAACTTCATGCTTGAAAAATGACCTCTTTATTTTATGAACCTGTCTCAAAGTTCCAATATGATGTAGAGAAAATAGGCAACAATTTACAATGAATGTGTATGAGAAGACAAGGGTTAGATCCAGACCACTAGGGAATATAAACATAGGTTAAATTCATGTACATGTTGAATAAGACTCTAAACATAAATACACAAATTAAGCACTAAACATATAATTGTACTAGGGATAAAGGGCCATATTAAGTCCAAAATGAGTGGAGAAAAATGCTCAAGATGCACTTTTCATCTCTACAGTTTCACCTCACTTTGATAATTACTCAAGTGCACAACCACAACGCATGCATGTTAAGTAAGTTGACAATATGAAAGTTAAAGTTAAGCACCTTGACAAGGGACATGTATATGGAGGATGCTACATTTGTGCTCCATCTAATGATGGTTCTATCTTTAGACATAAATGAACTGAATTACATCAATAATATTTGATATTAAAATTAATATAATCACGAACAACTACTTAGAAATATCAATAATTGATATCTTTAAATGAAAAATAAGGGTAGAACCCATAAATGGACCAACATAATCTATAGAGGTAGAGTGGGAAAGATGTAGGTATTAGATCCTTGAATATTGTAGGGGTTAAAAATAGCACAAGCTAAAATATAGATTTTTTAATGAGTATATTTGATGATCTACAACTGATTGAATATCTTGATGAAATGAATGGACAAGTGAAAGACAATGATTAGAGATCACCGAGCTACTAAAGTGATATGTAAGGCAATTAAATCAGTCGATGTATTGTTATTGATGTCAACTAGTTTTGACTGTACTTATCATGATAGTTACAAACATCTGAAGAAGAAAAATGGTAAAGGAATGAGATATCTACATGAAGATGACATGGATGTGGAAGATATGGCTAAGGTATACATTGGGTAACTTATTGATGAGTCTATGGCATCATGTTGTTGACTTGATTGTATTACATGAATTTGTTATGTATTGAAGATTTTTCTATACACCGATCTAGTGAACTGTATACCGAGTAACAGTAATAACTGAGTTTGTTATCATTGACACATTCTGTATTGACCGAGTGAGAGAAACAAATAAAGTTTATAACAATCGACTTAATTAATGAGCTAGACAATTCCTTATGATTATGAGGTAAAAGATAAAGTTTGTTATGATGATCTAATAGCTGACAAAATTCAATATTGTTCGAATGGAGAAGGATGAAATGTGTTATAGACACATCTACCGAGGAAGCTTAAAGCAGAAAAAGGAACGATGGAGATTAAGAGGCAAAATCTAATGGATGATAAGAAAACAGTTTATGAAGTCTACTTAAAGAGACATGAGATTCATTATTGAGTCTGGAGATTATTAACATTACATGAGAATTTGCGTGAAAGGACTATTTTCATGCACTACTAATCAAAGTAGTTACAGATAGAACCGAGCTGAACTGCAGGCATTACCGAGCATCAATGTATTATTCACCGAGTTGAACAAGTTGGAGGATATGAAGGATTGAATTGAATATTGATCAGAGGAGGTATTTTGAGCTTAGAATAGATCTGAAAATCTACAATCTTAGTTGTATTTGAATCAGATCATTATTGTATCAGTTTAACCATTGTTACAGTAAAATCTCTTAACCGAGTGGAATTAATACTCTTTTGTATTTCAATATGACATTCAATGAATGTTGATTGTTTTCTTGTTGACCCCATAGTGAATGTTGGTCAAGAGAGAACTGTTAATGATAAATCCTCTAACCAAGTCACACCTTACTATGTGTTTTGTAACCTTTGACAAGGTTGTCTCCTAACCAAGCTCACTTCAGAAGAGTGAATTATTTTGGGTGACCAGTCCCAGGTGGTTTTTCCCCTAACAGGGTTTCTACGTTAAAAATCTGTGTTATGTGTATTTGATGTGATTGGATTGTTATTTTACTTTACACATTTCATAACTAGTCAGATCAGTAAACACAATATTGAATTGACTGTCAATCGGTAGATGAAGGGAAAGTTATTGTTGATAGCTTAGTGAGTTGATAATTTGTTTGAAAAGTTTAAATATATACATCTGGGAGATTTGGGATTGTAGGATAACTGGAACTAACTGATTCAACCCCCCTCTTAGTTATCTAACAATTGGTATCAGAGCATATTGGTTGCTTCGAAGGAAAATTTAGATGACTTAAGCTAAAGATCACAAGATGTATAAGAGATGGGTGCCAAAGCTAAACAAAGACAAATTCTCAACATGGAAAAGCATAATTAAGTTGTACATATCTAGAATTGGAGAAACTATAGTATTTTACTTGAGCAATGATTACATTCAACCAACTGGACCTTTGACTATTGATTAGTTGACAGATAGACATGAACATAATATGGAAATGATAGATATTGTTGCTGCCTTATCTGATGCAAAATTTGAAGATATCAAGACATGCACTAATGCTAAAGCAATGTGGGACAAACTTGCACTATTTCACAAAGGAGATGTAAATGTGATGAGAGAAAGAGATAAAAGTCTTAGAGGAAAGTTTGATGATATGAAGATGAAAGAAGGAGAAAAAATTTCATAGTACAGTAACCGAATTAAGGAGACTGTCAATGTTATCTGAGGAGAAGGAGGTGTTATTGATGAAGATATTGTTGTGAGTAAAATTCTTAGAACCTTGCTGCCAATCTATGCTATTAGAATCTCTGCAATTCATGAAATGAGATCTACCCCAGGTAATGTTCTTACACTTGATACCCTAATCGGTAAACTAACTACTTTTGAGTTCAATAACTATGATAATAGTATTGTACTGAATGTTGAGTTTTCATTTATGTCATCTTTGAAAATTGGAAAATCAAGTAGTAAACACATGATAAGAAATGAGAGTGACAGTGATAGTGATGAGGATAAACTTGATGAACTTGAAGCACTAATGGCTTGGAGACTACAAAAAGGTAAAGTAAGATACAAAGAGAAACTACCTTTGGTATGTTTTAACTGTAAAGAGATCGATAACATTGCAACTAGATGTCCTAACTGAAAAAATGATGACAAAGACAATGAACCATTCAGTGATAGGAAGTATGACATAAGAGATAACCGAGATCGTAGAGGCAACCAACAGTATGACAGAAGAAGTAACCGAGACTACAAAGATAAAGGCAAGAAAGCATGTTACCTTGTTGAAGATGATGATGACATCGATGAAGACATTGAGGTGGTATTCATAGCTTTCAAAGAAGAAGAAAGGTATGTAGAAACAACACTTATTTCTAAAGTTAGAAAGAATGATACATGGATTATTTATAGTGGTTGTACTCATCATATGACTGGTGATGAAGACAAATTTGAATACCTTGAACATTATAATGGAGGATCTATTAAAATGGGAAATGATACACCTTATCTAGTAAAAGGAAAAGGATATATCTTGTTGAACAATAAGATTAGATGTGAGAATGCATATTGGGTGAAGGAACTTAACTATAATTTGCTAAGTGAAGCACAACTGAATAACTCACATCACCAAGTTGCATTTAAAAATAGAAAGGTAAAAATATATGATGAGACTGTAAATTTGGTCGGTATTGGTGAACAATCAAAAGGTAATCTGTTCTATCTTGGCAATGTTGAAACTTCTTGTTTAATGGCTAGAACTGAAGATGCATGGTTGTGGCACAAAAGGTTATGTCATGTGAATTTTGACAACATGGTGAAGATCAATAAGAAAAGAATAGTTAGAGGCTTATTGAGCCTATCTAAACCTAACCATGTCATGTGTAAACAATGTCAAATGGGAAAAATGTCAAAACCTAGTTTCAAGAGCAAGACCTATTCATCTAAAGCTATTTTGGAGTTGGTTCACACTGACTTATGTGGTCCTACGAGAACTTAGAGTTATTATGGTGACAAATATTTTATTTTATTTGTTGACGACTACTATAGGATGATGACAGTAATGTTTTTGAAATAGAAATCTGAAGCCTTCAAGATGCTTAAATGGTATAAAGATATAGTGGAAAAAGAAAGCGGAAAAGAGTTAAAATGCTTAAGATATGATAGAGGATGTGAGTTTATTTCTAATGAGTTCACTAACTTTTGTAACGAGCATCGAATTAAAATACAAGTTTATGCATCGAGAACATCACAACAGAATGGAATTGCTGGAAGGAGGAATATATATCCATAGTTGACTGTACTAGAACACTGATGATTGAGAAAGATGTTGCAAAAATATACAGAAGAGAAGTTGTTAGCACTGTTTTATACACATTGAACCGAGTACAACTAAAGAAAGATTCAAACAAGACACCTTATAAGTTATGGTACGGGTACACACTGAATGTAAGTTATTTCAGAATATTTGGAAGTAGATGTTACATTCTGAAAGATGATAGAATTGGAAAATTTGATTCTAAAGGTGATGAAGGAATATTCTTAAGATATTCTACTAAAAGTACAGCTTACAAATGTTTGAATAAGTTTTCTAACAAAATGATTGAAAGTGAAAATGTGATAGTTGATGAGTTTGCTGAGAAAAATGATGAAGAAAGCAAAAAGGAACCAAAAGACTATGGTAAATTTACATACATTGAGAAACCTGACATTCTACCTGAGACATGAGTTAAAGCTACTGAGAAACAATATAAAGATAGTGAGCATCAGCCTATAGATACTAAGAATCAGGAAGTGGATACTGAGGAAGAAATTGATCCTACACCGACTGATGAACAAAGAAGAGAACAAGTGTTAGAAAAATTTGTGAGAAGACACCATTCACATAATCAGATTATTGGTGACAAGTAAGCTATCATGATGACATGAAGTAAGTTGAGAAGCACCACATCTTTAGTTTGTGAATTTGAACCTAAAAATGTTAGAGATGCACTTGAGAATGATGAATGGATTAAAGCAATGAATGAGGAAATTGAGCAAATACTCAAGAACAAAACATGGACATTGGTACCGAGACCAAATGATAAAAATGTTATTGGAACCAAATGGATATTTAGAAACAAGTTGAATGAAAATGGTGAACTCGCTAGGAACAAAGTAAGACTTGTATGTAAAGGGTATGCACAACAAAAAGGTATTGATTATGGTGAGACTTTTGCACCAGTTGCAAGATTTGAAGGAGTTAGAATATTGCTTGCATATGCTCCCTACAAAGGATTCAAAGTATATCAAAAGGATGTTAAATCTTCTTTTTTGAATGGGATACTTGAGGAAGAGGTTTACATTAAATAACCTGAAGGTTTTGTTGATCCAAATTAGAAAAACATGGTATGTAAGTTGCACAAAGCACTGTATGGATTGAAACAAGTACCGAGAGCATGGTATGAGAGACTGCATTCATATCTTATTAGCATTGGATTATTTAGAACAAGTGACAATAGCAATTTATATTTGAAAGGAGAAATTGATGACAAGATTCTTATTGTTGAAACTTTTGTTGATGATATCATATTTGGAGGACATGATAATCTATGAAAATCATTTGTTGATGGAATGAGAAAGGAATTTGGAATGTCAATGTTTGGAGAGATTAAATTCTTTCTTGATTTGCAAATTCTAAAACAAAATAAAGGGCTATTCATAACACAATCAAAGTACATCAAAGAAGTGTTGAAGACCTTTGGAATGGAAGATTCAAAATCGGTAGGTACACCGATGGTCACATGATGAAAATTGTCAAAGGATGATCAATCAACCAAGGTAAATCAAACATTATACAAATCAATGATTGGAAAACTGATGTATGTTGTGCATAATAGACCGGATATTGCACATGTTGGAATAGTAGCAAGATTTTATGCTAATCCTAAGGAATCACATATGACTGTTGTTAAGAGGATTTTGAGATACTTGAAAAATACAGAGAAATATGGTTTATGGTACAAGAAAGAGGACAATTTTGAACTACAAGTTTACACTGATGCAGATTGGGATGGAAATATTGATGATCGGAAGAGCACTACCGGTGGAGCATTCTTTTTGGGTGAAAGATTAGTTTCTTGGATAAGAAAGAAATAGGCATGTATTTCTCAGTCTACTTTCGAAGCAGAATATGTTTCTGCTATTGCTAATTGTTCAAACATTGCATGGATAAAACAACTTTTGGAAGGGATGAATGAAGAGATCACTGATCGAGTGATTATATATTGTGACAACACAAGTGCTATAAACATTTCTAAGAATCCAGCGATGCATGCAAAGATAAAGAACATATCTTTTAAGTATCACTACCTGAGGGAACAAGTACAAGAAAAGAAAGTGAAACAGGAGTTTGTGAAATAAGAAGAACAACTTGCAAACATATTTACCAAAACCTTACCAAAGGATACATTTGAGTACTTGAGGACTAGACTAGGGGCCCAACCCCTATCTATTGGTCACTAAGGTGATTAAGAGGTTGAATCAACCTATACTTTATTAGAAAATAAAATGATGTTGATGCATATTGTTCACACTTTAGGTTTCCTAAAGATTATAAAAGATGGAACAGAGAACATTGTATATTGGTACATGAAGGTACTTCATCTGAACCGAACACTAGAGATAATATTTTGGCTACTACAAAGTTGTTTATTCTGTTTAGCAATTGTTGTCAAAGGGAGAGAATGAATCAATGAAATATTTATCTACAAGGGAGAGAAGAATCGAAGAAGCAAAGAAGATCAAATCCGCAGAGAGAGTCTGCATGAAATGTTGTAAAGTGATTAAACTTATAAAATGTACAAGCTAGGGAGAGCTTATCAAGATACATCATTTATCTATAGAGTTGTAGTACAGATGTTTGGTATTCTATGGCATATTTCATATTTGTGCTATCATCAATGCCAATGGGAGAGATTGATGATCTACAACTGAGTCAATATCTTGATGAAATGAATGGACAAGTGAAATACATTGATTAGAGATCACTGAGCTACTAAATTGATATGTAAGGCAATTAAATCAGTCAATGTATTGTCATTGATGTCAACTAGTTTTGATTATACTTATCATGATAGTTACAAACATCTGAAGAAGAAAAATGGTAAAGGAATGAGATATCTACATGAAGATGACATGGATGTGGAAGATATGGCTAAGCTATACATTGGGTAACTTATTGATGATTCTATGGCATCATGTTTTTGACTTGATTGTATTACATGAATTTGTTATGTATTGAAGATCAGAACTGAACAAGTTTATGTGGTCGGTAATTGAAGATTTATGTATACACCAAGTTAGTGAAGTGTATACCGAGTAATAGTAATATTCGAGATAGTTATCACGGACACATTCTATATTGACCTAGTGAGAGAAACAAATAAATTTTATAGCAGTTGACCGAATTGATGAGCTAGACGATTGCTTATGATTCCGAGGTAAAAGATAAAGTTTTTTATGATGATCTAACGACTGAAAAAATTCAAGATTGATCGAATGGAGAAGGATGAAATGTGTTATAGACACATCTAATGAGGAAGCTTCAAGCGTAAAAAGGAACGATGGAGATTAAGAAGCAAAATCTAATGGATGATAAGAAAATGGTTTATGAAGTCTACTTAAAGAGACATGAGATTCATTATTAAGTCTGGAGCTTATTAGCAATGTAGGAGAATTCACATGAAAGGAATATTTTCATGCACCACTGATCAAACTAGTTACAGAAAGAACCGAGCTGAACTGCAGGCATTACCAAGCGTCAGGGTATTATTCACCGAGTTGAACAAGTTGGAGGATATGAAGGATTGAATTGAATATTGATCAGAGGAGGTATTTTGAGCTTAGCATAGATACAAAAATATGCAATCTTAGTTGTATTTGAATCAAATTATTATTATATCAGTTTAACCATTATTATAACAAAATCTCTTAACCAAGTGAACTTAACAATCTTTTTGTATTTCAATATGACATTCAATGAATGTTGATTATTTTCTTGTTGACCCCTTAGTGAATGTTGGTCAAGAGAGAACTGTTAGTGATAAATCCTCTAACCAAGTCACACCTTATAGTGTGTTTTGTAACCTTTGACATGGTTGTCTCCTAACCGAGCTCACTTTAGAAAAGTAAATTATTTTTGGTTACCGGTCCTAGGTGGTTTTTCCCCTAACAGGGTTTCCACATTAAAAATCTATGTTTTATGTGTATTTGATGTGATTGGATTATTATTTTACTTTACACCTTTCATAACTAGTCAGATTGGTAAACACAATATTGAATTGACTATCAATCAATAGATGAAGGGAAAGTTATTGTTGATAGCTTACCAAGTTGATAATTTGTTTGAAAAGCTTAAATATATGCATCTGGGAGATTTAGGACTGTAGGATAATTGGAACTAACTAATTCACCCCCCTCTCAGTTATCTAACAATTTTGATTATTTTGATAGATATTTACCCCTATTCTGATTATATAATATACAGTAAAAAAATCTAAAATCATTAGACATGTGATGATATTCCAAACACTTGAATCTAATTTTTGTGGGGGCAACTTCATTCATACTTGAAAGATGGCCTCTTTACTATATGAGCTTGTCTCAAAGTTCCAAGATGAGATAGAGAAAATAGGTGGAAAACCACAAGTACTATGAATTAGAAGATATTCACTTGGATTTACCTCTTCAAAATTGTTTAAAGGATTTTCATCATGGTAAAACTAAATTGAGTTATTTTTTCTTATGATTTAATTTCATAATTTTTCAGCCAATCTTTATAACCTTTATTACATGAGTAGTGGTTCATATAAACACATGTCTTGTTCCATCTAAGTGATTATCATAGGGAGAATCATGGTGACTTCTAAGAAGGTCACCCATCCTAATATTAGTCAAGCTTGATCAATTTTAACCATGAATTCACTACTCCAACTTATCTTACCAACCCATTTATAAAATATTCAACAAGTTTTCTGCCTTGTGAATCATTCATTATAGAGCTCCTCAACTCAATCATTATTAAGCAGAATGGGGACCTCTTGTAATTCATTTTGATTCACCCTTGTGAGCATCATATAAATGTAGTGAATGCTCATAAGATATGAGTTCTTATGAATCATTAATCATTTAATATGGTTGAATGAGATGTACTCATAAAATAAGCAATTAAATCCTAATAAAAAATAACTTAATTTGACACATTATAGAAATCCATCTACTTAGTATTGCCATATATAGTTAAAAAGTACATCTTGAAGAGATGGTAAAGCCATCATAAAAGTGCACCTTAAAATCACTTAAAACCCTTTCTAATGTTGGGTACACAATATTTTAAGAGTAGAAAGTTTGTTTTAAAACCACTAAAAAAGTGTGCCTTATTTTATTTTTTCCTTCTTATGTTGAACACACTTTTTCTTTAATTTTGCCATTGTGGCAGAATTTTCATGTTGCAATGCCACTTAAAGAATGATTTATTACTCAAATATCTTCATTCATATGATGGAATTGAACACTTTAAAGTATTCCCAAGTCAAAATTAACTTGGTGTAGATTTCATTGGTCAAGTCAATGTATAAGTGCATCTTATTTATATCCATTTTCTCTTTCAAAATGGTATGCTTCAATAAGTTATTCACTATATCTTTAGTGCAATTTTTACTTGGTAAAATATTAAATATGTGTGCCTCCCTTCCCCTAAAGGTAAAAGGGTTGATCACTAATGATTATAACACATTTTACGCATGATTTATTGGTGTTAATATAATTTTAAAAGTGTGTCAAACTCTCAAATGTATTTTATTCCTTCTTTGTATGATTTCCACTTTTAAACCTTTGTCATCTTTTTAGCATGCTTAGTGGATTTTTAAGTGGTGTCACTACTTAAAAAGTTATAGAGCAAAAAATTGCATACCCCTTTCTAGTTTTACCTACACTTTGTAGTCACTTAAATGTGCATTCCCCTAGCATTTGGGTTATCAAAATTTTCCCTCTTGGGATGCTCAAATTCATTTTCAACAAGCATCTTGTAGCACCACTTTTGCATTAAACACATATTGCCTTTTCCACCTATCAATTTTAGCATGATTTTCTTGGACATGAGCATGTGGCATGGACATATGGGTGTTGCACATGCATCTCATGACATCCTAACATTCAAAAGTTGATTCAAAGCATTTTTCCACTTGTCACCTTCCTTGGTCGGCGGAAACAACTTGGAATCTTCTATAACAACTTACAAGCCTCTTTTTCCCTCCTCTCTTCTCTCTTGTAAATCTATGTTTTCATCTTATTCGATATATCTAGATCTCTCTCTTGGTTTCTCTCATCTCTTGCTTACAATATTTTCATTCTCTTACTCTCTCACTTGCTACAACAATCTCTTATTTTCTACAACACTCTCTAACAATAATATATGCATATCTCTTAATTTTCTCAAGCATATCTAGTAATCTCTTTCCATTTATATTGAATATATGAGCATCTTGGGATTTATCACATCCCCTATCTATCAAATCATTTTGTCTATTTTTTTTTTGATCTAACTATCTATTTGGTTGTTGTGAAGGTGGGAACACCAAAACAAGGACTTGATTGAGGCAAGTCTCCAAACAACCCCAAACACTTTTCCTCTCTTGTGTGTGTGTGCAGGTTTGTTGGAGGCATTCAAATGCATGATGGTTTTCTTATGTTATTTTAATTTTATTTTTATTCATTTCTCTTTATTTATACCTTTTATTTTATTTCTAACTTTTGGCGTTTGTAGGTTATCTGAAGAATAAAGAGTTTTCTCCATATTTTGAGCATTTTCTATCACATTCCATACAAGAATACAACACGTCATGTAGATGTCTATGCACTGCATTGGTGTCCTTGACTATGATTCACAAATTTAGACCAAGAACTCCCTATCATCTTTAATTTCTATTTCGTTTATCAAAGTCTTCTTATCATTTATCTATAATACAATATCTTCATTGGTTTATCAAGTTGGAGGCATGTTAATGCATGTGATGAAACTCACTCTCAAAGGAACATAGTTTCCTTTCTATAGGCTTAGATTTACTCCATTAAAAAAGTGTACAACATCATTTTTTAATTCCTTAATAAACATTTTCATTTGTTTACAAGGTGATTTCTAGTTTTAAACCTTCACATCCTTTTTCATCAATGAACAGCTTCATCAGTTTCACTTACCATGTGACCTAAAGTAATATTCTATAGTTATTAGTTGAGCTAAGACACAAATTATGATAATTTAATGATAAAAAATAGACATCAATTGGTACAAACATCAAGTTTCATATGGATACCAAAAGCTAGTTCTTTCTAGGAACCATGGAACAAACTTGGACCATTTGAAAAGTTTATAATATTAGGTATTATAATAGACCCGTGATTTTTTTGTTGAGAAATAGAGTGGCTATTTTTAAATCATCCAAAGATGAAATTTATGGATCACCTAACTAGTGACAAAACATGATTTTCACATTAGAGAGGAAAATAATATACTAGATAACAAAAATTTATCATAATTTGGAGTGTTTAGTATATTACAATCTATCGTAGCTCTTTGAATAAATATTCAAATGAAGAAAAAAAGTAACCATATTCATCGTCTTCTCTTGCACAACTATTTTTTTCTTGTGTGCTCTGAAAATATATTCATAATGTCTACCATGCTAAAACCATCTAGCATCCAAATAATTATGGGTGACTTAAAGATCTGCAATCAAATATTCCCATATGAGAATAATTTATGTTTAGTTTCAAGAGGAACTGTCTACACCATAAAGGGGCATAGATACATCCTAAGATTTTTCTTCCACATTCTCATCAGATTTATTTACCCATGTCTTTTGCATCATTCCCTTCTCCTCATTCATATCAATTATATTATTTTCCATATCAAAGGTCTTCATATTTTTTCCTCTACAAAACCTAGCAATATGTCCTAATTTATTACATTTTTTACATGTAGGACCTTGTTGTGGACCACTCCAATTGCTTCTACCATTAGATATGCAATCAAAAACCTTGTGCCCATATTTTTTGTATGTATAACAATATCCATTGAAGGATTAAACATTTCTAGCATTATTTACATTCATAAATCCATTTCTTATCATTTGACTTCTGCATTCAATTGTCTTATGTCAAAACTTATTGCAAGCATGAAATTTACCATTAAATGGTTGTGATATAATATAAATTACACATCACTAGCTTTATTTCCAACCTTATTATATGAAACGTATCTACGATTAAAACATAAAGGGTACCTAGTTTGAGTAGGGAAAGGTTTTTGAATTTCTTTTTTTCCAGACTAAAGAAAAACCTTTTTAATATTCATTATCCCTATTAGATTCATCCTTTAACTTTTTATTTATCTTTTCATCTTTGTTCAAAGTCTTAGAACTTTCTCTTTTGTCAAATCCAAGTCAAACTTTATTCCTAGAGGCCTTTTCAAAACCAAGAATCTCATCAAGAAGATCACTACCACCCTTAAGTTTCAAGTTCTTTTCAAACCATTCATTTGCATCTTTCAATTACTTCTTCAACATCACAATAGCATCTTCAAATTTAGTGTAATAAGTAGGATTATTGTATTCTTTTGCTTCTTTCAATTCCTTGTTTGGCACAAAAACTTCATCTTCAAAATTCAAGCATTCTTTGGATTTGATTTACATTTTTTTATCAATATTTTTAGCGCTACTCTTTCCTTCTTCAATCTTCTTCCTTAATTGAGTAACAAATTCATCTAATTTCTTCCATTTTTCTTGAAATTCATCCATTTTAGCAAGTACACACTTCAATTCTCCTTCAAGTTCCATAACAACAACAATGTCCCATTCTTGTGTCTCCATAGCATCCAAATATTTCTCAAACCCAAACATAGTGTTCAAATCCCAAATCTAACTTGGTTATTAGACTATTTATTTTAGGAGCCTTTCTCTAATACCAATTTTTGAACACTTTTAGATGTCAAGAGGGAGGGGTGAATCAACATATATAAAAAAATTAAATAATTATTAACCATTAATTCCATTCAATTTATGTGCATAAGTAAATAATTGAAATAGGAAGAGTAACACATATAACACTAGGATCTTATGTGGAAAACCTAATGCGGGAAAAACTGGGGTGAGAATCACACTCACTATATAAAGAACAATTTATAATATTTTAGTCTAGAGGCCAAGCAGCTCACTATTCCTAAAGTTTAATTACATACTATGATGTGCAACATTAGGGAAAGATACACAGACTTTCAAATAACTAAAGATCACTTTCTTCAGAGAAAGTTATAATAAAAATTATGATTACAAGGAATTATATTGGTTGAACTGAGTAGAAGCGCATTCTCAAAAATGTTAATTATAGTTAGCTATTCATTTCACTTCCCATACATCAATAGATGATTTCATCTTTACTTATCTACTCATTTGTATCTTCACACTTCACAATATATCATACACTTGATCATATACAACTCCTACATCCATCTCCAAAGGATATCTTCCTTTATATATCAAGTGCGACACAAAATAACATCCATTAGATTGGACTAAAAAGATGTATCATGTAACGCATAAACCATTATCCCCAATATCAATATCAAAGCATGTGGAAGGGAAATAAGACTTTCAAGGCATCACATCCTATAAGAACACTTTCCTCTTTATCCAAAATCATCGTTATTAACATTGCACACCATTACATAAACAAAAACATCTCCAGTCAGCTCCAAAGAATAAAAATGTCAAAGCATGTTGGCCAAAAAAGAATAGAATATAACATAGGCCTCCTCAATATCTATGGATGAAAAACACATTATTACCAAACACCAACAAAATAATATCTAATATTTGAAACACTAGATCACCTTAATGAGGATGAATGCAAAATATTCCTTCAAATTGTTCCTCTATCACTCTTATACCAAGACTCAACATAATATCTTTTTTTGCAACCCGCATTAGATATTGAAACATGATATGTCAACCTTGAGTGTCTACCAATAAAATATTCTAACTACAAGATTAAATAGATCAATGCGCCAAGGTGTAGACCAAAAAGCAAAACATAACCCAATAGACTATTCATTTATCAATCACACCTAGCCATTTACACAAGCACACACCAAGAACCTTATCCAAAACTTTGGATAATATTTGAGACATTTAGATAAACCTTTTACAACCATCTCCATCAATGTTCATTTATCCATGCCAACACATATGTACACAATTGACATTGCACCATCTTGGAACACACAAGATCACTGCAAAACACACCTTCTAGACCATAGTTCACATCAATGACAACAAGTGTGACATAAATGTAAACAAAATATACATATTTTCAACATGCTCCATATAATGCTTCATCTTTCTTCTCTTCACTATCCTCTTTCAAAATGATGTTTTTTTACACATTTTCTTTTACCCATTTCAAGTTATTGTTTTTGTTTAATCTCTAACACATCCAATCTATCTTGGATATTTTTTAATTACTCAATAATAAAATTTTAAACCTTTTATCTCACCATTATTCCCAAAGTAAAATTGTCACAATTTCTCTCATGACCCATCTCGTCCTCTTCTTTGAAGACATTTTGTCAAACACTTTCTAAACACACTGCTATTCTTTATTAACAAATATTTTGGAAGATGAAACCCTACTCTTCCTATATCCACTCTCTTTTAGTGGGGGAACCTCAACCTTCTACACTACCTTTTTTTTCTAGAGAATGGCCAACGCAATCTCTTAGTTAGAAGACTTTTTCAACAAACTCATACATCAACCTCTCTTTGGTACCATCTAATGCAGATCAAACATGGGGATATTTTAAAAAAACTCATTTCCAATCATAAAATTACACTAAAATCACACATAAGATCCCATAGAGCATTCTAATTTGATTAAAATAAACTTTGACTAATAAACCCACAAGCAAATTTTATTGATTTCAAACTATTTTTCCTTTAATAGAAATTTTTTCATACAAAATTTGTATAATAGAACTGATAATAACTTCCTCATCAATACAACACATGTGAAATATGATATCATGTCTGGATAGCTATTGTAATATCTTAAGTGATCACGTAGAAAGAACAATAACATCACCAAAGATAATACAAAATCCATGGTCTAACCTACTAGCATAACCATGAGAGAGAGAGAGAGAGAGAGGAATTGATAGTCCAGAAAATTGTGTTATTATAGTCAACTCTTATAGGTTGGCTTGAAAATGTTTTGCACATGGGGTGGCTTGAAAATGTTTTACGCATGGAGAAACTTGAACATATTTTGCACATGGAGCAGTTTTAGGGGGATCAATCCTATGGAGACCATTGTCTACATGTGGATCCATGTCTAGGGATTAGTCTTATAGAAAATTCATATGAATCCATAAAAAGAGATCAGTCTATGGATCAAAGAAAAAAAACTACATGTAATGTACAAGCAAGGTCGTATGTATGCCCCCTCCTTATGATGACAACATAGGAGACATCTTAAGGAAGAGAATCAAGGATACCTACTTCCAACAACAAGAAGATGTCCTTAAAACAAAAATGTATGCCATGAACTTAGCTAAGAGTGTTAGCTAAGAAAATAGATAATCATGAAAATATATTTCTCTTGTGGGAAGAGACCCTTGAAAGGAAGATTTATTGGCTACAACACATCTACCTTCAAGAGGAGTTATTGAAAAATGATAGCATATTAAAAATAGAGAGGGGGATGAGAACAATAATATACTCATTTAGCCCCCTCTTTCTAGGTGAAATGGGGATTCTTGATGAAGGATGACAAACTTTGAGACTCAAAGTAAGGGAATTTGTTTATAATGAACATAGTTTTGCAAATAAAGAAGAGGTTGTGATCAAGGGTGCACACCTCTTGTATAAGAGAGATTCCCAAATTGAAACAAATAATTATTTATAAGAAAAGAATGCCAAATTATAAACAAATGCCACTATACTAAGGAAAGTAGATCCTTAGACAAGAGAGAAAAATAATATACAACAAACCTTGCCCCTCAAGTGTGAAGGCAAGACAAAATATATAATACAACCTTAATGATGGTTACTTCATCATAGATATATAGTTCTAGGAAAAATAAGTTATAAACTAGATAGAAATCCTAATGTAAATAGACATATTCAAGCTAGAAAAGACATCATATATAAAGTAAGCAATTCATCAAGGAAAGAAATAGAATAATGAGGATGATTATTAAATGATAGACACACCCTTTGAGGCATGAAAAGAATTGTTAAGAAAAGATGTTAGGATCTTGCATGAAACAAAAGATCTCATGCCAAAATTAATTTACTACCATAAAATAATACCAAATCCATAGAGATGAAAACTAAATAAGTATGAGACATTATGTCCACTTAGTGGTCAATCCAATTATACAAGATATGCACTTCCAAGAAAGGAATAAATTGTGATGATACTAATCTCATGAAGGAGAAAATATCCTAAACAATAAGTCCATACATGGGAGCACATAATGGTATAAAAGATATGAACATCAAAGAGATAATGAATCCTTTGAAAAAAAAGATGAGATAGAAAGCCTAACCCAATATATTCCCTACGTGATAGATATTTTATGATAGAAAAACTCTTTCAAGCATAAATTTGCAACTTGTGTGAAGGAAACAAATTCATGCAAGAGAGGATCATAAAAGATGCAAAGTCACAAGGGGTATTGGATGCATTTAAAGGAAAAGGGAAGATACATTAAATTCCCTAAGTGGTTTCTCATGTATAAAAGAAGCACGTTGTCAAAGGGAGAAAATGGATCCCTAAAAGAGGGAAGAAACAATGGTCCCTTGGCCCTTAGTTTAGAGAGAAAGAGAGATGAAATCCTATTATGATGCCCTTGGTTCACTTTATGCAAAGGATGCTCCATTGAGAAACATAATAGGAAAATAATGGCTAAGGCATTCCATGGATATGAAAAAATTATATGATATCTAGTGTTATATGAAGGATACATCTATCAACTAAAACATTAACAAATTGTCTAAACTCAACACAATCACAAAGAGAATGCCTATTAGAATAATGAATGGAGAATGAAAATTCTCCATTGTAAGTATGTGGATTTTGACAGAATCTATAAGGAAATCTTATCCTAGAATGATACTTGATATTTATATAAATTTGTCTGGCCAAAGCCTCACAGTCATCATAAGGTGAAGTATTACGAGATGGTGTTGGAAAGAGAGCATCAAGAGGTAGTTTTGGTTGAGAGACATGGTTAGGTTGAGGCACATGATACTCTTTAGGAGGGTTAGGAGGAGCCTTAGGGCCATGGTCACTAAATCCTTTATCATGTTGGATAGATTGTGATGTAGAATCTTGAGCAAAATTATCATCCTTATTATCCTTAGTGTTGGATGAAAAAGGAGGATTATCCCTTATGTTAGGAGAGAAAGAATCTAGGAAATGTATAACATTCAGATCGTGAAGAATGTTTTGATAAGAATCACAGGCATTATTTTCTATATGATCACTGGGAGCTAGATTTTGAGGGATAATATTAGGGATATTAGCATTAGGTTCATTAACAAAGGCCCTTATGTTATCCATATATTGCATGAATTTAGTTAAAATGTGAAGAAGAAACACACATGACACATTGATAACATTTTTGAAATACATGCCTTATAATGAAGAGATATATTGCTTAACCTCATTATTCCATATGCAATAATACAATGAAGGAATATAAATGTAATGAAATGCAAAAGGCTTTGATTCACTCCATGTGTTTGATAAAGAGAGGTAAGATGGAAGTTAATGACATAACTAATTGCACACCAATCCAATTTAGAGAGTTTCATGTTAACAAACACAAAACTAGATTAAAAAAATAGGAATGTGATAAAGAAAAGAAAAATCTAACACCAAAAATCAAAATGGAAATGTTATAAGTTGGGTTCACCATAATGTATCATAATAAATGGAGATAAATGATATGCAGGATGATCACTCACCAAATAAAATGAATGGGGGTATGATACATTTGGAACACCCCCAAAGGATTGCCCTAAAACCCAATTCATATTGGCGCAACCCAAAAGGATGTAAGGGTGATAATACAAAATCTAGATTTGAGGATGAAGTGTGATTTGGGGATGGGTTCCTTTAATGTTAAGATGTATATGATATGTAAAAATGATATGAAAATCTATGAAGGGAATTAATGCTATGGTAAATGAAATGATAACTAACAAGGTGAGATATCAAATATGATGTATACAAGTAAGTGCAAGATAAAAAGAAGAGGAATGAACTTACCTTGAAGTTAAGAGAAGAGGAGTGGAACTTCAGGTCTAGTTTTTGTGTGTGTGAATTTTGTACCTAGCTGTAGACACAACACTTTAGTAAAACATTAGAGGTTATCTAAAATCAAAATCGTGCAGTGAAATGGAAACTAATCTAACCAAGCGATTTACTGCCTTCTAGTAGATGCGAGTATGTATTCTCAGATTGGACCGAGATCAGTGACCTTGACGACACCTAAACAAAAGATTTGAATGTAGAATCTAGATATGAGATGAATGCAAATTAATCTATATTTTTGTATTTTCTGTGCAATAAGATGAAATAAACTGATATGAATATATTCTAGATGAGAAAATGATATACAAATTAAGCTAACAATGATATGCTAAATATGAAACTAAAAATGATTAAAAACAAGATTGATCTCACAAAAGTTGTTGATTTGCAAAGAAGCTTCAATTCTTCAGATGTCAATTCGCCAGCATGATTGTGTAAATTCATGGATTGATTTTGGCAGAGTAAGTATGCAAACTTGTGAGATGAATTATGAAGATTTGAGCCTTGATTTTATAGAAATCCAGGGCTTTGGAGGTGCATGGAAAAAGCCATAAATCACTCAGGTTGATTTTTGAGTCAACAAGGAATTAAAGATAGTTAACTCACAAAAAATCATGCAAAAACAACTTTTTAACTCAAATCAGAAGTTTAGATCAACTCTGAACTCAAAATAGATGTTGAGTTTCCAACTTGTATTGATTTTCTGATTTAAAGTTTATCTGCTCTTTGAATGTGCATAATAATTATGAATTAAATAAATAAATAAAGTGATTTATCCTCAACTTAACTGATTTTTTTTTAAAATAAAATAATTGATTTATGGGTTAATCAATTATTAAATCAAACTTTATTCCAATTAAATCATTAAATTTGACAACTTTGATTTTAAATCAATTAAATAAAATTCAATTGATTGTTTTTAACAATTTTGATTTATTGTCAAAATTAAATAATATAATTAGGAATAAATAGAATTAAATTTAATTAAATAATTAAGTGGCAGTATTAAATCTAATTAATTAAATATTTAGAATATTCAATTAATCAAACTTTAGGATAAATAAGATTTATCACCAAATAATCATTAAATTAAAGATAATTAAGATAAATAGGAATATTGCTAGGAATATTCCCCGATGCAGAATTTATGATAAAATCAATTAGGATTTTGATAATGTGCAGATGTGCCTTAGGTTAGGACTTCGATGTCGATTTCATTCAAATTGAAGATGTAGGAGGTTAATGAACCTATAGCCCATTTTTGGGGTATTACATTTTGCCCCTCTTTGAATTACTGTGCGAAGCACAGTGGTTCAAAGACAGTTTGTGTATGATGTTGAAACTGATGTTTGAAATTGAAATTGATATGAAACAAAAATTGTGATATGAGACAGAAATTGATTGAAAGATTCAAAGATATTAGGTCCTGAATGACCAAAGATAATGTTAACTATAACAGTAATGAACTGATGATTGTGAAAAAGTGTCAAAATGCCTGATTCTAAACCTTATGATTGCGAAGAAGTGAGTGATCGATTCCAGACCTGATTGTCAATAAGAATCACATTGGTATCACATCCAAACCCTTCAGTTACGAAGAACCAAGGAAATAACACTAATAAACTGATGGTTACGAAAAATTGATACAGTTTACAAGACTAAGAGAATACGAGATTGATATGGATCTCGATGAATCTGATATGCCCCAAACGATGATTGATTTTCCCCAAGTGATGAGGTCTTTTTGATGAATCAACAACTAGACGTGGTTGTTGTCTTGATTACTAAGGAAAGATATGATTTCAAATTAGATTACAGACTTTGAATGATGTGCAATGCCATGCCCCCTTCGGGATTAAAATTGAAATCTGACAAGAAAAGTCAGCATTTATAGTTTAGAAGCATGTTAATTGATTTGAGAAGTGGTTGTATACATTCGAGAATGCATTCTGCATCATTTAGAGGTCCTGGAGACCAAGTTTGACTAGGTGAAACCATGAATTGACCATAGTTGACCAAGTTGAAATTTTGATAGTTTGATGTAAGATAATCAATTAAGTTGAATACTGGATTTCTATAATGATTGAAGGTTGATTATGCAAGCAGTAGACCTTCCTGGGTCCAAAAATTTGAAATCGCGATTTTGATATAGTAAATGATCTCAGATTTGGATTTTGATCCTGAAAATGGGTTAAGAACGTCGAAATTAGCCAGGGGTGCAATTTTCATGAAAAATGAAGCACTTTTGAAAATTAGGTCAAAACCTATATAAAGGCCGGAAGGGTCATTTTCAATTCATTTCAACCTTTTGACTTTAGAAACCTTGTGGAGCCCTCTAAGCAAGAAAATGGCAGAGATGAAGGTACCAGTGAGTTCACACCGATTTGAGCGCAGTCAGAGACACTAGAGACCCCGTCAGTATGGACATCCGGTAGGTGGACCACTGTGCTTTGCTAAAAGTTCAATTTTTCCATGATTTATAGCATTTTTAGGATTTTTCGTACGTTTTTCAATTTTGTATTTTTGAATGCATGGAAACTCATACGATTCTCTAGCGAGACTCATATGACTTTTGAACTGTAGATAGGTTTTCAGTTCATTAACCCCCAAGACTCGTATCAGAGGAACCCAAGAGTCGTACGACATTTTGTCAGGTCCCTCATAACTCGTATGATGAGGGATACAGTGTCGTGTCACTATGCTTTGTCATATGGTATGATGTAGAAAATTGTACGACTTTCCATGCCAGTCTGAAGTGTCATATGAAAATCAACAAGCCAAAAACTCAT
This sequence comes from Chamaecyparis obtusa, assembly GCA_027943335.1. NCBI lineage: Eukaryota > Viridiplantae > Streptophyta > Pinopsida > Cupressales > Cupressaceae > Chamaecyparis > Chamaecyparis obtusa. The sequence continues at coordinate 875,381 of BSBK01001103.1, forward strand.
TGCTAGGTCAAATTTTTGAATTTCCTGATTCTGTAGCCTGATTGCTGACTTTTTAACCTACCCTCTGAAATAGTGAACTGCTTAATTCTTGTACTTGTAACCTATTCTGTAACTGAATTACTGATAGGACTCCCTATTTCTATGTTGTGTAGGTCATATATCCAGATGTTCATGTACGCATTTCACACCTAGCCACTCAGAGATTGTGTGTGTCACTACTTGACCCGATGAGCATACACCTTGCGTCTTGTGGCTTCGAGTATCTCATACATTTACCCGAGATTAGGGTAAATCATAGACTTTTGACTGCTTTGATAGAGAGATTTCATTCAGAGACGCAGACCTTCCATTTACCGATGGGGGAGATTACTGTGACCCCAGAGGATGTGTATCGTATACTGCACATTCCATTCCATGTAGGATGACGTCTAGAGTATGTGAGTTCATGGAACTCAGGTCTATTAGCATTCAGATGTCTCTTTGGAGATGATACCCAGATGACTGCCTCTATTTCCTAGGAGACCTTAGTATAGTGTTATGGATAGATGCACTAGCTAGAGTGTATTATTGCCGGGATGATAGGAGGGATTATCATGTCTGACCATCAGCAGAATGGTCTATTGATGGGCTAGGCCCCAATGGTAGCACATCTGATGGTGACTTCCTCTGAGTTGGCTTGGGGTCAGTGTCTATTGGCCCATATGTTCTCTGAGATGCACGAGGTAGTGTATCAAGAGAGAAAGTCTTTTGCAGCTGGAGCTTTAGTATTATAGATCTGGGCGTGGGAGCATATCCCAGTTTTGAGACTAGTATGCACCTCATAGAGGCAGCCACAAGAGCCTTTCATTTATATATATGTTGGATATGTCATACAGGGGCGGATGGGCCATGTAGAGTATTGGAGGTGATGCCTTGATGATATGACTTTTGTTTGATGGAGACCATATGTAGGTATTGAGCCCTAGTCTACTACATGTGAGTAGTTTAGTTTCTTATTTCAAAGCTGTGTGTTGATCAGGAGGTCATCCTCCACTTTAGAGAGATTCATTATTACCAGGGTCTGGTGGTAGTATGGATGAGTGCAGGATGCACCTGAGGATTATTCCACCTATGCTCAGATAGCTCATGAGCTTGGACTTAGATGGACCACGAGGCTCTCTTACGCTTTGTGTTCACAGGAGTATAGTGCTATCATCAGTAGAGATTGGGAGTATAGACCAGAGGTACTTGATGCTGGAGTTACAGATGGATTCATCGCCTAGCTTGCTGACCATCCTATCCATAGGTTCTCAGATCCTACAGAGCTGATAACTTCCATGGAGGAGGCTATGGATGTTACCGGAGCACCGATAAGATAGGGTCCCAGACCCACACAAGTTCCTATCATGCACCCCACACCTCCGAGACCTAGAGCAATGGCTCCTCCACAAAGACCATTAGGAAAGATGAGGCCTCCTCATCCCACTAGTTCCATAGCAGGTAGAGCTACAAGTTCTCAAAGATGGACTAGGGGAGAGGGTGGTACTTTAGGTGGTGTTGGCATAGCTAATGAGGTACTTGCAGCAGAGCAGGTTATGGGTGGTGATACTGATCCATTACAGGATGACATAGGTTTTGATTTAGGTGCCGAGGTTAGACACTGTAAGGCATAGAGAGAAGAGACCACTGAGTAGGTTGCCCTAGATACTGAGATGCCAGCAGCTGATGTTGATCCTACTATTCCTCTTACTCCATAGGAGACTATCAGACGACTCAGATTACAGGTCAGGGACCTGAAGGTGCATAGTGCTCGGTGGGAGGAGAGATATTTAGAGGCAGATAGACAATGCACTGAGCTTCATATAGAGGTGCAAAGATTATAGGCAGAGGTGATTCATTAGACCTCACAGGTGGCCTATTATGTGTCCACATATTATACAATTGTCCTTGCTACGCAGAGAGTCCCTACGTACTCCCAGTACATGATGGCATCAGAGGGAGCCAGAGCACCTAGAGTAGAGGCAGTACCAGAGGCACCACCACCTCCTCCACCAGATATAGAGGAGCAAGCTAATAGCTGATTTGTGTTGATATGTTCTGATACTCTTTTGATCCCTTGATTTTGATACTATGCTGACTTTGATAGCTCACATGAGGTCATTCTTTTGTACACTATGACATTAGTGCACCCTTGACTAGTTCACAATTATATATATATATATGAGATCGATATTTTGGTTATGACTTCATGTGTACTTGTCATGTTTTGATTTATGATGATATCATGTGATGTTTATGCTATGAGTAGTGTAGAATGAATGTATGGATTAATGCAATGCAATGATTTCTTTCATATGTATGGATGTTATGCAAATGTATTTGATTATGGAAAGATGTATGTATGATTTATGTTTATGCACATGGATGAATTGTAATGCAACAGATGGGTATGATATGAAATGCAATGATACACATGATATGTTTTGCAGGTATTGATGAAGACAAGTACTCAGTCTTATGTCAAAAAGGATGTTTAACCCAAGAGGGTAACTGCTGGCGGTTATGTGAAGAGACCTTCGAGTTAGGTTTTAGCTCTTGTTAGATTTGAAGAGAAAATTGGAGAATTTTTTAAGCATTGAAGTTCATTTAGCTAGTGTGAGATCATGCAAACATGCAAAAATGCAAAGAGACATGCAATATGAAATGCAACCTAAGACCTAGGACCTAGTCACTGATCATGTGTCGGTCATTCTCATCATTGAATTTTTAGGTAACCGGATAAATCAATACAATGTCTACTAGTTAGGAAACCATAGACATATGAATATTGATTTGTATGCACAAGAATCAATACAATGCCCACTGGTTAGGCAACCATGGACATATGAATATTGATTTTATTTTTGGAATGTCAGATTAGATATAAGCACCAAGGCACAAATGCCAGGATGACCTGAATATCATGTCCATTTTGATATAGCAATTTGTATAAGCAACAAAACATAGACATCATGATGACCAGAATACACCTTGCATTGCAAACACATCAAACATTCAAGAGATCATTCTAAATCCAGTGTGAATTACTCGTAGTGACCCTTTATCATTCACAACCTTAGGTAAGATCACATTTCACAATAGGAGAAAGAAATCACTCAAAAAGGACAATAGTTAGATCAAACTTCCTTGAATTTTCCAGGTATCAATGGTCGAGGTACGCATGGCCATCCAATTCGAGATAGAGGCTCTTACAGTCAGACACCATTTCAATCTAGAATTTCCAAAGTTGTTAGATTTTCACATACAAGAAGAAAACAAAGAAAAGATTATGCCCCCAGTCATCACTCTCTAAATCCTATAAAGGACATCATTGAAGAGCTTGAAAGGACATAATATGCAAAAATCTCAATGCAAACCAGTAAGCATACAAGGAGATAAAAGCATGTAAAAACATAGATTGTTTTCATTTTGATGTTTGATTGCGTTGTTGTAGATGCAAAATCTTTTCTGGAGACGAGACTAATTGACTGACTCAAATTAAGCTTCAAAGGACTCTGACTAGACATGACTCATCTGAGGTATATTGGAGACCATAGGATATGACATTGATTGCCCCCAAGTGTTAAGAATTGATAGGATACAGACGCTTTAGCTGGTTGGTGTACAAATTGACTTATTGAAAATAGGAATGCGGGAACAAACCAAGAGATATGCACAAACTAAAGCAAGACTGAAAGCTAGGAAAGACCAAGATTGCATTGATAGATGGAGCATTTTGAAACAAGTGGCACCCGTTTGCTAGGTTTCCACCATCTTGGCAGAGATTCTATTTTTGCTACCAAGGTGCCTATTTCTAGGTTTTCACCAAGGCACTTTTTCTTTTTCTCATTTTTTTTTACTTTTGATATTTTTTACTTTTTTTGGTGAATCATCAAGGTGCCTATTGCTAGGTTTTCACCAAGATGTTCATTTTTTTAGGACTTTTTCCAATTTTAAAGATTTTTTAAGGACATTTTACCATACACTGAATGCCTTAGGCATAAAATTTCTTTAGATGGAGAATGTTGATTGGTTCTCAGAGCTGTTCTCCTTCAGTCGTTGAGAGTTGATAGGCACCAGAGCCAAAAGTAGCAGTGATAAAAAAGGGGCCCAGCCAGTTGGGTTCAAACTTCCCCTTGCATTCTCTATGTGATTGATTTTTAGGATTCTCTCTCAAGACTAGATCACCAACCTAAAATTCTCTGTGTCTGACTTTCTTGTTGTGACCTCTAGACATTCTTTTTTGATACACTATGAGATGATCATACACTGCTTGTCTGCACTCATCTAGTAGTTCAAGTTCTTGCAACCTAGACACTCTGTAGTCATCATCAGTTACTAGACCATGCATTCTGATTCTTAGTGATGGGATTTCAACCTTAATAGGTAGTATTACTTTAGACCCATAAACTAAAGTGGAAGGTGTAGCCCCAGTGGGCATTCTCATACTTGTTTTGTAGGCCTAGAGAGCTGGATTGATCATGAGATGCCAGTCTCTTCCTATTTTATTAACTGTACGGTGCAAGATTTTCAATAGATTCTTGTTAGAAGCTTCTGCTTGTCCATTCCCTTGAGGATAGTAAATAGATGACCAATGTTATGTAATCTTGAATTTGGCACATAGATCATCTAAATCTTTTGTTTTGAATTGTCCCCCATTATCTGTGATTATAGAATGTGGGATCCCATATCTGCATATGATGTAGTTCAAGATGATCATAGATATTTTCTTACCAGTTACTTGTGTCAAATGGATTGCATCTATCCATTTTGTAAAATAATTTGTAGCTGTGATTATATGGGTATGTCCATTAGAAGAATGAGGATGTATAGCTCTGATAAGATCAAAGGCCCATTGATGAAAAGGCCATTGCATAGTGAAGGGAATTAGATCTCTCCTTGGAGCATGAATTAAGTTGCCATGTACTTGGTGCTTTTGATAGTTCTTAGCAAACTTGATTGCATCTTTCTCCATTTTAGGCCAATAGTACCCGACCCTAATAAGTTTTTGAGCTAGTGTTAAACCGTTTGAGTGTGACCCACAAATACCATCATGGACTTCCTCTAACGCACGTTGAGACTCTTCCCATTCTAAACATCTAAGTAGCGTACCATCTAGACCTCATTTGTAAAGATCATGACCAATGATGACATATTTGGAGGCATTACGGATAAGGTATCTCTTTTCATGGTGGTTGAATGTATTGGGAATGATTTGGTCTTGGAGATAGGAAAAAAGGTTTTTGTATCTGGATGAATCATGACCAACAATAGTGCAGATCATGTGGGTTTTAGGGGAATCATATGCAGGATAAGATAGTGCTTCCACCAAGAACTCATAGCGTAGCTCATGTTCAGGCTACTATAATAGAGTAGATAGTGTTGCCATTGCATCAGCAACCTTGTTCTTTGTTCTATGAATTTGCTCAAATGTGATAGATATGAAATACTTCTTTAAATCATCTACCATTCTCTTATAAGGAATGAGTTTTTCATCTTTAGTTTGGTACACATCATTGACTTGATGGATTACAAGTTGTGAGTCTCCATGAATGTGTAATTCTGTTACTGTCCACTCAATTGCTATTTTCATACCATTCAAAAGGGCTTCATATTCTGCAATATTGTTTGTGCAAGGGAAATTTAATCTGAATTCTTTTGTGATTGAGTATCCTTGAGGAGTTATGAACAATATTCATGCTCCTGATCCATTCTGTGTATAGGAGCCATCAAAGAATAACTACCATTCTCTAGAAGAAAGAGTCATGATAGAGGAATCTGAAAATTCCATTTGCATTGGTGTATCATCAATCATAGGTGCATCAGCCAATTGATCAGCAATTACCTATCCTTTAATAGCTTTTCTTTCCACATATTCAATGTCAAATTCACTTAAGAGCATGACCCATTTGACTAATCTACCCGTGAGGGCAACTTTACTTAGTAGGTACTTTAGTGGATCAATTTTAGCTACCAAATGTGTGGTATGAGCTAACATGTAGTGCCTCAGTTTCTGTGATGCAAAGATCACAGGTAGACAAGCTTTCTCAATCATTGAATAGTTCTTCTCATATGCAACCAATGTTCTACTGATATAGTATATAGCTCTTTCCTTCTTGTTCTCATCATGTTGTGCTAGCAATGCCCCCTGTGATGTATCTATTGCAGAGACATATAAGATCAAAGCCTTCCCTTGAATGGGAGGCATCAAGATAGGAGGATTTGATAGATATTGTTTGATATGGTCAAAGTTCTTCTCACATTCTTCATTCCATGCAAAGGTCACACCTTTATGTAATGTTTTTGTAAAAGGTTGTGATATGTCCGCAAGCTGTGGTATGAATCTTATGATAGATTGAACTCTCCCTTGCAATGTTCTCATCTGACTAATATTCTTTGGGGGTTGCATCTCCATTATAGCCTTTACTTTAGCTGGATCAACTTCAATTCCTTTCTTTGAGAGTATGTATCCTAAGAGTTTTCTAGAAGTGACACCAAAAGCACACTTCTTAGGATTTAGTCTGAGACTAAATTTTTCCATTCTATCTAGTATCTTGCTCAAGTCATTTAGATGTTCAGCTCTAATCATAGATTTTGCTAAAGTATCATCAACATAATCCTCCATAGTCCTATGCATCATGTCATGAAAAATAGATGTCATGGCTCTCTGATATGTAGCACCAGCATTCTTAAGCCCAAATGGCATGACATTCCAACGGAAGGTACCCCATGCACATGTGAAAGCAATTTTCTCTTGATCCTCTGGAGCAATTTTTATTTGATTATATCCAGAAAAACCATCCATTAAGGAATACATCTTGAAACCCGCAGTCATGTCTACTATCATATCAATGTTAGGTAGTGGAAAATCATCCTTAGGGCATGCTCTATTTACATCTCTAAATTCTGTGCACACTCTGATTGATTTATCTGGTTTTGAAATAGGTACAATATTAGAGATCCATTCTACATAATCAATAACTCAGATGAATTTGGCTTTTAGTAGTTTCTCTAATTCAGCTTTGACCAAGAGTGCAACATGAGAATGCATCTTTCTTAACTTTTGCTTAACAGGTTTGACGTTTGGAGCTATAAATAAATGGTGCATTATAAGATTAGGGTCCAATCCTAGCATATTTGAATATTTCCATGCAAAGTTGATCTTCTTTTCTGTTAGGAATGTGGTAAATTTTTGCTTCTCTTCTTTTGATAAAGATTGTGCTACATGAATCAACTGTGGTTCTTCTATTGTTCCAAGTTGATGGATTGAGTGGGTTCAATTAGAATTGGAGATTTGTCCTTTAAATAACTCAAAAGGACATCAAATATCTCATCCTTAGGCACATTAGAGAGGTTTTCACCTTTGGATACATCTTTTATTTTTACTTTTGTGGGTTCTGAGACTGCCACAAAGTGGTTTTCACCCTTAGAGCTCCTTTTCTTTTTATTTTTATTCTTATTTTTCTGACTAAGATACTTGATGTCTGACTCCATCATGCTGATGCTTGATTCACTGATGGAAGTCCTCAGAGGCTCAACTACATTGAGGTAGCAAGCAAGGTCATAGTCATTGGGAAAGGTATAAATACCTTGGCTCATATTTGTGGAAGTTTGGTCAAGAAGATCAGGATGTTGGATAGTCAAAATGGGGAAAGATTGGGAGATAGTGTTTATAGATATGGATCTATCATCATCAGTCCTAACCTGATGCTCGATTTCAAAGGTGATATTACAACTTAAGACATTCAATTCATGAATAGGCTCAATGTCATTGTGGGAGTCCAATTCAGCCATAGGTGGATCAGACTCGATAAGTTCATCATTTCGCTCTAGACTCACATTGGGTTTAGGTGCATATTGGTGAATAACATCAACATGTTTCTCTATAATAAGCTCATCTTCCTCTGGAATGGCTCCCCATTCATAGTCATTAGATTCTTCATCTATGCCTCTAGGAATTCTAAGAACATGAGTAAAGTCAGGATGAATACCCCAAGAAGGGTTACCCTCAAATTTTGATTTGAATTCATACTCATGAGAATATGTCTCAGAATAAATACCATCTTCCTCTTTGTCTATTTGATTAGCTTTGAGATTAGTTGGTTCTTGTGTTGCAACTATCTCTTGCACTATAGTAGGTTCTTGTGTTTCTACTACATTAATTCTTTTTATTGGATCATCTTCAGCTTCAAGGAGATCTTTGATTTCCTTAGGTGAACGCTCATAAGGAATAAGTTCTGAGCTATCCGAATCACTATCTGATGGTTCAGTTTCTTCCTTCTTAAGAAGGGGTTCTCCTAGTGTGATCTACTCTATGACATGAGAACAATTACCTTTGAGGTGGAAGGGTTTCTTTTTAAAGCCTAAGCCAACAGTATCTTTTTTTGCCCTATCTGTATGTGAAATAGGTGTCATAAGACCTTTTCCTCTAATCCCTAGAGGTCCTTTACCTGGATATCCCATTTTAGCTATCAATTTTCCCCTAGGGCCATATGATTTAGAAGGGATTTTGGATACTGTAGAGTCACTAATTTGAACAACTTGAGATTCAGGTTCATCCTTGTATAGCCATGCAAGCACAGCTTCATCTTCTTCAAATTCTTGCTTGGAGACTTGTTTTGCCACAAAATTTCTTTTATATGCCTCAAGAGGTTCTTTAGAGTCTAGTTTAGCCTATTTTAAAGACTATCCATAAGACTTACGTGAGATAGGGAGAGATGTCAAAGATAAGATTGGCTCTATAGTATATTCTCCCATACCATTTTCTTTGATATTGACCTCTTTTGCAATGTCTTCCATTTTAGATGCAGATGCTTCTTTTGTTGTCTTAATGGAAGACTCTCTATTATTAGGCACAAGTTTATCCACACTTTCCTTCAATGTATTGCAAGTGGTGGATATGTCCACTGTAATAGTGACCTCTACTCCTTCATAAGGAAATTTTAAACATTGGTGGAATGTAGAAGGAATAGCTTTCATTTCATGTATCCATGGTCTCCCTAGAAGAATGTTGTAAGCCAAAGGTAGATCAAGAACTTGACATATAGTATCCCTGATAACCGAACTTGCTCTGATAGGTAAGATAATGGTGCCTTTAGAAGATCTTTCTTATTCATCATAGGCTTTTATATTTATTTTCTTTCTAGGATCAATAGCCAATTCTAAAAATCCCAATTGTGTGATCAAGCTGTAAGAACAAATGTTTAGGCCAGTGCCTCCATCTATCAACACATGTTTGACTCGACGGTTTTGGATCAAGACTTCAATATGAAAAGGCTGGTTATGCAGGTGACTCAAGGAGTTGTCATCTTCCTCTGAAAAGGAGATATATTACAAAGATGTAAGATGTCCAACCATAGTTTGGAACCTGTCTAAATCAAGGTCATCAGGAACATTGGATCCGAGCAAAGCTTTGTCTAGAATAGCTCTATGAGTTGGAGATATTTGAAGCAACTCAAACATGGAGATTTTTGCATTAGTGTGTTGGAGTTGTTGAACAATGCTATAAGATGTTGGCCTCATATCTTTAGGATTGGAAGATTTAGAAGCAACTTTCTGTCTGGAAGCGGAAGAAAGATTAAAGGGCATCTTAGGGACATTTGATGAATCTAGGATTTGTCCTTTTAGATGTGCCTGAGCTTATGATCGAGTAACTACGTTAGCTAAAGGATGATCTCTATACCTTCACACAATTGTGATGACATTTCAACACTCAAAGAGATAGGGTTCAACCATATTGATAACAACATTATTTCCAGGGTAAGCATAATTGACCTTTGCCCCCATATTAGGCTGAGAAGATGAAACTTCTTGACCATGTTTCAGAAATGGTTATGTGAATGTTGTATGATCATTATTTCTCTTATGATTGTCAATCATGATGTCTCCTTTATAAATTTTATCTTGAATAGTATGCTTCAAGCACAAGCAGTTATTAGTTTTGTGACCTTTACCTTGATGGAAATCATAGAATTCATTCTCTCTCCACCACTTTGGTTTAGGGTCAGGATTAGATTGTCAAATCTTAGGCAAGGAGATGATGTTATTAGCCAATAGAGTTCTCATAGCTAATTCCAAAGATTCTCCAAGAGGAGTGAACTTTTGTTTATTATCAACGGACCAAGGTTTGTATTCTGGCTTCTTTTGAGATGGTTCTGACACCTTTTGTTCTGAAGCTTTGATGGCTTGGGTACCAATGGTTAGATTGAAAGCTGGTGCCTTTGATGGGGCATAGACAGTATCAAAAATGCCATCTGTGATGGTGCCTTTATTCTTGTTCCAATTTTTGTTCTTGTCTTTAGAACTGGATCCTGATTCGTACTTGTCCTTTTGAAGTGTGATGTCTCCTTTTTTCACAAGTACTTTTTCAATTTTGATCACATTGTCTACCATCTTATCAAAAGATGTATGATCTTGCATTTGTAAAGGGTAGTTGATCTCTGGGACAAGATTATTGATGAAGATTTCCAGTTTCTCAGTTTTTGAAATAGGCCTAGCATATAGAGAGAATTTCTTCCTCCATCTATTGAGAAATGTCAGGAATGGTTCTCCTAGATATTGTTTGAGATTGCAGATGTCGATCATGGTGACCAGATGTTGAATATTTTAGGAGTATTATTCATAGAACAATTTGATCAACTCCTCAAAAGTTTTGATAGTAGAAGGCAATCTAGAGAACCAATGAATGGCTGCTCCCCCCAGGGATCGAGGAAAGAGACGCATCAGATAGGTTGGTTCGTGCATAAACTCCATAGATTGTGTATAGAATTATCTAACATGATCTTGAGGATTAGAGTGTCCATCATACTTATCATATTTAGGAATCTCCACTCTTTTTGGGAATAGTGGCATGTACAAGTCTTTTTCAAATGGAAAAGGACATAGGGCCTCCATGGAGAACTCTTTGGGTTCCTTTTCTTTCTCAAGTTTATTAAGTTTGACTTGCATGGCATGCATCTGTTTCATCATAGCGGTGAGTGGAGTTTCTTCCTCATGCGTAATGATATCTTCAACATTAAATTTGGGAGGAAGTTTAGCTCCTTGATGAGCTAATTGTAAAAAGTATGTTTCTCTATCTTCTTTCAAGAAATGCTTCATCATTATTTTGAAGTTATCATCATTTTGATATTGGGCAATTTCTTCAGGTGTGGGTTCCTGATCTGCACCATTTTGAGATTGAGCTCTTTGAGAGCCATGGTTTGTCCCTGCTTGAGACATGGTAGGAGTTTTAGGACTCCCTGGGATAGATCAAGGAGGAGTTTGTTGATTACCTTCGTGAGTTGATGGAGGAGGTATGTAACCAGTTTTTAATCGAAAGTTGCCAAGACCGTCGTCTTCGTAAAGACCAAAATTGTAGAGTTGTTCAAGAGTTGGACCCTAGATATGAGTCAAGGGTAAGGTATGAGATGTTTCTCCTGATTTCTTATGTGAGGAAGCTCTAGTTTCCACCATTAACCTTGGGTGAAGCAAAAGAATAAGATGGAGACAACTGAAGAATGAATTGATTCAAGAAGATCAGATGACGCAACCTTGTCAAGGTTTGATTGATTGAAGCTTAGATTAGACTTAGATGAAGGATACTGTGCCCTAGATGTATGGGTAGATGCCCAAAAGATAGTGGACATGAGTTCACAACACTTAGCCATTTTGAGGATTGATTGAAGATTGATAATTATGACAAGGTTTTGACACAAGATGAAAAAGACTCAAATTGATTAAACAGAAGGCTGAATCAGATTCAAAAGGATACTTTAGGAAAATGATTGGATTCTCAATAGTTGCTACTCTATTCTTGATACAGTGATTTATCTAACAGATTCTGGAAATAGGCTGAAAAAGCTGGGTACCTGGCAATTCTAACAACTTTCTGGCAATTTTTCAAAATTTCTCAAATGACTTTCTGCAGGTTCGTATGACAGTGGATAGGCTATGAAACGACAATTGAAAAACTCGCACAACTATTGCAAAACTTGCACGATAATTGATAGTAGGGTTTTTGACTTTTTGAATTGACTGGCAACAAAACTCGTACGACAATATACTAGCTACCATACGACAATCTGGGGGTTCTGAAATGACAATAGCCAACAGTCGTATGAATTTTTGACTTTATGAGATGACTTTTGACTCTAGAAAGGTGTTTGACATCATATTTTGTAATTTTTAGGTTTTTAATTTTAGATTGTTTGCAAATTTCACTGTCCAGATTTGAAGATTGTAGCATATTTGTTCATTTTCAATAACCAGATAGATAAAAAAGCATGCAAAACAACAAGCAAGTGATTTCAAGCACATCTAAAAATAATGAATAGGGGACAAAGCAATCCTACGAATGAACAATCAAGTGACTGAATTGTGCTAATCCCTAGGAGTGCTAACAGTGTATGTTCCAAAAAGTTTTGCAATAATGCACATATTCCTAGAAAATGAAAATTTGGCCTCACTAGGGTTTGTAGTAATGGTCTGACTCTGCAACTTTTGTGATCTCAAGAGGGCGAACTCTAATCTAGGTGCATTGGGGTTTTGACATAGTCTGAGAAATTAATCAATTAGGAGCTGCTAGGGAGATCTGACAACCCAACAAGAGACCACACCTATAAAGATTTCCTCCACAAGGACATTTATATAGCGGCTGCTACTACCATGGTGAAAATGGCTATTACCGCTTGAGGTTCCATCAACGTGGTTGACCCAATTAAGGGAATGTCTACTACAGTTAACCCTCTCTAAAGGTGACTCACAAAAGATATCACATGGAGACTGGTTCCAGATTCAAGGATCCAAGTTTTTGATACTATCCAAAAAGGGAGTAGAGCATAGTCCTCTAGCCTTTTCACTTTTAACCAAAACAAAGTAGACAGATTAATCCGACATGCTAAGACCAAGATTATCTCACAAAGATCAATGATGTCAACCACTTATGATCTATCAACCTCTCCAGAGAGAGAATGTATCAATAAGAAGTTGAAGACACACAAATCTAGTAGAACATGAGACACTCTCAGTAACCTCCCTACCTACAAGGGTTCCTTCGTTGAGAAGAGTTTCGCTGGAAACCCACTCTCTCAAGAACCACAAATAGTGTTCATAGGGCCTATTTACTATGTGTAACAAAGATGCTAAAAAGAAAATATATGTTCATTTTTATAGCCCAAAATGAAATCTGTGATATGAAAGCAATAAAAGGTCACACAAGACAGACACGTGAGATGTTCGTTTTAGTCCAAATCAAAACGTTATCAGCTGAGAAGATTTCTTGAATTCCTTACAATGCGCTTAGTATATTTTTACCTATTTTTAGCAACTCTCACGCTTTTCCCAATCAAAATCAATAGAAATCAATCAGAAATAGCAAATTTCAATTGTTAATGTTAGCTGTCAGTCCAAATCGAGAAAACAAATCTGGAAAACTGCTTGAAAAAGTGAAACGACAATTGAAACCTAGTACTGAAACTTGTACGATAGTGGGTCACCTCACAGATGATAGTCCATAAAATTGTACGACAATGGGTATCAGATCATACGACAACATAGCTTCCAAATGACACTTTGTTTCTGATGGTATGATCCTCGATCAAATCAACTATCGTACAACATTGGGTATCTCCTTGTACGAGTTTCTGACAAAACTCGTACGAAAATTATACGGACATTAATTAAAAATCATAGCTTGGAACATAAAATAACAAGAAGATGATAGAAATTGAATGGAAATCCGTTTCAGGGCCCCACGATGGGTGCCAGATTTGTGTGTGTGAATTTTGTACCTAGTTGTAGACACAACACTTTAGTAAAATATTAGAGGTTAGCTAAAATCAAAATCGTGCAGTGAAATGGAAACTAATCTAACCGGGTGATTTATTGCCTTCTAGTAGATGCAAGTATGTATTCTCAGATTGGACCGAGATCAGTGACCATGATGACACCTAAACGAAGGATTTGAATGCAGAATCTAGATATGAGATGAATGCAAATTAATCTATATTTTTGTATTTTCTATGCAATAAGATGAAATAAACTGATATGAATCCATTCTAGATGAAAAACTGATATACAAATTAAGCTAACAATGATATGCTAAATATGAAACTAAAAATGATTAAAAACAAGATTGATCTCACAAAAGTTGTTGATTTGCAAAGAAGCTTCAATTCTTCAGATGTCAATTCGCTAGTGTGATTGTGTAAATTCATGGATTGATTTTGGCAGAGTAAGTATGCAAACTTGTGAGATGAATTATGAAGAGCTGAGCCTTGATTTTATAGAAATCCAGGGTTTTGGAGGTGCATGGAACAAGCCATAAATCACTCAGGTTGATTTTTGAGTCAACAAGGAATTAAAGATAGTTAACTCACAAAAAATCATGCAAAAATAGCTTTTTAACTCAAATCAGAAGTTTAGATCAACTTTGAACTCAAAATAGATGTTGAGTTTCCAACTTGTATTGATTTTTTGATTTAAAGTTTATCTGCTCTTTGAATGCGCATAATAATTATGAATTAAATAAATAAATAAAGTGATTTATCCTCAACTTAACTGATTTTTTTCAAAAATAAAACAATTGATTTATGGCCGGTTAATCAATTATTAAATCGAACTTTATTCCAATTAAATCATTAAATTTGACAACTTTGATTTTAAATCAATTAAATAAAATTTAATTGATTGTTTTCAACAATTTTGATTTATTGTCAAAATTAAATAATATCATTAGGAATAAATAGAATTAAATTTAATTAAATAATTAAGTGGCAGTATTAAATCTAATTAATTAAATATTTAGAATATTCAATTAATCAAACTTTAGGATAAATAAGATTTATCGCCAAATAATCATTAAATTAAAGATAATTAAGATAAATAGGAATATTCCCCGATGCAGAATTTATGATAAAATCAATTAGGATTTCGATAATGTGCAGATGTGCCTTAGGTTAGGACTTCGATGTCGATTTCGTTCAAATTGAAGATGTAGGAGGTTAATGAACCTATAGCCCATTTTTGGGGTATTACAGTTTTGACTATCGCAGAGTTGTTATAAGTAGAAATGGTTCTAGATTTGTCACTCTAATACTTGCAACTTTTGACTTTAAAATTTTTGGATCCAAAGGACTATGTTGAACAAAGTCGACACTTATTATCTCTTTCTACTTAAGCTAAAATTTAGGCTTATAATAATTAATTGATTTATTAATTATTATCACGAAACCTAGGTTTTACCTTTTTAGGGTTTCATATCTCCTTTTATAAGGATTGATCTCTCTTGTAATCTTATTGAGAAACATTCATTTTATTGAATTGTAACTTTTTTTTTTGCACATCAAGAATGTCTCCTCTTTCATGGATCCATGCGTTCAAGCCTCTCTAGCTTCTTGCTTCTCTCTCTTTCTGTGATAGGTGTTTGCATGCAAGTGTTCTTGGGAGCTGTGGGTTGTTAACTCATCAACTCCAATATGGTATCGGAGCTTCAGATCTATTTTCCCATGTTCTCTTCTTGAGAGATTTGGCTGTGTTCGTCAGATCTAAGTTTTTAGAGGGTTTTCTGTTGGATTTGGGGGGACCTCTCTTTCTGGTCATCTTGGCTTCAAACAGACCTCACGATTGCATTTAGAGCACCCAAGAACCCCTAGATCCATATAAAGTTTGTCCATTTTGGATAAAGTTGGAATCTGTGGCAAAAATATTTTTGCAACCCATCCCAGAACAGATCCCGAGATGGTCGCTAGTACTTTGGAGCAATTTTGGCTCGAATGGACCTCACCGTTGAGCTCGCAATGGCCAAGAATCCCAAGATCCATATAAGGAACGTCCAATTCAGAAGTCATTGCATTTTGAGGCTTTTTTTTTGCATGCCATGTCATACAACCCTGACATGCAAATCAAGGCAATAATTTTACTATTTTGGAACTTAAATTGAGTCAAAAAATTATACCGCATTAGCACCCAAATTGAGGCAAAATTTGAACACCCTAGTACACAAATTGACATAAAAGTCATACGGCCCTGACACACATCCCGACGTGCGCATGCAAATTTTTTTAAAAAAACAATTGGGGGCAGTGAGGACCATTTGGCCGTCAAATTTAATCCCTCAGAGAAAATGGAGCCTCAACCCCTGGTTGTATGGCGACTAGGGGCCCAATTTTTTTCACCCCCAGGAGGATTTTGGCCATGATAGCCATACGACCGTCAATTTTAAGCCCCCCAGTTGCTAACGTCAGCATGCATCAACACTCTTATACACCATTTTTTTTGCCCTTTAGCATACATGTGGTTTTTTGCTCATAACGTGAGCATACAGTGTCAAAATTGGGAAAATGAGATATCATTAGAAAGATCATTTGGAGCTCTATCCAGATTTGGAGGTTTGAATTTCTAATTTTACTTTTTTGATTTTTTTTTTTACTGTCAAAGCCAAATGTTCAATTTTGCACTCCAGGAGCTCTATCTTGCGAATCCAGACTTTGTTTTGGGCAAATGATATATCATTGTAAATTTTGTTCAGAGACCTTTCCATTGCTATGAGTCATTTTTCTAGATTCTGCTCTAGGTATATTTTATTTATTTTCTTGCATTTTTTCAATTTGGTAGATATCTTGGATGTTTTAGGTCCTAGGATCTTTTCCTTTTGAGGAATGGCTTGTCTTAGGTTTTTCTTTTGTTTCAGCAGCCTGTTATCTTCTTTGAGCAATGTATAATTCACTTTTTTAGCATTCTTTTATGCACACTCATAGAGATAAAGTGTCATTCTATTACATGTATGTGATCTTGCACATGTTCATGCTCTATGTACTTGCACTCCATTATAAAGTGCTAGGGGGTTTGATGTTTGCCTTTGTTTTCCATCTAATTTTGTCAGGTGAGTGTTCCTCCAACATCATTAGCCTCAGGTATCTTTATTTCTGTGTTTACTCTCTCTGCACCTTTGATGTTTTAGATTCTTCTTCATCGTGCAGTTCATATTGGATGATCTTTTTAGTGTACCTGTCACTACTTCCTTGTCAACATTATGGGGGGGTTTCTACTATTGGTTCTATTGTTTCCTTGGTTAGATAGTGTGAGCTATGTATTCAGTATTTAATTCTATGTACTAGGTGGATGCAGTGGCTGGGAACCTACACATTCTGGTGAGATGGATCATTTATCATATGGACACTCTTCTCTTTGCTATTTTTGGATGAACTTTTCCAACTTTGATTGATCATCTCTTCATACTTTTGGTGTTTTTATGTCATCTATATCTTCGAGTTCAGGTGTTTGCCTTAGTTTTCCTCCTGATTCGAGTAGTGTCATATGAGGGCACTCGTGTAAATTATAGTATTCTATATCTTAGAATTCAGCTATTTGCCTTTGTTTGCCTCTTGATTCGAGTAATGTCATTTGAGAGAAATCGTGCAGATTACAGTCTTTTCTACCTAGTCATATTTTAGTGGAGGATCTTCAGATCAACAGTTACTTCTTGATAGAGTTTGCAGCTTCTTGCTTCAATGATGTTGTACATGTTCATCCTTGTTCCTATTTTCTGGAACATTCCCTAGTTTTGGAGGCTTCTTGAGTCCTTTAGACTAGTCTTTGTCTCTTTTTGGAGTAGAGTTTTTCCCATGTGGTTTTCTCTATTTCTCCTCTTTATAGAGACTCTCTTTTGTACTTGGGTACCTAATCAGGCCTTTTGTTGCCAGTAACCATTTGCTTTCAGTAGTTCTTTCTAGGTTTTTAGCTTCTCCCAAATTTTATCTTAAGGGGGGGTGTTAGAGTAATAAGTTGTTTGCTTATTAATTAAATCATATTGATTTAATTATTAAGTCACTCATTATCTCTTTCTACTTAAGCTAAACTTTAGGCATATAATAATTAATTAATTTATTAATTATTATCATGCAACCTAGGTTTTACCTTTTTAGGGTTTCAAATCTCCTTTTATAAGGATTGATCTCTCTTGCAATATTATTGAGAAACATTCATTTTATTGAATTGTAACTTTTGTTTTTGCACATCAAGAATGTCTCCTCTTTCATGGATCCATGCATTCAGGCTTCTCTAGCTTCTTGCTTCTCTCTCTTTTTGTGATAGGTGTTTGTGTGCAAGTGTTCTTAGTTATTGTGGGTTGTTTACTCATAAACTCCAATAGACCTCACCCAAGAAATTTGACCTAGTCCTGGAGACTCTGAAACTGATGAAATATGTGAAGGATCTACAGCTGGTTCTAAAACTCCCAAAATTTAGATCTAAAACTTTGAAAACTTGTTCCCACACACAAGAAAAAGGGGGAAAATATTGTGGAAAGGGGCTTACCTTGGTCAAGCTCCTCTATAGGAATCAAACTTGAATTGAAATAAATGTAATTGAAATAATAATAACATGTAGTAAAGAGTAGATCTAAACAATGAAGTATATCATACCATTTAGATGTGATTGTCTCTAAATATGTGATCAAGTATGTTCATGTGATATCTTTGAATCAACACAAAAACCAAAAGGAAATCATGTAAGAAAAAATCTCCTATAGTAGATGTTGTAATTTGCCTCAATGAAGAAGAGAGAAAAGAGGAAGACTTGACAGATGAATGTAGATCTCCTTCCTTGATGTCAAACTCCTTTGCTTGGCCTCCAATGGGGGGAAAAGAGTTAGATCTATGGAATAAAATTCCCCTTCCATGTATGAATGGACTTGAATTCTTGAATCCTTGATGATGAATGCCTTAATGAATACTTGCTCGCACTTGAATGTCTTTGAATTCATAATTAAAATATTTGAGAATCCAAATCTTCACAACCCAAGAACACCTGCATACAAAAAACTTGTCATAAGAGACGATTGGAGGCAAACAACAATAGCTCTCGAAAGGAAAATTGCATTAGAGAGTGAAAAAATACAATATTCATCCTTATAAAAGGAGAATGAGAAACCCTAAAGGAATGTGCAAACATAAAGGAAAAAAATTATTTAATAATTAGAATAATTATAAAAATACCTACAATGCAAGACTAAGTGAATCTTAAGAGAGGAATAAAAGGTGACTTACCTATAATAATTAAGTGAAAAAGAACCTTTTACTCTAACACCCCCCCTTAAGATGAGCTTAGGGAGAAGCTGCAAACTAAATAAAAAAATGCAAATGCAACTACAAGCTAGAAAGAAAAAAAGATCCTAGCAACATGGCTTGACGAGGTACCCAATCACAACCAAATCTTTGTAAAGTGGATAAATACAGAAAACCACATGGGAAAAACTCTACTCCAAAAAGATATGAAAGAACAAGCTAAAAAAGAAGGAAGGAAGGCCTCACTGAGACCCCCCAAGGACAACTTCCTTCACCCCAAGCATAAATCACAACTGAAGATAGCATGGTGATGCAAAAGGTTTAGTGAAGATGTCTGCAACCCACTACACGATAGGAATATACTCCAAGATAAGAACACCATCTTGTATCAACTGCTTGATTAAGTTCATGTGTATCTCAGTGTGTTTGGTCCACTATTTCTCTACTAGCTTGAGAGAAATATGAATAGTACTATGATTTTCACACCAAAGAAGAGTGGGATTATCTGGAGGAAAACCAAACTCATTCATCAACTTTCAAAGCCATAAAACCTCCCGATGAGAAAGAACAACAACTTGTCACTCGACCTTTGTAGATGATAATGCACAAACAATTTGCTTCTTGCAAGACCATGTGATAGGACTATAACCAAGATAGAAAACAAAGCTAGAAGTATACTTTTGATCAGTGGTATCACCATCCCAATGCGAGTCAGTGAAGCCAACAATGTGGGGAACTCTTGATGAGTAGTGAATTCCATTAAAAATAGTTCCTTGAATGTATCTCAAGATAAGTTTGGTAGCTTGCCAATGACTCTCATGCAGATCATGTGAGAATCGAGAGACAAGTCCAACCACAAAGGAAAGATCAAGACAAGTGTGTGTTAGGTACAACAAACTGCCAACCAACTATCTATACAAAGTAGAGTCTATTGATGGAGTAGTGCAAGTGGGATACAAAACAAATCCTAATTGAAATGGTGTGGGGTCAGGCTTGCAATCAAGTATGCCAAATTGTTGGAGCATATCAAGAGCATACTTCTGTTGGAGTATGGAAATCCCATCCAAAGACTGAATAACCTATAGGCCCAAAAAATAGTGCAGAAGACCAGGATCTATCATCTCAAACTACTCCATCAAAGCTCTTTGAACACTCTAAATCATAGAGGATGAGCTACCTATAAGAAGATCATCAACATATATCACAAGAATCAAAATATCATCCTCATGACATTGAATATACACTATAGGATCAAAATGGCAATGAGTGAAGTGTGAAGTAAGTAGAAATGAGTCCATCTTTTCATACCAAGCCTGAGGGGATTTTTGAGACCATATAATGACCGCTAAAGTCTACAAACCAAAGAGGAATCCCATACAAAACCCTGAGGTTAGTCCATATAGATCTCCTCATTTAGGTATCCATGTAATAAAGCACTCTTCACATCTATCTGAAATAATGTCCATCCCTTTGAAGCTACAAGGGAGAGGAAAAGGCAAATAGAGTTCATCTTGGCTACAGGAGCAAAGGTTTCAGAGTAATCAATACCTCCCAACAAAGAAAAACCCTTTGCAACAAGACATGCCTTGTACTTATCAATCAAACCATTTGCAACATATTTGGTATGGTACACCCACTTGCATAGAACCAAATTTATCTCTTTCAGAAGAGACAAAAGATCCCAAGTGTGATTCTTCATCAAAGAAGAATATTCCTCATCCATGGCCCTATCCCACTCTAGGTGTCATGTCACCTCTGAAAACTTCTGAGGTTCATCCGAAATGGCCTAACTCAGAAGGATAGAACCATATTGTTGAGCATGAGTATGATGAATATATGAAGGATCACCTGCAAAAGACCCAGCTACATCAACAGTCAAATAGACCAACTTGAGAAAAGGTTGAGCAACTAGTGGTGGTGGAAATGGTGGATCACGACGCAAGGGTAGGAAGGGGAGAGGGGCCAAAGGCATACCCTAACTAGATCCACCTTGCATAGATCACACACGAAAGCAACAAACACACAAGTGAGAGAGAGAATGCAAATATCTTTCATATATTTACTTCAATTGATTCATACATGTCAGGCTATAAGGCCTTCCTAGTTTAGGCCAGATATTACAATCAAGTACAAAATTCCTCCAACATGCGAGGATCTAAAACAATCTTCTATCTCCTATCTTCTATCTCGGATGTCCTAAATTGATGTCCAAAACTACAAACAAAGATCACATTATATACAAGAGGCTATCGAACAAGTCGGCCTTCAAATCCACCATCAATAGAAGGAATGACCATATCTAGGTCTACATGCTTCCCAATGATAAATACCATCATTAAATCCATGACCAAAATTAATTGCAAGAGTCGGCCTCAACAGGAAACTAAAAAAAACAACCTGGTAAGCAAGGATAACCGAGCGCCAGACAAGCATCACCGAGCGCCAGGGAATTCACCGAGCACCAGAGAGATAACTGACCAACACTGGTAAACAAAGGAAATTGAGCAACACTGAACCAACGCGGTCAAAGAAGGAACCAAGCCACATAGGAAAACACAAACATATTTTTGGTGACACGGGATTGCCAAGGATCTGAGATGCTCCTACATCAGACACCTGGGGTTATTTGAAAATGATTCTCTAAATCATGAAATAGGTACGATCTGAGCTGAATCCAAATTAGATTATGAAATCCAAGAATTGTCTTCAATTGGTCTATTCTTTCATTTTACTAGATATTCCATATATTGTTTTCCTCTTGTACTTCTACCAATTCTTTGCTCTAAAATCTGTTCAACTTCTTCTATCTGTTTCTTAGGATAATCATTCGGTACTATCATTTATTCATCTAACTCATGATACTCATACAAATAAGCAATGTTGAAAATAGGTGATATATCCATGTCATCAGGTAACTCAATCTCATAAGCATTTCCACTGTCAAATTTCTTCAGAATCTTACAAGGTCCAAACTTTTTCAATTTCAGCTTCCCATATGTTCCAATAAGAAATCTGCCTTTCTTCAAATGAACCATTACTTCATCACCGATTGCAAAAGTCTTGTGTCTTCTTGATCTATCAGCACTGTCTTTGTATTTTTGATTACTTTTCTCCAGCTTATATTTCACATCTTCATGCATTGTCTTCATGTACTAAGAAAACTTTACTCCTACAACACTTCTCTTTTTCTCATCAGGAATGTCTCTCAAATTTGATATACCTCTCTATTGTATGCCATTTACAATCTCAAAAGGTGTTTTTCCAGTACTCCTATTCACTAAATTATTGTATGCAAACTCTTCTTGTGCCAACATAGAATCCCAATTACTCTGTGTGTCTCCAACTAAACATCTCAAAATATTTCCCAAACTTCTATTCACAACTTCTATTTGTCCATCGGTTTGTGGGTGAAATGTAGAACTATATTTCAACTTGGTGCCAAACTTTCTCCAAAGGGTATTCCAAAAGTATCCAAAAAATTTACTATCTTGGTAAGAGATAATACTCCTCGATAATCCATGTAGTCTGACAATTTCCTTAAAGAAAAGATCTGCTATATGTATTGCATCTGATGTCTTTCTACAAGGTATAAAATGTGCCATTTTAGAAAATCTATCCACAACAAGAAATATAGAATCATTACCTCTTACTGTCTTCGATAAGCCAAGAACAAAATCCATACTGATATCAATCCAAGGTTTCTCAGGAAAAAAAATTGATGTATACAATCTAGCATTCTAACTTACTCCTTTTGCAACTTGAAAAATTCCACAACTTGCCACAAATTTATGAACATCTTATACAACTGTGGCCAAAAGTATTTCTCCTTAAGAAAATTCAATGTCTTATCAACACCAAAATGTCCAGTCAAACCACTACTATGTTTGTCTTTTATCAAATTAGTTCTCATTGGTACTCTCGGTATACACAATTGAATACCTTTAAACAACATACCTTCTTGAATAAAATATTCTTCCCATTTAGTACCCGATTGATCTTGAATAGGTTCTCTGCACTTTCTCCATGACTAAGAAAAATCAGGATCAAATTCATAAGAATCTCTCATGTCATTAAATCCAAGAACTTTAATTTTCATCTTGGTCATCAAAGATCTTCTTCTACTCAATGCATCAGCAACTCAGTTAGTGACTCTACTCTTATGCTTTATCACAAATGTATAAATCTGCAAATACTCAACCCATTTCATATGTATCTGATTCAACTTATTCTGAGTACCCAAATATTGTAAATCTTTATGATTGGTATACAACACAAATTCACTCAGTATCAAATAATGTCTCCATTTCTTCAATGCTTGAACAATAGCATAGAATTCTTGATCATACATAGAGTATTTCCTTTTTGCATCATTCAACTTTTCACTAAAGAAAGCAACATGTTTACCTTCTTGACTCAACACAACTCCTATTGCACTTCCACTTGCATCACATTCCACTTGAAATACCTTATTGAAATCAGGTAATGACAAAATAGGCAATTCAGCAACCTTCTACTTTAGAGTCTCAAAAATTTTATTAGCTCCATCTGTCCACTTGAATTCTCTTTTATCTCCTCTCATAGTCTCATTCATAGAATTACAAATTGAACTAAAATTCCTAATGAATTTTTGTTAAAAACTTTCCAAACCATGAAATGATCTTACCTCACTAGCATTCTCAAGTGTAGGCCAATTCAAAATAGCTTCAACCTTTTCAGGATCCATCTTCAAACCATCAGCTCAAATTACAAATCCCAAATACACAATCTCCTCTTTCATGAATGAATACTTTTTCAAATTTATTAGCAACTTTTCTTCTTTCAACCTCCACAATACTTGTTTAACATGCAACAAATGTTCTTCTTTGTTCTTACTGAATATCAGAATATCATCTATGTATACAATCACAAATTTACCTAATAATTTCTTCAAAACTTCATTCATCAAACTCATAAAAGTACTTGATGCATTAGTTAAACCAAAAGGCATAACCAACCACTCATACAAACCTTCTTTTGTTTTGAAAGTAGTCTTCCATTCATCACCTTCTCTGATTCTGATATGATGATACCCACTTTTCAAATCAATTTTGGTAAAATATTTTTCTCCAATCAAACTGTCGATTATATCATCCATTCTTGGTATAGGAAACCTATATTTCACTGTTATCTTGTTGATTGCTTTGGAATTAGTACACATTCGCCATTATCCATTCTTCTTAGGTGTCAATACAACATGTACTATATAAGGACTCAAAATTTCTCAGATCAAACCTTTAGCAACAATTCTTGAATCTGTCGATTCAATTCCTGATTCTCGATAGGTGTCAACTAATGTGGTGCCTTATTCGGTAAACTAGCTCTAGGGATTAGATCATGTTGGATATTGCTAATGCATGGGGAGGTGATTAAGAAATTTATTTTGTTTAATCACTACGTTACTGAATGGGCACTCATACTATTGTCATCTATGTTTTGTCACTGATGTCAACATATGTTTCTATGAGGAAAATAGGATGGTTATTACAGTGTACGAACATTGTACGAATGTTTCAGATGCTATGAAGATAGATGAAAGTTTAGGAGGGTGTTGTGATCTTATATCCAAGATTGCATCATGTAATGTTTCATATTGGATGGGTTACAAAATTTTTGGTGAAGACTGGTCACTGGCTGTGACAGTGAGAAATGACAGAGTTAGTCTCCGTGTTTTGTGTATAGCTTACAAGTGATATGGAATCAGTGTATGTGAACTTAATAGATGAAAGACAGAGTATTAAAGAATGTTCTATGAATTGTGCAAGGTACAAAAAGAAGGATGATGTCAGCTATGGCATGTGTTTTGGAGGTGATCTATTTGGAAGTCGACTACAGAGATGTAGCGTGTATGATGGATGGTGAACTTGAATTAAGGATGTCAGTCCTTAACTATTGTAATGTAATGATTATATACTTGTTCTAGATATCATGTGTACCTTAGTAAGGGTTTATGTAATTTTTTTTAATTAGGAAAGCCTTATGGACTGACTTGTTCATGAGAATTGTAATAAGGTATAAATGAAAGGTCTTTTCTTTGGAAAAGATATGGATGGGAAAAGATGATATAAAGAGGTTGTGAAAGTTGTGAGCTTGTGTCTACTATATGTAGAGAAGAGGTGTACTGGTGGACTTCATTGGAACTGATCAATAAAAGATAGTTTCTGCCATACAGTTCAAAAAAATCATGTATTTCTTCATATACACTTGTGTTGCGAACAATGAGTTTTGAAGGTGGATTTAACCTTCTTTGGGTAGTGAGCCTTGGGCAATGAGACCTCCCTTTCTTCTTGACTCCTAACAGGGTTTTTCCTCTAACAAGGACTATGTATTGTAATGTTTCAATAAGCTCCTAATATGGTTATATCTTCTAACAAACATAACTATACTCTCAGTACATCATTTGTGGGTGCTAATTCCCACCGGGGTTTTTACCTTTAACAAGGTTTCCCCGAGACCAAAATATTGTGTTATTGTGTTCATTGGATCTTCTATTGTTACTGCTTAAAGTTTAAAGTTTAATAATATTCCATACAACTAATTAACCCCCCTCTCAGTTGTATTGTGGACTGTTATTCCTAATAGATCCATGTAATGATCAATGCTTCTCTTTAGTGGAAAACCATCAAGTACATTATTAGAAATTATCTCACTATACTCGATGATTAACTTATCAATCTCCTCAAGGACACTATCCTCTATTTTCTTACTCAGTTTGTTAGGAATCACAACAAAACATACATCATTCTTCTTCAAATCCTTAACAAACTTTCTTCCTTCCATCAAGCAAACTTTCATAGATGTGCAAACATTACTAACATGTTCTTCAATCAAAGGTAATAAGATTTGTCTTCTTCCATCATCCCAAATAGTATATTTATGCAATCTCCCATCATATATAGCATGTCTATCATATTTCCAAGCTCTACCCAATAAAATATGACAACAATCCATAGGTATGATATCACATAAGACCTTATCATAGTACTTTCCAATTTTCAAATTCACATAAAATTGTTCACTTACCTGTTAGGAATAAGGTGTCTCAACCTTGGATAATTCCTATTCTTATTATTTATTTTGTAAAATGCATTTCTTGAAAATAATGTAATTAAGTGTGAGTGTACATGTCTAGTTGGCATGTTGATGTGTCACTCCACTTGATGTGTTGACATCTTGAATTATGTGTAAGGAGATCATGGCTAAAATGGTTATGACAGATTCCTATGACATGTAAGATCTATGTCTGGAAGATTCAATGATGGGTGAAGACATGCAAGACATGTGGCAACTGATAAAGTTGATTACTGTACACTCTTCTTCAATCGTGGTGATTTTTTTTTTCAGGTTCCTATTTTCTCGGAGAATGGTAAAACCCTAATACAACTATCTTTGGAAGTTGCCCTAAAAAGGGAAGCGCATGATATAAGTATTTTTTAGGGTTGCAAAGATAGGAGAAGTTACTGTATTGTTGGAATGTTTTGATGCTGTCGTAATTTGTCTTCAAGAGTTGGAAATCTTCTGAAAGAACTTGCATTGCAAGTGTATTGTAAACTATAATAGTTTTGATTAATACATTGTGCAGGTTTTGGAGTGTTGGGGTTTTTACCAAAAGGTTTTCCCTAGGGTAAATCATTGTGTCATTCTCTATTTTTTGTATGCATGGTATATAGCTGCAATATCATTGTTAAAGTAGTTAACGAATCTGAAATTGTAAGGCTTTAAAAGAATTTGCACAATACTTTCCTTAAGAGATTAGTGTAGGAAGCTATTTCCGCACCTGAGTTTCCTTACATTACCAAGAGTGTATGCTCATCTTTGATCCATGAAATCTGATAGGGATTCGGATGTTCCAACCTTTTCAACTGCAACTTTGTGACCATTTCCTCAGATGCCAGATTCTCTGAGTTACCACTGTCAATTATTACCTTCCAAACTTCATCAAAAACTCTACATCTGGTTTTGAACAAACTTGTCCTCACCAGATCTTCCTATTACTTTCACTCCAAAGTGCTCTCCTTACCATTAAGTTATTTTCCTTCTCAGGTTCATTCAGTGACTCTTCTTGCACCAAAGCATTTCTAATGTTACCGACCTTCTTATTTGCATGTGTACACTCAAATGATCTATGTCCTCCACAATTGTAACAAGTTCCTTGAAAACCACCTCAATAGTTACTACCTCTACCTCTAGATGAACTTTCACCTTTCCACTTGGTCTTTCCTTTATCCAGATTTGTCTTTTCAGGTTCACATCTACTATTTTCACCATAAGATCTACCTCTTCCTCTAGGTAATCTACCACCTCTACCTCTTTGTCTTTGCTCATATCTCTTGTTCAATTTCTCCTCATCTTTCAATGCAAATTGATAAGCTTCTTCAATGTTCTCCAATTTGACCAAACTGATTTCTTCTTGGATGGAAACTCTCAAACCATTCAGGTACCTATCAATTCTTTCCACATGATCTTCATCATGTCCAGATCTAATATCTAATCTATAGAATTCCTCAGTATATTCTTTCACCGAGCTATCTTTCTACCTCACACTTTTCATTCGCCTAACTAGGTTAATTTGATAATCATAAGGTAAAAAATTTCCTTTCAATTTATTCACCATCTTATTCCATAGCTTAATTTTGTCTTTTCCTTTCCTCTTTCTATCCAATTGTAGATGTTCCCACCACAAGGATGCATGACCTTTCAACTTTGTGCTTGCAATTTTCACCTTCTTTTCCTTAAGTACATTTTCATATTCAAAATACTTTTCCATCTCGGTGATCCAGTCCACCAATTCATCAGAATCTATTTTTCCATTATACTCAGGAGGATTAAAGTGCGGTGTAGACTTCAAATTTGTCAAAGCCTTCAAAAATATTTCCTCACCTTGATCCATCACTGGTGCAAGTTCTACATCACCTTGTTCATCATCAATTTCATCATCACTAACATCTTCAAGATGTCTTCCTCTTCTCTAGGGTGTTTCAATGACTTCTAATCTAGCAGCAAGTTGTCTCAACATGTCTACCAATCCTGGATCTGCATCTCACCTCCCACGAACCATGTTGAAAACATCTGTAATTGCAGGCTAAATCACAATCTTCTACCCCACAACAAATCAACTAGGGTTTAACAAGAAGGAAACCTCAAACCTAGATTCACAAACCTAGATCCAGATCTCACCTCACTTTGATACCACCTGGCGCAAGGGTAGGACAAGGAGAGGAGCCAAAGGCACACCCTAACCAGATCCACCTTGCAAAGATCACACACAGAAGCAACAAACACACAAGTGAGAGAGAGAATGCAGATATCTTTCATATATTTACTTCAATTAATTTGTACATGTTGGGCTATAAGGCCTTTCTGGTTTAGGCCAAATATTACAATCCAGTACATAAGTCCTCCAACATGCGAGGATCTAAAATAATCATCTATCTCCTAGCTTCTATCTTTGATGTCCAAAACTACAAATAAAGATCACATTATATACAAGAGGCTACCAAACAAGTCGGCCTTCAAGTCCACCATCAATGGAAGGAATGACTAGATCTAGGTCCACATGCTTCCCAATGATAGATACCATCATTAAATCCATGACCAAAATTTAATTGCAAGAGTCAGCCTCAACAGGAAACTAAAACAAATAACTCGGTAAGAAAGGATAATGGAGCACCAAAAAAGCATCACCGAGTGCTAGGGAATTTATCGAGCGCTAGAGAGATAATCGACCAACACTGGGAAACAAAGGAAATTGAGCAACACTGAACCAACTCAGTCAAAGAAGGAACCAAGCCACACAGGAAAAGACAAACATGTTTTTGGTGATACAGGATTGCCAAGGACCAAAGATGCTCCTACATCAGATCATCATATGCATCATCCTAAAGAGAAAAAATATCCTCAAGAGATGAAGAGGGAGGAGTAGGTAGTGAGGTGGAAGTTGATGATGGAGAATCCATAAGAGGAAGGTGCTCATCAAACTAGACATCTCGTCCAAACAAGACCTCTCTAGAATCAGGATCAAATAAATTGTATGCCTTAACATCCTCACAATAGCCAACAAATATGAGTGGTTGACTCTTTTTCTCCATGGCTTTCCTCTGATCATCTGGAATAAATTCCCAAGCCTCACTACCAAACACTTGAAATGATGAAATATAAGGCTTGACATGAGACCAAGCCTCCTCAGGAGTCATACGTTTTAATTCTTTATGAGGCATATGATTCTAAATATAGTTGGCATAGTTGACTGCCTTAGCCCAAAAGGAAGGTTACATATCTCATGACTGAAGCATACAATTGGCCATCTCCCGTAAGGTTTTTTTCTTTCTCTCAGCAACACCATTCTATTGAGGGGTATATGGAACTGACAACTAATGCTGCAAACCATACTTAGTGCAAAAATATGTGAAATCTTGATTCACATATTCCCCCCATTATATATGTGTATCCTCCTTATATAAAGTCTAGACTGCTTCTAAACAAATGTATTAAAGATTCAAAATGAATCAAAGAAATAAGACTTTTACTTAACAAAGTACACCCATGACCGTCTGGAGAAGTCGTCAATAAAAGTGAACACACATCAAGATCCTGAAAAAGTAGTCAGAAATGACATAAGGTCACTATGGACAAAATCCAAGGGTGTCTTAGCACGTGTGGCTCTGCCTGTAGGAAAAGGATCACGATTATGTTTTCCAAGTGCATAACCTTGACATACACCATTTGTAAAGGTAATTATAGGAATCTTGTTGGTGTAATTAAATATTAATAATGACACTTTACTTAAGTTTACTTAGGATAATGCATTTTCATATTAGTTTTCATTGAGACACCTAGGAGTTTGCATTTCATTTTAGCACATGGTTAGGAGAAATTTCACTTTACATAGTGATAGTTGTCATCACATACCTCTTTGTGTGTAAGATCCACCTTTATTTCTCTTATAACATTATCATCCTCTCATTGTTGCACATGTTTCACATACTTTGATATACAATGGAGGATGATCCACCTTTGGTGGACATGTAATTCCACCTAGTGTGGTTGATAGCTTATCATCTCCTTATCATGTAGTCTTATCACATCGCCGATATATTCAGGCATTCCTACATTGAATATAATCTATCAATACATTCTTTTTGATAATTTGATAATTTGATCATATCATATTTATCTCTCTTGTGCTATCTCTTGAGCTTCTAGATCTTGGCATTTATTCTTTTCCTTAGGAAAATTCTTACATGGTATCAGAGCCATAGAACATTTCATCGCATAGCTTTTTGAGAGCCATTGTTGCTTCAACTTTTGGAGGGCCATGATTTAGATCCAGGATATCAATAATTTTTGGGAGTGTTTAGAGCAAGATTTGACCTCGCCATTTCGGATGACTATTTCCATAAATTCTGACTATAAATTTGCCTATATTAGGCAAAAGTCAAATCTGAGGCAAAAATATTTTGCAACAGTATGGTACAAATTTTTGGAAAAAATTGTTATTTTTCAAGTTAATTTTGAATCTAGGTTTCTATTCTGCATTTTTATACAAAATTTGTAGGGTTGTTTCAAGGTTTCCACTCCTGTTATTTGTCAAACCATTTTTACACACTACAGGTGATAGTAATTCGTACAAGTGAATCTTTAGAGAATATCGACATCGACCAAGCATCACAATCCACTGATCTAAGTCTAGCAACCCCATGCTGGATCAAATGACCCGAGACCAAACACGACCGGGCCGGTCCCGCACAAGGTGTAACCAACCTGAGCTCTTTCCATTCTCTATGACCCCAAACATATTTAGATACATTGGACATCTGTCCCAGGGTGCCTGTGGGACTAAACCCCCTACCGAACAAGGGACAAAACCACATAAGTGAGGAGATCGCCCACCAAGCTGAACCATAACTACAATCGTTGTCTCGAGTCATTTGACCTGCAGTCATCGACATGAGCCAAACCATCAAGTTGGTGATCTAGACATTGATTTCTTAGCCCGAGCTGACCTTGATACAAGCTCACTCCTATGAGTGTTTTTACCTTGTCTACAGGTGATTGGAAATAAAAACACAGTGAACATCCTTATCGTGGTGACATTCCCACAACCACCGCCTCCGCACCACCAGTGAGCGCCACCAACCGGCCACCTCCACCATGACACACCATCGAGCCGCCACCTCCGCCCAGCCACTACGCAACTGGACATGTGGGCATCACCACGTCAACCTAGTGCCAAATCACACAACGCCACATGACATGTCAGAAAAAGCATATTTTTATTTAAAAAATTATATTTTCTATGGTTTTGACAAAGTTAAATTTGATGGTCATCTAGCCGTCAAAGTGGGGTTTTTTTGTTTTGCCTTGACGACCGTATAACTGTCAAATTTATGCTTGTGATTTCATCATCATTTCATGAAGTCAAAATTGACAGTCGTTTGACCGTCAATTCTGGATGTTTTTACACTATCGTGATGACCATTTGACTGTCAAATTTAAGACCGTATATTGCTAATGTCATCAGGTTTGAAAATTTTGCATCCCTCACCATATGTAGTTTTGATTTAGCAGTTCGACTTTGGGAGGCCATAAATTGGTCATCCAGACTCCAAATTAAGTGCATTTTTTTAATATTTTGGGTAGAATTTCCCAAATTTTTTAGTGGTGCAGCTATTTTCTAGTTTTGGAGCATGGATTTTATAGAAATTATAGTTTTTAGTGACTGTACATGTTTGATCCCTATTTTTGCAACTTCATAGGCTTCGTACGGGCTCATACAAACACATTTTGAGGTGCAATATTTTTGAAAGTGCATGATTTTTTCTCTACATTCTAGATCTGGTATCAGTTTGGAGGAATTTTGAGTGGATGTAGTACTTTTAGAATATGGTCTATTTTGGCCTATTTTGGCACTTGAAATTGATTAGATCTTTGAGGGATCTTCTGTCTTATCTTCTTGAGTCTATTATAGCTTCATATTTTCTATTGTAATCATCAAAATCAAAAGTCCACTTTGGTCCATTTTGACAAGTGGCAATTGTACACGTACTATATATAAAGTGCCCAAATCATCTATTTTGGGGGGGTTCTTTGATTGAGTGATTTGGGGGGGGGGGGGGGGGGGGGGTGCCTTGTGTGGTTGTGTCTATTTCTCTCTAGTTCTCTTTCAGTTTTTCATTATGGGTCCTTATGGATTTCCATCATTAACTCCACATAACTATGCTACATGGAGAGAAAATGTATGGACCTAGCTAATGGTAAAAGGACTAAATCATTATGTGGATGGAATAATTAAGGCACCTAATGTGGATGATAAGGAATTAATTTATTGGAGAGTTAAAGATTTTCAATCTTTTGGAATTATAAGAACATGTGTTACTCAAGATCTCTTGTTTCACATTTCCTCCTTGGGCAATCCCAAGGATGCTTGGGATAAAATTGAAGATTTGTATGGAAAAGTGGATGAGGATAAGGTATTCACAATTCAAGAAAAACTTCTCAAATTGGATCCTAAGGACTTTGAAACAATTCAATATTTCATCAACAAAGCCAATGAGTTGAGAGCACAACTCAAGGATTGTGGAATCACCATCAAGGATTCACAATTAATTTATCATATGATGGGAAATATTTCTTTAGAATATGAAACCTTTGTGTCCAGCTACAATACTCACAAGATGACCATGAGAAGTTCCTTTATTACACCCTCATTTCAAGCATTTGGAGAAAAGTTGATGTTGGAGCAAGCCAAATTAATGAGTATGGGGATTCTCAAGTCTTCAACTTCCAAGGCATTGATGGCTAATCATGAGAGTCAAGGCAATCAAATTCAAAAGAAGAAGAAGAATTGGAAGTCTAAGTCTCAACAAGAAAGTGCAAAATAAACTTCCACACAACATGACTCTTATACATCACCTCAAAAGGGTGAATTTTCAAATAAGGATAAGTGATTTTGTGCATATTGCAAAAAGGATGGACATGAAGAACATTTTTGTTATAAGAAGGACATTGATGAATTGAAGAATCTTCTTGTAAAGAACAAGATCAATTTTCCTTCTAGGATGTGTACCTCAACTTCTTGTTCACAAAATTAAGAAAAATATAAAGGAAAGGGTCACACATTTGTCACACAAAAAGGACAAGCTTTATATGCTTCTTCAAGTCCCAATTCAGGTAGATGGCTTCTAGATTCAGGGGCTTCTCATCATATGGCTTCTTCATAGTCCATGTTTTCATCATTTGAGCCTTGCAAAGGTCCACCTATTTGATGGGAAATCACACTTACATGAATGTGAATGGGAAAGGAAGTATTGATGTTAGGGAGGGACACTTCAATGATGTGTTGTGTGTTCCACACTTGACCAATAACCTTCTTTCTATCTATCAAATTACAAATGGTGCTACAAAGAAGACTATGGAATTTATACCTGATTCACTTTTCATCAAGGACTTGGAGAGTGGGTCGACATTTATTGCTACTAGGATAGTGGATCACTCTTCTTGGTTGTACTCCTTTGTATATTTTTTTCCTCTTAATGACAGTGATTCTTCACCCGATGATCACACTTAGAGTGATGATTCAGATTTTGAGGAGAGTTTTGTCTACTTGAACTTGGGTATTCTCACTCATGATCAAGTTATTGAGCCTTAAATTTCATCTCCTCCTATTGATACTAATTCTACTCTTTCTCGTGATGATGCTTTCATTCACATAGCCATGGGTTCAGGTGATTCACTACATTAGGATATTCATTGTTATCCAGACTTGGTTCCATGGGATGACTACTTGACAAACATTGCAAGTTTGTTTGTGGAGTCCTACATTTTAGATTTGGGAGATCACTTCATTGATGATATTCATCTTCTCTTTGGTGAATATGATCCTTCTTCAGTTGTTGTGAGGGAGCATGTTGACCCTCATCTTCATTCTCTACTTGATCATTATTTCGAGGGTGACATGATTGTGGATACTTTGATACAATAGTTGGAGTAGGTCACTTTATCTTCAGAGGAGACACTTGGGTCTTTGGAACATGTTCTACATACATCCTTAGTTGATCTTGATTTGTCTTTTTCAGCAGAGTGGCTTAGTACACATGATTTGGAGGAGGCACCTTTCAACATTGACATGGGGACTTTTGAGAAGGTTTCAAAGATTTCATACATTTTGAGAATTCTTCCTAGATATTGGGGAGGAGGCTTCATATATACACCTTTGGTCTTGTTTCTTCCTAAGGGGAGGAATGTTATTCTATACTCATGGAGAAATTTCTACATCAAGCCTAGAGCATCTACCATTGGTGTTCA
This sequence comes from Chamaecyparis obtusa, assembly GCA_027943335.1. Lineage (NCBI taxonomy): Eukaryota > Viridiplantae > Streptophyta > Pinopsida > Cupressales > Cupressaceae > Chamaecyparis > Chamaecyparis obtusa. Next base: position 909,778 of record BSBK01001103.1, read on the forward strand.
TTCCACATTAAGGGAGGGCTACTTGGTCTCTCTTCCACTTCTTCTCTCTTATGGGGGGGATATTTTCCTCACATAAGGTCTTCTCTCTCATATTCTATTATTGTATTCATCTCTCTTTTTGGGAGAGGGTTTTTCCCATTAGGTTTTCCCTCTTTCTCCACTTTATGAGAGATTGCATTGCATTTCTCTTGCATATTGTACATGGGCACCTAACATGGCCTAGTAGCCGGGACCCATCATGCATTGTCATCTAGCATTGTGAGCTTAAGTGAATTCCCCTAAGTTTCACTTAAGGGGTGGTGTTGGTGTAATTAAATATTACTAATTACACTTTACTTAAGTTTACTTAGGATAATGCATTTGCATATTAGTTGTCATTGAGACACCTAGGAGTTTGCATTTCATTTTAGCACATAGTTAGGAGAAATTCCACTTTACATGGTGATAGTTGTCATCACATACCTCTTTGTGTGTGAGATCCACCTTTAGTGCTCTTATCACATTAATATCATCCTCTCATTGTTGCACATGTTGCACATACTTTGATATACAATGGAGGATGATCCACCTTTGGTGGACATGTGATTCCACCTATTGTGGTTGATAGCTTATCATCTCCTTATCATGTAGTCTTATCACATTGACTATATATTTAGGAATTCCTACATTCTATGTAATCTATCAATACATTCTATTTGATTATTTGATCATATTATATTTGTCTCTCTTGTGCTATCTCTTGAGCTTCTAGATCTTTGCATTTATTATTTGCCTTAGGAAAATTCTTACAAATCCCAATCACAAGTTCCCATGTATTCATATGCTACAAATATTTGTAGTTGACATGGCCAAAATGCTCATGCCAAAGCCTATTCATTGTATCTACATGTGCAATAAGAGAGACACTAGAACTATCTAAACTCTCAAAGCCATCAAAACCTATACAAGCGAAATTGAGGATCAATACTTCCTATAACTACAATCTAATCAAGATCATGAAGGTATTGAATAACTATATCATGTGGTGAGAACTCAACTATCTTACTAGAGCCGGGATGGCAAATCTGATAAACAAAAAGGAGGTTTGTCAAAATGTCAGGAACTATAAGTACATCTTGAAGACAACCACCAATCAATGAAACTGCACTAGAACCTATAACTGAAAGCTTCATTGAGCCACCAATGATAATCCGTGAAGTATCACTCTGAAACAAGGTAGTGACAAACTATTGAGAGTGTGTGATGTGAGGAGAAGCACTTGAATCAATAATCTAGGAAGATTATAAGGATATAGCTCGTGCAGAAAGAGCATGACCTTTTCCTGTGGAAGAAGAAGAAGGCTGAGGAAAGGTGATATTATGCTACTGCATGGCTTCCTCTAAATCCTCTAATCATTTCCAACACCTGGAAATTGGGTGTCCTTCCTTGCCATAGAAACTATAAGAATCTCTTGATTTCTTCTTAGTCTTGGAGGAAGACTCACTAGACTTCAAAGAATTGCCCTGATTGGAATTAGATTTTGATTTTGAATTAGACTTAGGTGGTGGATTGGAGGAACTCTCACTACCTATTGAATCTTTCTTGGGATTTGGTTTTTGCTTCTATTTCCGTGTAGGTGAATATGCACCAAATGCTTGGTTCTTTAATCCTATAAGAGAATACAACTATTTGAGCTTAGCTTTATCTCGAGTTAAATGGTCACATAACACCTCAAAGGAAGGAATGATAAATATAGGACCCAAAGCATCCATTGTGGAAAGGAAATTAGAAGAGAAAATATGAAGTTTTCCTTGAAGCTTAGAAAGAATCAGGTAGATACACTCAGTGTATGTCTTGTTCTTGCCACAACCCTGAAGAACAAATCTAATGGATTTAAACTTCATAAAAAAATCATCAATAGAGGGAAAGGAATCAAGTATTATAGAAATCAACTCTACCTTAATCTAAAGTTCCCTAAACTTGTTAATTGTGCCAAAAAGAATCTAAAACTTTGTCCACATGGCCCATGGATTAAGGCAACCATCAAGATGAAAAAGAAGACTATCAGAAACACGTAGAGACAACACACCCATAGCCTCGTCCATTTTGTTCCGGTGTTGCATGATCTCATAAGAAAGAATCAACTAAGGTTGTTCCTCATCCAAATAGGACCATAAACCTCTTGACCTGAGAAGCCTCATCATACGATCTTTTCAGATGTGATAATTATGTGGAGTAAGAAGCTGAACATATGTTGGGTCTGTCATGTGTCCAACTGATCCGACCTTTTTTTTAATTATTAGTTTTCTTTTAGAACTAGACAGAAGATGCAAAAGGGTTTGTGTTTTTTGTTTTTGTTTTGGTGTTCTGGTTTTTTGAAATAAATGACAGAAAGAAAGAGAAAAAATACCCCCCCCCCCCACAGATAAAAAACCAAAGCCCAGTACAATCTGAAAACTAGAAAGAAAGAATGAGAAAGAATTGGTACAGAAATTTTTTTATGTACACAAGAAATTTTCTAATGAAATAAGTCATTTATCTAAATAGATATCAAGAAGAGATTTTTGGTGATATCTCGTTTGCCCAAAATGGAGCCCTGATGCACAAGATATGGTTCCCAGAGTGCAAAATGAAACCTATTACTTTGATGGAAATTTTAAAAAAAAAAATTGACAAAATCAGAAAATCAAACCTTTAGATATGGATAGAGCTCAGAAAGAGATTTTAGATGATATTTTGTTTGCCCAATTTTGACACCGTATGCTCGAGATATGAGAAAAATACTAACATGTGCTTCGGAAGGGGGGCAGAAGAGGGCTTGGAAGTTTGTTGATGTAGTAATGACATCATCCATCAATGTGCCTAAATTTGATGGCCAAATGGACATCATCACAAAAAAACACCAGGGGGGGCCATGGTCACCCACGTGACCGACACAGGACTCGATAAGCAGTGATCGCGGGCCGGCGATGGTGATTGCAGGGTTTGACAATGACACCAGTAGTTACTCTGTCGATGATCGCTAGGCGCTAATCGCGGGCCATTTCTCAGCAGTGGTTGCTAGGCGGCAATGCCAAAAACCTTTTTTTTAATATTTTTTTCTTGAGAAGCATGCCTAGGTTGTACGACCTTGAGGCAATATTTTTTTGCCTCTGAGGTCAACTTTGGCCAAAAAAGATATGCTTTATATGGAAATAGGGGTTTTTGGGCACTCTGAGCTCAATTGTGAGGCCCTTTTGAGCCCAAAATTCACAAAAACAAAGTGAACCCCTAGATCCAATACAAAACCTCTGAAAAAACTAAAACCCTCAAAGCTCTAAAATTCTTCAACAAATGAAGAACAAGTAGTAGAAAATCTAAAGATTTGAGAATCCAAATATTCACAAACCAAGAACACCTACATACAAAAAACCTATCACAAGAGAAGAATGGAGGCAAACAATAGTGGCTCTCAAAAGGAAAATTGCATTAGAGAGAGAGTGAAAAAAATACAATATTCATCCTTATAAAAGGAGAATGAGAAACCCTAAAGGAATGTGCAAACCTAAAGGGAAAAATGTATTTAATAATTAGAATAATTATTAAATACCTACAATGCAAGACTAAGTGAATCTTAAGAGAGGAATAAAAGGCGACTTAATTAGAATAATTAAGTGAAAAAGAACCTTTTACTCTAGCAGTAGCTTTCTCGATAATGCTTGCATGAAGATGAGATAATATGTGAAAATGAAAGAAAGAAGTCTCCTTTTATAAACATTTCGGGGCTCAAATTTTGGGAGACCAACCTCAATTAAGTGCCCAGGAAAAATACCCCTGCATCGGGCCTAGATCCCACTAAAAAGAAATCCCTAGGACAAGGCTGACTTGGGTCGGCCTAGTCCAAGACAAGGCCGACCTAAGGTGACCTTGTCTAGGAATAATTTTCCAAAGTTTACCCAAGACCTAGGGTTGTGCACTAAGAAGGGGATTTGAAAATCTCAATCTACTGGGAAATCATGGAAAATTCCAAAATGTAAAAGACACATGTAAAGGACCTAGGTGGAAAATGAATTATGAAAGGATGAAATAGAAAATTATGAATAGAAATTATATCTAACATCGAGTCTTAAGGAGGAGGTCCTATATTTGAATTAAATAAACATTTAGGTGCAATATGAGGCCCTACCATAAGAAATACACTAAAGTAGGTTGAAAATGGTCCCAAAATGTACACTTGTAAAGTGCTTACTTTTTAGGATGGTACAAAAGTTTCAGCTTGTCCATTAGATTGAGGGTAATAAGGACTAGAGAAATTTTATTTAATATGATATTTGTCAAGAAATTTCTTCACATCCTTATTTTTTAAAGAGGTTCCATTTTCCAAAATTACAGTCGAAGGTTACCAAATTGAGAGATAATGTTATCTTGTATGATGTTACAAATAACATCAACCATAGTAGAACAAAGAGGAATAGCTTAAACCCATTTAGTGAAGTAGTCAGTGGAAGTACTAGTGAAAACATTTTTGTGTGAAGGAGGAGATATTTTCCCAATGAGATCCAAACCCCATAATTTGAAAGACCATGATGCAACATAAGACCGAAGTGCATGGTTAGGAACATAGATTGAATTGTTGTGTTGTTGACATTGATGACATCTCTTTATAAATGCAAAGGAAACTTCTTCCATAGTTTTCCAATAATATCCCATTCAAAGTAACTTATCAACTAAAGATATTCCACCACAAGAACCTAAATGAGCTCCTTCAAGGGCAATAAGGATTTCAATTTTATTAATGCATTGAAGGAGAAGACCATTGTAGCTATGTTTATAGAGGATATTAGAAAGAATGATATATCAAGAAGAAAGATTTTGTATTTGAGCTATAGTGTTTCTTGTAAAGGATTAAAGAAAAACACCATCTTGTAAATAGTGAAAAATATGAGAATACCATTCATCAGAATCAACGTGAAAACAATAATTCAAATAATCAAACCTTTCAAAAATAAGAAGTTATATAAGAGGTTATGTATCGTAAATTGATAATCCATTGAAGGATCTTCAATTGTTATAAGAGATGCAGTGCTATCCATAACATCTACATGTCTCCTATATTTTCGAGGTAGAAAATTAAAATTATAAGAGAGGAATTTTAACACAAGGGACATAGACCTCAGGGGCCAAAGGATGGCACGCCCTATAGATCCAACCTTTCTCAACAACTCACGGAAGCAACGACAACATAGTGAGAGGGAGAAAGTAGGATCAATGACATATTATCTTCATTCAAATTGATTCATACATGCCAGGCTATAAGGCCTTCCTGGTTATGACCAGATATTACAATGAATTATAGAAGTCCTCAAACATGCGAGGACCTACCAACAATCTTCTTTCTACTATCTCCTATCTTCTATCAAAACTGAGCCCTAAACTCTAACCAAACAACTATACTTATACAAGAGGCTACTGAACTAAGTTGGCCTTCAGATCCACAATCAATGGAAGGAATAGTTAGATATGGGACCACACGCTTCCCAATGATAGATACCAACATTAAATTTGTGACCCATAATTAATGCACAAGTTAGCCTCAACAAAAACTCAAAAATAAACTACTCGATAAGCAAGGATGACCGAGCAACAGATAAGCATCGTCGAGGGCCAGTGAAACAACCGACCATCCAGGAGATAACCAACCACACTTGGTAACCAAAGGAAATCAACCAACTACCGACCAACTTGGTCAAAGCAGGAACCAGACAACACAAAAAAACTTCAAAATCTTTTTGGTGACATAGGATTGCCAAGGACCCAAGATGCTCCTGCATTAGACACCTGGGGTTATTTAGAAATGATTCTCCAAATCATTCAGTAGGTCTGGTCTGAGCTGCATCCAACTCAGACTGTGAAATCCATGAACTATCTTCAATCAGTCTATTCTTCCAATTTACCATATATTTCATATACTGTTTACCTCTTGTACTCTTGCCAATTCTTTGCTCCAAAATCTGCTCAACTTCTTCATTCCGCTTCTTAGGATATTCCATCTGTACTGTCATGTCTTCATTAGGTTCATGATACTCATACAAATCAACAATGTTGAAAATTGGTGATATGTCCATGTCATTAGGTAACTCAATCTCATATGCATTTCCACTGTCAAATTTCTTCAAAATCTTGCAAGGTCCAAACTTCTTCATCTTCAACTTCCCATATGTTCCAACAGGAAATCAACCTTTCTTCAAATGAACCATCACTTCATCACCAACATCAAAAGTCTTATGTCTCCTTGATCTATCAGCTCTGTCTTTGTATTTCTGATTACTCTCTTCTAGCTTGATTTTCACATCTTCATGCAATGTCTTTGTAATACCCCAAAAAAGGGCTATAGGTTCATTAACCTCTTACATCTTCAAATCATATGAAATCGACATCAAAAGTCCTAACCTAAGGCACATCTGCACATCAAATCATAAAAAAATTAATTGATTATCCTAAATTCTGCATTGGAGAATATTCCTTATTTATCCTAATTAAGTTTGATTTAATAATTATTTGGCGATAAATCTTATTTATCCTAAAGTTTGATTAATTGAATATTCTAAATATTTAATTAATTAGATTTAATTTTTCCACTTAATTATTTAATTAGATTTAATTCTATTTATTCCTAAATTGTATTATTTCATTTTGACAATAAATCTAAAATCTCATGACTAATTGATTAAATTTTTATTTAATTAATTAAAGCTAATTGTCAATATTTAATAATATGATTTTGAATAAAAATTTGATTTAATAATTGATTAACCCATAAATCAATTGTTTTAATTCAAAAATTAGTTAAGTTGAGAATAAATAACTTTATTTTTAAATTATTTCAAAATAAATCATGCACAATCAGAAAAGCGGGCAACTAGAAATTAACAATCAATTTTAAATTTAAACTCAACATCTGATGATGAGTTGAAAATTTGATCTAAACTCTATTTTGAGTTAAACACTGCTTTTGCATGGTTTTTATGAGTTAATTATCTCTGATTTCTTGATAACTCAAAAATCAACCTGAGTTTATCAAGAGTGATTTATGGCTTTTCTCAATGCATCCTCAAGCCTTGGATTTCTATAAAATCAAGGCTCAGCTCTTCATAATTATCAACACTCGAATTTGCACAATTACTCTGGCGAATTGGCGATTGAAAGATTAAGCTTTTGCGAGATCTTTCATTGTTGGTCATAGTTTTTGCATAGTTTTCATATCATAGCATTCATATTCATTCATATCATTCTTAGATTAAATCTGCATTCAATTTCATTCATCTAGCTTAGATTCATACAGTTTTTCATGTTATTGCATACAAAATTTAAAAAAATAGATTAATCTACATCCATACAATTTTTCATTCTTTTGCATTCAAATCCTTCATTTAGGTGTTGCATTGTCACTGATCTCGATTTCAATCTGAGAACATCATACTCGCACCTACTAGAAGGCAGTAAATCACCTGGTTAGCTTAGTTTCATTTATTTGCAAATTTCAATTTTGCTAACCTCTAATGTTTTACTGAAGTGTTGTGTCCGTAGCTAGGTACAATTTTCACACACACATTTTTGGCGCCCACTGTGGGGCCCTGAAACGGGTTTCCATTTCTTCTATATCAATTTCTATCAATTTTCTGGTCAATTCTCTAATTTTATTCTCTGTCCATACATTTTTCGTACAACTTTTGTCATAAATTCATACCAGAAGCTACTGGTTGTCGTACACCAGTTGATAATTTCAAGGCTTGTATCATAACCTACAGATTGTCATTTGGAAATTTCTCTGTCGTTTGAACAGATACCCACTGTCGTATGAGTTTTTAGATAGTTGTACCAGAGGTGACCCACTGTCGTATGGTATTTGGATTGTCGTATGAGAGGTAACCCAATGTTGTACGAGTTTTAATACCAGGATTCAATTGTCGTTTCATATTTTTAAGTAGTTTGTCAAATTTGATTTTTAGATTTGGACTAACAGCTAACCCTAACAATTGAACTCTACTATTTCTGACTAATATTTGCTGATTTGGATTGGAAAAGTGCAACTAAAATTGCTAAAATAGGTAAAATCTACTAAGTGCATTGTGAGGAATTTAGGTATTCTTCTCAGTCTGATAACACTTCAATTTGGACATAAAACAAACTCTCACGTGTCAAGCTTGTGTGACTTTTCTTACTTTCATATCACAGACTTCATTTTTGGGCTATAAAATGAACATAGATTGGCTTTCTACATATCTGTTACACATAGTAAATAGGCCCTATGAACACTATTTGTGGATGATCTTGAGAGAGTGGGCTTCTTTCGCTTGTTCACACATGTGAAGATCTTCTTGATGAAGGATCCCCTTGTAGGTAGGGAGGATACTGAGATTATCTTGCGTTCTACTAGACTTTTGAGTCTTCAACTTTTGATCAATATATTCCCTTTCTGGAGAGATTGATAGACCATAAGCGGTTGACATCACAGATCTTTGTGAGATAATTTTAGTCTTAGCATGTCAAAATTAATTTGTTTTCTTTGTTTTGGTGAAGTGAAGAGGCTAGGGGATTATGCTTTACTTCCTTTTTGGATAGTACCAGAAATCCAGATCCTTGAATTTGATCTAGTCCCCCTATGGTATCTTTTGTGAGTCACCTTTAGAGAGGTTTAACCGTAGTGGACATTCCCTTAATTGGGTCAACCATGTGGACGGAACCTCAAGCGGTAATAGCCATTTTCATCATGGTAGTAGCAGCCACTATATAAATGTCCTTGTGGATGAAATCTTCACAGGTGTGGTCTCTTGTTGGGCTGTCAGATCTCCCTAGCAGATCCTGATTGATTAAATTCTCAGACTGTGTCAAAAACTTGGTGCGCCTGGATTGGAGTTTGCCCTCTTGAGATCACAAAAGTTGCAGAGTCAGACCTTTACTACAAACCCTAGTGAGGCCAAATTTTTCATTTTCTAGGAATATGTGCATTATTGAAAAACTTTTCAGAACATACACAAATAGAACTTCTAGGGATTAGCACATTAAGTCACTATTGCTTGTTCATGCGCAAGGTTTCTTGCCCTTGTTCATTATTTTTAGATGATTGCTTGCTTCCCTTGCTTACTATTTTGCGTGCTTGATATCTACTTGGTTACTTAAGATGAACTATTACACAGATCTTCAAGACTAGACAGAAAACTTTGCCAACAATCTAAAACTGAAAACCTAAAAATTGCAAAATCTAAAGAAAAATTCCTTTGGAGTCAAAAGTTGTCCCACAATCTCAGATTATTGTACGAGTCTTGAGAAAAAGTCATTTCAAAACCCATGTATTGTCGTATAGGAGCCAATACCGTGTCGTACGAGTGTTGTCAACAGAAATCAAAAGAAAACTATTCCTGGTAGCAATTGTCATATGAGTCCTGTCAATTGTCATTTGAGAGCATACCTAGTGTCGTATGAGCATGCAAAAACTCATTTGAGAATTTTCAAAAAGTTGTCAGAAACTTGTTAAATGTGTCAAGAATCCAATTTTTACAGCCTATTTTTTGATTCTGTCAAAATATTCACTGTGTCAGGAATAGAGCAGAAACTAGAAAGAATTCGATCGTTTACCTAAAGTGGTCTCTTGAGTCTGATTTAGCCTTCTGATTTATCGATTTGAGTCTTTTTCATCTTGTGTCAAAACCTTGTCAAAATTATCTTCAAATTCAGTCTTCATACAAAATGGCTAAGTGTTGTGAGCTTGTGTCTTCCATCTTTTGGGTGTCTACCCATACTACTAGGGCATAGTATCCTTCATTTACATCCAATCTAATCTTCAATCAATCCAATCTTGACAAGGTTGCGTCATTCGATCTTCTAAAATCAAGTCATTCTTCAGTTGTCTTCATCTTGCTCTCTTGCTTCACCTAAGGTTAATGGTAGAAACTCAAGCTTCTTCACACAAGAAATCTAGAGAAGCACCTCATACCTTACCTTTTTCTACTCACGTGGGTCCAACCTTTGACAAACTCTACAATTCAGGTCTTTACGAAGATGACAATCTTGGCAATCTATGATTAAAAATTGGTTACATACCTCCTCCTCCATCAATACAAGGAGTCAATCAACAAACTCTACATCAATCTATTCTAGGGAGTCCTAAAACTCCTAACATGTCTCAAGGAGGGACACATCATGGGTCTCAAGGATATCACTCTCAACATGGTGCGGATCAAGAACCCACACCTTTTGAAATTGCTCGATATCAAAACGATGATGACTTCAAGAAAATGATGAGGCATTTTCTAAAAGAAGATAGAGAAACATACTTTCTAGAGTTAGCTCGTCAAGGGGCTAAACTTCCTCCCAACTTTAATGTTGAAGATATCGGTATGCATGAGGAAGAAACTCTAATCACCACTATGATGAAATAGATGCATGCCATGCAATTCAAGCTTAACAAACTTGAAAAAGAAAAGGAACCTAAGGAGTTCTCCATGGAAGCTCTATGTCCTTTTCCATTTGATAAAGACTTGTACATGCTGCCATTCCCTAAGTGAGTGGAGATGCCTAAATATGATAAGTATGATGGAAACTCTGATCCTCAAGATCATGTTAGAGAATTTTGTACTCAATCTATGGAGTTCATGGATGAACCAACCTACTTAATGCATCTTTTCCCTCGATCTCTAGGAGGTTCAGCCATTCATTGGTTCTCAAAAATGCCTCCAACTATCAAAACTTTTGAGGAGTTAATCAAACTATTCTATCAACAATACTCCTACAACATCCAACATCTGGTCACTATGATCGATATTTGCAATCTGAAATAGAACTTAGGCGAACCATTCCTGACTTTTCTCAAATGATGGAGGAAAAAGTTTTCTCTATATGCTAGACCCATTCCAGAAACTGAGAAACTAGAAATCTTCATCAACAATCTTTTTCTAGAACTTAACTACCATTTGCAAATGTAGAATCATACATCCTTTGATAAGATGGTAGAAAATTCTATCAAAATTAAGAAAGTACTTGTACAAAAAGGAGACATATCACTTCAAAAGGACAAGTATGAATCTGGATCTAATTCTAAAGACAAAGGCAAAAATTGGAACAAGAATAAGGGCATCATCATAGATGGTGTTGTTGATAATATCCATGCCCCATCTAAGGCACCCGCTTTCAATCTCACTATTGGCACCCAGGCCATCAAAGCTTCCGAAGCTAAAGCAACAGAATCTAACAAGAAGTCATATGAGTATAAACCTTGGGCTACAGATCCTAAACGTAAGTTTACTCCTCTTGGAGAGTCCTTGGAATCTGCCATGAAAACTTTGTTGGCTAACAACATCATCTTCTTGCCTGAAATCTGACCATTTGATCCTGAACCTAAACCAAAATGGTGGAAAGAGACCGATTTCTATGACTTCCATCATAGTAAGGGTCATAAAACCAATAACTGCGTACGCTTGAAACACATCATACAAGACAAAATTGATAATGGAGAAATCATGATTGACAATCACAAGAGCAATAACTATCATATAGCATTCACAGAGCCATTTCCGAAACATAATCAAGGAGATTCATCTTCTTGGCCTAATGTGGGTGCTAAAGTCAATTATGCCTACTCTGGAAATAATGATGTCATCAATATGGTTGAGCCATGCCTATTTGAGCTTTGCAATGTCATCACAATTGTAAGAAGAGATAGAGAAAATCAATCAGCTAATGCAGTTACTCGATCACAAGCTCAAGCACATCTGCAAGGACAAATCCCAAATTCATCAAATTTCCCTAAGATGCCTTTCAATCTTTCATCTACTTCTAAATAGAAGGCTGCCTCTAAATCATCAAATCCTAAAGACAAAAGGCCAACATCATACAATATTGTCCAACAACTCCAGCATACAAATGCAAAAATCTCCATGTTTGAGTTGCTTCGAATATCTCCAGCTCATAGAGCCATTCTAGACAAAGCTCTGCTCGAATCCAATGTTCCTGACAACCTTGATTTAGACAGATTGTAGGCTATGGTTGGTCATCTAACATCTCCATAGTATATCTCCTTTTTAGAGGAAGATGATAATTCCTTGAGTCATCCGCATAACCAGCCCTTGCACATTGAAGTCTTGATCCAAAACCACCATGTCAAACACATGTTAATAGATGGAGGTGCTGGTCTCAACATTTGTTCTTATAGCTTGATCACACAATTGGGATTCTCTAAAGCTACCATTGATCCTAAGAAGAAGATAACTATCAAAGCATATGATGAGCAAGAAAGATCTTCCAAGGGAACTATTGTCTTACCTATAAGAACAAGACCCGTTATCAGAGACACCATATGTCAAGTTCTTGATCTACCTTTGGCTTACAACATCCTTCTAGGGAGACCATGGATACATGAAATGAAGGCTATTCCTTCCACATACCATCAATGTGTGAAATTTCCTTATGAAGGAGTAGAGGTGACAATTCCAGCTGACCTATATACAACTTGCAATGCTTTGAAAGAAAGTGTTGATAAACTTGTTCCTAATAACAGAGAATCTTCCACTAAGCAGCCAGATATTGCTTCAACCTCAAAAATGGAAGACATGGCTAAAGAAGTCAAAATCAAGGATAATGGTATGGGAGAATACACAATGGAACCTATTTTATCTCTCACATCTCTCCCGTTGTCCCCTAAATCTTATGGACAACCATCTGACAAAGTGAAGCCTACAACTAAAGAGTCCCAAGTCATATTCAATGGAAGCTTTGTCATAGAATAAGTATCTAAACAAGAGTTTGAGAAAGATGAAGCTGTGCTTGCATGGTTATACAAGGATGAGTCTCAATCCCAATCAGTCCAAAAATATGACTCCACTTCAAGCAAAATTCCTCAGAAGTCATATGGACCAAGGGACAAATTGATCACAAAGATGGGATATATTGGAAAAGGACCTCTAGGAATACAAGGTAAGGGTCTTCTATCACCTCTTGACCACCATGGCCGAACAAACAAGAATACAATGGGTCTAGGGTATAAGAAGAAGCCTTTCTATCTTAGCAAGAACTCCCCACATGTCTTAGAATAGATTGAACCAAAGGAAGAAACACCAAAACAATCTGACAGTGATGATTCAAACACTATTGATGAGCTCATTCCTTATGAGCATTTTCCTAAAGAAATAAAATACCTCCTCGAAGCTGAAGATGATCCAGTAAAAAGAATCAATGTAGTAGAAACACATGACCCTACTATAGAACAAGAGATAGTTGCACCACAAGAACCAGCTAATCTCAAAGGAAATCAAATAGATAAAGAAGAAGGTGGTAGTTATTCTGAAACAAATTCCCATGAGTATGAATTCAAATCAGAATTTGAGGGTAACCCTTCTTGGGGTATTCATCCTGACTTTACACACATTCTCAGATTTCCTAGAGGCATATATGAAGAATCAAATGACTATGAATGGGGAGCCATTCCAGAGGAAGATGAGCTTATCATAGAAAAACATGTTGATGTTATTCACCAAGATGCACCTAAACCCAACGTAAGTCTAGAGTGAATTGGTGAACTTAACAATTCTAATCCACCTATGGCTGAATTAGACTCCCACAATGACATTGAGCCTATTCACAAATTGAATGTTTTGAGTTGTAATATCACCTTCGAACTTGAGAGTCGGGTTAGAACCAATGATGATAGATCCATATCTATAAATACTATTTCCTAATCCTTCACCACTTTGACTATCCAACATCCTGAACTTCTTGACCAAACCTCCACGAATTTGAGCCAAGGTATTTATACCTTTCCAAATGACTACACCCTTGCTTGCTACCTCAATGTAGTTGAGCCTATGAGGACTTCCATTAGTGAACCAAGCATTAGCATGATAGAGTAGGAAATCAAGTATCTTAGTCAAAAGAATAAGCATAAAAATAAAAAGAAAAGGAGTTCTAAGTGTGAAAATCACTTTGTGACAGTTTCAGAACCTACAAAAGTAAAAATAAAAGATGTATCTGAAGGTGAAAACCTCTCTGAGGAACCTAAGGATGAGATATTTGATGTCCTTTTGAGTCATTTATAGGATAGATCTCTAGTTCTAATTGAGCCCACTCAATCCATCAACTTGGGAACAATAGATGAACCATAGTTGATCCATGTAAATTTACCACATTCTTAACAGAAAAGAAGATCAACTTTGCATGGAAATATTAAGATATGCCAGGGTTGGATCCTGATCTTATAATGAACCATTTATCTATTGCTCTAGGGGTCAAACCTGTTAAGCAAAAATTAAGAAAGATGCATCCACATCTTGCACTCTTGGTCAAAGCTGAATTAGAGAAACTACTAAAAGCCGGATTCATCCATGTTATTGACTATGTTGAATGGATCTCTAATATTGTACCTATTTCTAAACCGAATAAATCAATCAAAGTGTGCACAAATTTTAGAGATGTAAACAAAGCATGCCCTAAGGATGATTTTCCATTACCTAATATTGATATGATAGTGGACATGACTGTGGGCTTTGAGATGTAGTCTTTGATGGATGGTTTTTTTGGATACAACCAAATAAAAATTGCTCCAAAAGATCAAGAGAAAATTGCTTTCACATGTGCGTGGGGTACCTTCTGTTGGAATGTCATGCCATTTGGGCTTAGAATGTTGGTGCTACATATCAAAGAGCTATGACGTCTATTTTTCATGACATGATGCATCAAACTATGGAGGATTATGTTGATGATACTTTAGCAAAAGCTATGATAAGATCTGAATATCTAAATGATTTGAGCAAAATGCTAGATCGAATGGAGAAGTTTAGTCTTAGGATGAACCCTAAGAAGTGTGCTTTTGGTGTCACTTCTGGAAAGCTCTTAGGCTACATTGTTTCAAAGAAAGGTATTGAAGTCGATCCAGCTAAGGTCAAAGCTATCATGGAGATGCAACCTCCCAAAAACATCAGTCAAATGAGAACATTACAAGGGATAGTACAATCTATTAGATGCTTCATATCTCAGCTGGTAGATATATCACAACCTTTTACAAAAACATTACATAAAGGTGTGACTTTTGCATGGAATGAAGAATGTGAAAACAACTTTAACCATATCAAGAAATATCTATGAAATCCTCCTATTTTGATGCCTCCTATTCAAGGGAAGCCACTGATCCTATATGTCTCCACCACAGATACATCACTAGGGGCATTGCTAGCACAACATGATGAGAATAAGAAAGAAAGAGCTATATACTATATCAATAGAACATTGGTAGCATATGAGAAGAACTATTCAATGATTGAGAAAGCTTGTCTAGCTGTGATCTTTGCATCACAGAAACTAAGACACTACATGTTAGCTCATACCACACATTTGGTAGCTAAGATTGATCCACTAAACTACCTCCTAAGCAAAGCTTCCCTCACAGGTACGTTAGCTAAATGGGTGATGCTATTAAGTGAATTTGACATCGAATATGTTGAAAGAAAAGCTATCAAGGGCCAAGTAATTTTAGATCAACTAGCTGATGCACCTTTGTTTGATGATACACTAATGCAAATGGAATTACCAGATTCCTCTATCATGAATCTTTCTTCTAGAGCATGGAAGCTATTCTTTGACGGCTCCTATACACATAATGGATCTGGAGCAGGCATATTATTCATCACTCCTCAAGGATACTCAATCCCTAAAGCATTTAGAATCAAGTTTTCTTGCACAAACAATATTGCTAAATATGAATCCCTTCTTAACGGCATGAAGATAGCAATTGAGTGGAGAGTAACAAAACTCCACATTCATCGAGACTCACAACTTGTAATACACCAAGTCAATGATGTGTATCAAATGAAAGATGGAAAGATAATCCCATACAAGAGAATGGTAGATGATCTAAAGAAATATTTCATATCTATCACCTTTGAGAAAATACCTAGAATAGAGAATAAAGTTGTTGATGCTATGACAACGCTCTCTACTTTATTACAGCAGCCCAAACATGAGCTACGCTACGAGTTCCTGGTGGAAGCACTATCTTATCCTGCATATGATTCCACCGAAACCCGCATGATCTACATTGTTATTGGTCATGATTCATCCTGATACAAAAACCTTTTCTCCTATCTCCAAGATCAAATCATTCCTGATACCTTCAACTACCATGAGAAATGATACCTCAATCCAAAATGCATCCTGGTATGTCATCATTGGTCATGATTGATACAAATGAGGTCTAGATGGTACACTCCTTAGATGTTTAGAATGGGAAGAGTCTCAACATGCATTAGAGGAAGTCCATGAAGGTATATGTGGCTCATATTCAAATGATTTGACACTGGATCAAAAAATTATTAGGGCTGGGTACTATTGGGCTGAAATGGAAAAAGAGGCTATCAAGTTTGTAACTTAATTCATGCACCAGGGAGAGATCTAATTCCCTTTACTACACAATGGACTTTTCACCAATGGGAATTTGATCTTATAGGAGCCATACATCCTCATTCTTCTAATGGACATACCCATATTATTACAGCTACAGACTATTTTACAAAATGGGTAGAAGCAGTCCCTTTGACTCAAGCAACCGACAAACAAATTTCAATGTTCATCTTGAATTACATGATATGTTGGTATGATATTCCACATTCTATAGTCATAGATAATGGTGGACAATTCAAGAACAGATACTTAGATGATCTATGTGCCAAATTCAAGATTACACAACATTGGTCATCAATCTACTATCCTCAAGGGAATGGACAAGCAGAGGCTTCAAACAAGAATCTATTGAAAATCTTGCATTGCACAGTTAATAAAATGGGAAGAGACTAGCATCACATGATCAATCCATCTCTCTGGGCCTACATAATAAGTATCAGAACACCCACTAGGGCTACACCATTCGCTTTAGTTTATGGGTCTTGTACACACTAAAATGGTGCACTTCTATGAACCATTACATGCAAGGTTGCTCAAGAATGAGGCCTCACAAAGCGGCTCATAGCTCTCTATGCATGGAGTTGCAAGGGACTATGATAAATTTGCTCTCAGCTAGAGCTACAAACTTGTGACCTTGCTAGTCAACCATACAATGAGAGATTCACAATGAAGACAAGGGCAAGAGTGCCAATATCTTCAATGAAATCAAAGTATGCAATGCAAATCTAAATGAGGATGCAAACTATTCTATGAAAATGAAAGTACAAATTAAGCTATTGAAAGGAAATGCAAAGGATTACAACCTTCCTATTTAGACTATGTGAGATTAATCTATTGCATCAAAGGAAACTAAGTTATGAAATGAAGCTAAAATGCAAGAGTGAAAGACTAAGAACAATAGGGTTTCCAAAAGCTCCAAAAGTCTCCAAGAATTCCTGCAGCATAAGATTAGTATTCAAAAACATAGTATGCAAATGGAGGAGAGAGCTTTCCTTTTATAAGAAATGCAAAGGAATGGACCATTGAGATTAAGAGACAAAAAGTCTTAATCGGCGGTGGAGGTTGAAAGAGGAGCAATCCATGTGCACAAGTATCCTCCAATGAGAGTGAAGTGTTGACTTTTGAGCCTCATGTGAGACAAAAAGTGCTTTTTTTCCTTTTGTAAAATAGGAATAATGCTTTATTTGTGCAACTTAGGATAAGAGGAAAAGTGGGGCTTTTTATTTAATCAAAAGGGGAGGAAATATTCCTTTTAATTAAATAAAGACTTAGGATAAATGGTTAGCCCAAGGATAAAAATCTAATATATGATCAAAATTAAGACTTTGATCAAGAGATTGATATTGTTGAAAATATTGATTATTGATAAAATTGATTCAAGATAAATAAATAAATAAAAATGGGGCCCAAAGTCTAGGCGACCATTTTAGGGTGCATACATTTGCCTCTCTTTGACTAATGTGTGATCGATTTGAGAACACATGCAGTCAAAGAAGAATTAAAATGTGAGATCGATCTGGGATCACAAAACAACTTAGATGTGAGGTCAATTCGGGATCACACCTGGACAAACATAGACAAAGGCCTTTGAACATGAGGTCGATTCGGGATCACATTCAAAGTAAGAGATAAGAATCTCAAATTTGAGCCAAAGCTCACAAAAAATGTCTGAATCAAGAGAATCAAGGAAATCAGGGATAAGAATCTCATAAATACTGCCCCCTCGGAGTCGAAATCAAAATCATAGAGAGGAGAACAACGAATTGATAAAGATTTGATCAAATCAGAATGAAATCATAATCGGATGTAAAGGTCAATAAGTTAACCATTAAAAAATGCCCCAGCCTGACTGAGAAAGATGCAGTCAAACGTGAGAAAGGAGTGAATTGAATGAAGATGAATGAAAGACTAGAAGTTTGGAAGACATGGAAATGAAGAAATGATGATGCCCCAACAAAGATCGAAGGATTAGGCCTCAAAAGATTTAGCCAATTGCGCAGAAGAAGGGAAGATTTTGAAACATGATTTTGACTATCAAGATGACCTCAGATTTTGATTTCGAGTCTGAAAATGGATCCAAGATGTCGAAATTAGCTAAGGGTGTAATTTTCACGTAATTCTGAGGTGTTTTGAAAATTGGTCAAAAGTCAAAATGCTATAAAAAAGGTGAAAATATCATTTTCAAAAATCATGTCTTATAGTGATTTGAGAATCTTGAGAGCTATAGAGAGAGAAAATGGCCCAGCAAGTAGGAGTTCCCGTCCACAGGCATCGATTCAAGCGCGCCCGGTTGCATAATTGGCCACCACACTATCCTGCCCCGGTATGTTTTCGAAAAACTTTGAGCTTTTTGAGTCATTTTTTGCATTTAATACCTTTTTAGCCCATTTTTCAAATTTTTAAAATTTTAATTTTTTTTGAGCTGAGTGAAATATCGCGCGATACTTTAGAAGTATCGCGCCCTTTGGGGAGAAGTGTCACGCGATACTTCGCAGGTCCCCAAAGTATCGCGCGACCATAGGCACCAGTATCGCATGATACTGGGTGAAATATCACATGATACCGGGTGAAGTATCACACGGCCTAAGGTATATCGCCCCGCTATAGGGACAAATATCGCGCGATACTTCTCCAAAAAATAGTATCGCCCAAGTTAGAAATTTAAAATTTGATGCATTTTTGAGCAAAAATGACATGGGTCCAGACAATGTTACGTTTTAGAGATTTTTATACTGATTTTTAGACATCCATCATGATATGTGCTAACAACTGGCTTGGTTTTTTGGCTTGCAGGAGGTCTTTCTGGTACTGATCATCAGAGTACCGAAGGTGACTGGGTTGCGATGTGTCTGAGATCTGGATGATCTAGGCAATGCCGATATCAGGGCCATGAGATTCTGATATTTATTGAGATATCCTTACATCAGAGCTGACCATGGGTTGTTGATTGCTCTTGCCGTGAGATGGCATAGTGAGCACAACACCTTCCACCTGCCTACCAGAGAGGCATCCATTACTCTGGAGGATGTCTACAGGATCCTACGAGTGCCATGCCATGGTGAGCCTGTGAGTATAATCATGTTTTGAGATATAATCATAAATGTAATGTTTCCATATGATGAAAACTGACATGATTTGTTTGTTGGCATAGGTGTACTATGATCAGGATGCCACTGAGGGGCACCGACTGATCCAGGAGATGTTCCATGATGTTACGATTCTGGAGAGGCATGTCAGCTAGGAGAGGCTGATAGATGACTTTGGCAGAGATTATCTAGTGCCATGCATAGCGGCGTCTATCATTTCATAGATCCTAATGACTGACCATAGTCAGAAGGGTTTCCCACTTGGATGGGCTAGATTACTGGTGGATTTGGTAGGCAGGCCTCATCGGATGGCATGGGGTCCTGCCATATTGGCAGAGATGTATCACAAGCTACATGAGATCGTATACAGGGACGGTTAGACTTGGGCTTGCGGTGCCATCTTGGCATAGGTGTGGGCTTGGGAGCACATCGCTGTGGTGCACCCCAGACTTCAACTGAGGGAGAGGAGGTACCCCTTTATATACAGGTACCTAGGATTCATATCACATGCCCATACTGGGGATGTGACATATTATAGGAGAATCCTAGATGAGATAGCCTCTTTCACATGGAGGCCATACAGGGAGGTGGAGGTCTGGGGAGATGCAGCCGATGAGCTAAGCTATATGATGTGCACTCGACTACTAGTAGGTCAATATGCCGAGATAGTGGAGAGATTTTGTATCACTCAGGTGTGGCGGCAGTTTGGGAGGCAGCAGCGAGTCTCGACAGAGACTACTACCTATGCCAGGGCTAGGGATGAGGAGGGTCATGGGTGGCTACCCATGTTAGACTATCAGCAGGCTGTCGCAGAGACAGTGAGTATCAGGAGTGAGCCCTGGGAGTATTTCCTAGATGTGCCAGATGTGGGGGCTGATGCAGCATACAGTGAAGAATGGCGGAGGGCACCATTCCCTCATTTTATGATACCAGATGCATAGGTACCAGCACAGGGAGGAGACGGAGGAGATGACGGGGGGACGGAGGAGACGGTGGGGACGGAGGGGATGGAGGAGATGGCGGGAGGGGGAGAGGGAGGAGGATGCAGATAGGAGAGGGATCGAGATCAGGTGGCCAAAAATGGTCACAGGGACGGAGATCGGTGACGCCTGAGGATGAGGCAAGACCAGCTCGCCGGCAGGCAAAGGCACAGCAGGACTAGCCTGTGGGTGGAGATGATCTGAGAGCGAGGATACAGGCTCTCGAGGCTGAGATGCAGCAGCTCTGGATTACTATAGCAATGAGAGACCAACAATTACTAGATCTAAGAGCGGAGCGAGATCAGCAGATAGCCGATCTCAGGGCAGAGATAGCATGCCATGAGGCGATGGCACAGGCAGATGCGCTAGAGATCTGACGGGAGTCAGCGAGAGCAACATATTATCACGGACTCTACCTTCAAGCTATTCCAGAGGGTGAGAGAGCACCATCATATTCTCAGAGGGTAGGGGTATCAGATGCGGTACTTGATAGGAGAGCCATGCCTCCTCCACCACCACGAGCTCCTCACGAGGGTGGTAGCGAGTCCTAGGGTTAGGTCTTAGGTTGATAGATGTTTAGACATATCTTGAGACATTGATCCAGATTATGGGATCCCATATTGTATATTGTATCATGACATTGATGTATATATGAGATTACTGGATGTTTGATTGTATCATGTGTTTATGTCTCTCTTGTGATGGATGTATCAGTTTATGTATATTGTCTTGTCATTTTGTTCAAAAATGCTTATGTATGTTCTCTTTCATAAATGTATGTTTAATTCTCATGTGTATGATATAGACTCATGTTTCTAAAAATGACAGTTGTGATATAGATATGATGATATGATTAACCCCTTGTGATGAACAGGAACAGGTTCGAGATGAAAAAGACAAGGAGTGAAAGACATGATCAAGAAGAAGGAAAGGTGAGCGCAGTCGACTGACAGGTCCACGTAAGATGAAAAGGAGAGCTCTCTCCATATGTAAGAAATGCAAAACTAGACTATCATGACCCTAAAAATGTAAGCTACTATGAAAGTGGTTGACTTGCAAGGTCACAATGCTTATAGACATCTAATTATCATCATCGAGCGTTATTGGTAGCATCGTAAGATCATACAATGCACACTAGCATAACTATGTAGATATGAATATGATCTTTATCAGATAGAAATGTGGGAATCTCACTTAGGCATCAAAGACATGTAGGTCAAGATGACTAATGCAGTGAGATTACCTAAGTTTGATATGGCGAGATTATGCTTGTATCAAGACACATGAAAATCAGGATAGCTAGAAGCATGCACTCGCATAAAACAGTCAAGGATAATACCTTGTCAATCCATAGTGTCAAGTAAGACCAGCATAAATGCGCATGACAATTAGGATCAACAGAATATACCCATAAGCATATAAAGAAAGAAAAAATGTTCTCATACCCTCAATCTTCTAGCTATGCATCATCGAAAACTTCTCAGGGAGAGACCACTCATCAAAGAAATCTTCATAGACAGCACACAAAGAAAAGAAAGTCAACATATCTCAAGCGAGTTGATTGTTTAAGTGCGTGTGTGTTGGTCATAGAGTCAAACTCTGGTTATCACATATGCAAATGAGAAATATTGCATCATACTTAGACTGTTGGGTAAGACATCTGATAAGTGTTAAGAAACACTTGACGCAAGGGTAGTGTTGAAAAACACTGTTTTGGGGTGGTGTTGAAAAACACCTGTTGTGAAATGCCCCAAGAGACAAATGCACCTAAAGGACCTGTGCTAACAGTTATGCCCCTTAGACAAAGATAAAGACCAATTCCAGACCAAGTCAAATAAGGTCAAGACATGATGGAAAGGCTCAGTGTCGAGGACGCATACTAACAAATAGGGGTGCAAAGGCCTCAAGTAGCACCTGTTTGCATTTCCCACGGTGGGTGCCAGAAATGTACACACTAAAATGGTGCACTTCTATGAACCATTACATGCAAGGTTGCTCAAGAATGAGGCCTCACAAAGCGGCTCATAGCTCTCTATGCATGGAGTTGCAAGGGACTATGATAAATTTGCTCTCAGCTAGAGTTGCAAACTTGTGGCCTTGCTAGTCAACCATACAATGAGAGATTCACAATGAAGACAAGGGAAAGAGTGCCAATATTTTCAATGAAATCAAAGTATGCAATGAAAATCTAAATGAGGATGCAAACTATTCTATGGAAATGAAAGTACAAATTAAGCTATTGAAAGGAAATGCAAAGGATTACAACCTTCCTATTTAGACTATGTGAGATTAATCTATTGCATCAAAAGAAACTAAGTTATGAAATGAAGCTAAAATGCAAGAGTGAAAGACTAAGAACAATAGGGTTTCCAAAAGCTCCAAAGGTCTCCAAGAATTCCTGCAGGATAAGATTAGTATTCAAAAACATGGTATGCAAATGGAGGAGAGAGCTTTCCTTTTATAAGAAATGCAAAGAAATGGACCATTGAGATTAAGAGACAAAAAGTCTTAATCGGCGGTGGAGGTTGAAAGAGGAGCAATCCATATGCACAAGTATCCTCCAATGAGAGTGAAGTGTTGACTTTTGAGCCTCATGTGAGACAAAAAGTGCTTTTTTTCCTTTTGTAAAATAGGAATAATGCTTTATTTGTGCAAATTAGGATAAGAGGAAAAGTGGGGTTTTTTATTTAATCAAAAGGGGAGGAAATATTCTTTTTAATTAAATAAAGACTTAGGATAAATGGTTAGCCCAAGGATAAAAATCTAATATATGATCAAAATTAAGACTTTGATCAAGAGATTGATATTGTTGAAAATATTGATTATTGATAAAATTGATTCAGGATAAATAAATCGAATAAATGGGGCCCAAAGTCTAGGTGACCATTTTAGGGTGCATACAGGTCTAAAGCGGTACTACCTATTGAGGTTGAAATCTCATCACTAAGAATCATAATGTATGGTCTAGTAACTGATGATGACTGCAGAGTGTCTAGGTTGCAAGAACTGAAACTATTAGATGAGCATAGAAAAGAAGCATATGATCATTTTAGAGTATATCAGAAGAGAATGTCTAGAGGTTACAATAAGAAAGTTAGACACAGAGAATTTCAGGTTGGCGACCTAGTCTTGAGAGAGAAATCTAAAAATCAATCACATAGAGAGTGCAAGGGGAAGTTTGAACCCAACTAGCTGGGTCCCTTTGTTATCACTGCTACTTTTGGCTCTGGAGCCTATAAAATCTCAATGACTGAAGGAGAATAGCTCTGAGAACCAATCAACGTTCTCCATCTGAAGAAATTCTATGGATAAGGTATTTAGTCTATGATAAAATGTCTTTAAAAAAATTAGAAAAATCAGAAAAAGTCTTGAAAAAATGAACATCCTGGTGAAAACCTAGCAATAGGTGCCTTGATGATTCACAAAAAAATAAAAAAATATCAAAAGTACAAAAAAATTGAAAAAAATGAAAAATGTAAAAAAAATGAGAAAAAGAAAAAGTGCATTGGTGAAAACTTGGAAACAGGTGTCTTAGTAGAAAAAAATAGAATCTCTGCCAAGATGGTGAAAATTTGGCAAATAGGTGCCACTTGTTCAAAATGATCCATCTATCAGCGTAATCTTGGTCTTTCCCAACTTTCAATCTTGCTTTAGTTTGTACATATCTCCCGATTTGTTTCTGCATTCCTATTTTCAATAAGTCAGTTTGTACACCAATCTGCAAAAGTGTCTGTATCCTATCAATGTTTCAAACTTGGAGGCAATCAAAGTCATATCCTATGGCCTCTAGTGTATCCTAGACATATCATATCTAGTCAGAGTCTTTTGAAGCTTCATCTGAGTCAGTCAATTTTGTCTCCTCTCCAGAAATGATTTTGCATCTACAACAACGCAATCAAACATCAACAACTGAAAACAATCTATTCTTTTACATGCTTTTATCTCCTTGTATGATTACTGATTCACATTGAGATTTTTACATATTGTGTCCCTTTGAGCTCTTCGATGATGTCCTTTATAGGATTTAGAGAGTGATGACTGGGGGCATAATATTTTCTTTGTCTTCTACTTGTAAGTGAAAATCTAACAACTTTGGAAATTCTGGATTGAAATGGTGTCCGTCTGTAAGAGCCTCTATCTCGTATTGGATGGTCATGAGTACCTTGACCATTGATATCCAGAAAATTCAAGGAAGTTTGATCTAACTATTGTCTTTTTGAGAAAGTTCTTACTCCTACTATGAAACATGATCTTACCTAAGGATGTGAACGATAAAGGGTCACTACGGGTAATTCACACTGGATTTAGAATGATCTCTTGACTGCTTGATGTGTTTGTTCTACAAGGCATATTCTGGTCATCATGACATCTATGTTTTGATGCTTATACAAATTGTTATATCAAAATGGACATGATATTCAAATCATCCTGGCATTTGTGCCTTGGTGCTTATATCTAATGTGATATTCCAAAAATAAAATCAATATTCATATGTCCATGGTTGTCTAGCCAGTGGGTGTTGTATTGATTCTTGTGCATACAAATCAATATTCATATGTCTATAGTTTCATAACTAGTGGGCATTATGTTGATTTATCCAGTTACCTAAAAAGTTCAATGATGACAACAAATCGACACATGATCAGTGACTAGGTCCTAGGTCTTAGGTTTGCATTTCATTCTACATGTCATTTTGCACTTTTCATGATTGCATGATCTCACAAATTGTTGAACACACTTAACATGCTTAAACGATTCTTCTAAACTAAACTTAAACTAGAAATGAAGAGCTGAATCTCCCACGAAGGTTTCCTCACAAAATTGCAGCAGTCACCATCCTCGGTTAAACATCCTTTTTGACATGAGACTGAGTACTTGTCTTCATCAATACCTACAAAACATATCATGTGTATCGTTGCATTTACATTACATATTCATGATCATTCCATCTATTGCATTGCATTACATACATGAGCATCATCCAAATCATACATTTCCATAATCAATTACATTTGCATAACATTCATACATTTGAAAGAAACCATTGCATTGCATAAATCCATACATACATTCTACACTACTCATAGCATTTACATCACATGATATCATCATAAATTAAAACATGACAAGTACAAATGAAGTCATAACCAAAATATTGATCTCATATCATATGACTCGAAACTAGTCAAGGGTGCACTACTGGCACAAAGTATAAAAAAATGCGCTCATGTGAGCTATTAGAAGTCAAAATAGTATATATGAACAAAAAGAGCAAAAACATCAGAATATCTAGACAGATTAGCTGTCTGCCTGATCCTCTACATTTGGTGGAGGTGGTGGTGGTGCATCAAGCACTGCCTCGGCATGAGGTGCCCTAGCTCCCTTTGAAGCTATCATATACTAAGAGTATGTCGGTACTCTCTAACCAGTAGGAACATCATAGT
Source organism: Chamaecyparis obtusa (assembly GCA_027943335.1). Classification (NCBI taxonomy): domain Eukaryota; kingdom Viridiplantae; phylum Streptophyta; class Pinopsida; order Cupressales; family Cupressaceae; genus Chamaecyparis; species Chamaecyparis obtusa. Next base: position 935,689 of record BSBK01001103.1, read on the forward strand.
AGGTAGAAACATAGTAAGAGGCTCTAGAGGTCTGATGTGTCACCTCTATTTGTAATCTCTTGTTCTCCTCTCGGAGCTCAGATCATTGTCTGTCTGCCTTTGTAAAATGCTCCTCAAACCGAGCACTCCATACCTTCAGGTCCCTGACCTATAATCTGAGCCATCTGATGATCTCCTAAGGAGTTTGTGGTACACCAGGATCTACATCTACTGCAAGCATATCTGTATCTCTCACCGGCTGATAAAAAACCTCTACTCTCTGTGCCTTATGGCATCTCACCTCAGCACCCAAGTCAAAATTTGTATCATCCTATAGAGGATTAGGACCGACACCTACATACTGCTATGCTCCAAGTACCTCATCTTCCCTACCTATACTGCCTAAAGTACCACTCTCTCCTCTAGTCAATCTCCTTTGTAAAACTGTAGGTCTACCTGCTGAAGAACTAGAGGGATGAGGTGGTCTCATCTGACCAGATGATCTCTATGGAGGTGTCAAAACTGCTCTCAACCTCAGAGGTGTAGGCTGGGGCATCAGAACCTATGCACCTGTACGTCTCTTCCCTCTACCCATCAGAGCACCTATAACATCCATAGCCTCCTCCATGGAAGGTATCAACTATGTAGGATCTGAAAACCTGTATATCAGATGCTCTGCAAGCCATGCAATAAAACCATCTGTAACCCCAACATCTAGAACATCTGACCGATAGTCCCAATCTCTGCTGACAATATTGCTATACTTCTATGTACAAAGAGTATAGGACAATTGAGGGCCCCATCCTAATCTGAGATCTCTAAGTATCCGTGCATAAGAAGCGTGCTCCTGTGCTGCATCCTGAATGATGTCGTACTACCTCCACACTCTGGTAATAAGGAAGCACTCAAGCACTATAGTAGACCGACCAATCAATACTCGACTCTGGTAGAAATAGATAAACTGCTCTCATGCAGTAGGCCAGGCCTCAATCTGTAGATACAAATGCTAGATAACATATGTACAATCATCCAGGTAGCATCTCTAGTACTCTGTATGACCCATGCACACCTGTGTAACATAACCAGAGTATGCATATATCACCGGCTCATGTGGCTGGTGCTATGTCTGACATATTGGTCTCAATATTGGGATATGCTCCCAGGCCCATATCTGAAGAACCAATGCACCAGAAGCAAATGACTTGCTCTCTTGATACACAATCTCATGCATCTTAGAGAACATGTGAGCTAGCATACACTGACCCCAACCCAACTCAAAAGGAGTGGCGATCAATCGTGCAACCATCGGGGCCCATCATACTAGCTATAATGCACTCTAATCTATGGGTCTGCCCATAGCGCTACACTAATGTCACCCAAGAAATCAAACCAGTGAGCTATGTATCATCTCCAAACAATCATCTGAAGGCATGTAATCCAAAGTTCCCCAAACTCACATAATCTGGATGAGGACCATGGAATGAAATGCACAAAATCCTGTACATGTCCTCTGGTGTAACAGTAATCTCTCCTGTAGGGAGGTGAAATGTTTGTGTCTCTGAGTGAAACCTCTCAATCAATGCAGTCAAAAGTCTGTGGTTTACCCTAATCTTGGGCAACCGAATCATATACTCGAAACCACAGGTAGCTAGATGTACCCTCATAGGGTCTGGAAGAGAAATGCATAATCTCTGTGTCGCGGGGTGTGATATGCACACATGAACGTTAGGATATATGACCTACATAGAACATAAACAAGGAATCCTATCAATAATTTGGTTGAAAAATAGGCTAAGAGTACAAAAATTTAAAAGTTCACTATCTCAGAAGGTGCATTAAATGCTCAGTAATCAACCTAAGGAATCAGAAAATAAAAACTTTTGACCTAAAGAGGCATTTTAAGCTCACTGTTTTCCATACGATAACATAGTCTGGCATCAAAAATCGTACGAGTTTCAGTAGGGTCTCATACGACAAACCATGGTTAGATAACTTTCTAAGTCTTCCCGTACGACATATGAGGGACTCGATGAAACGTCGTACAACTCTTGGGTCCCTCTCAAACGAGTTTCTAGGGGTTATGATATGACAATCTATAGGAAATTGAAAAGTCGTATGAGTCATAGAGGACAATTGTATGAGTTTCCATGCATGCGAGAATTGAAAATTCAAAACGTATGAAAAACAACCTAAAAATGCTAGAAACATGCAAAAATGGAATTTACAAAGAGGCACAGAGGTCCCCTTATTGGATGTCCATACTGTGGAGGCCGCTGATGTCTCCGTTGTGCTCAAAACAGTGGGAAGAGACAGGTACCTTCATCTCAGCCATTTTCTCGCTCAGAGGGCTCCACAAAGGTTTCAAAAGTCAAAAGTGAATAATGAATTGAAAATGACCCTTTTGGTCCTTATATAGCTTTTGACCTAATTTTCAAAAGTGCTCCGTTTTCCATGAAAATTGCACCCTTGGCTAATTTCGACGTTTTGAACCCATTTTTGGGATCAAAATTGAAATCTGAGATCATTTACTTTGTCAAAATCACAATTTAAAATTTTTGGACCCAAGACGACCAACTGCTTGCATAATCAACCTTCAATCATCATAGAAATCTAAAATTCAACTTAATTGATTATCTTACATCAAACTATTAAAATTTCAACTTGGTCACCCATGGTCAACTCATGGTCAAACCTAGTCAAACTTGGTCTCCAGGACCTCTAAACGATGTAGAACATGTTCTCAGACGTGTATACCTACTTCTCAAATCAATTAACATGCTTCTAAACCATTCAACATTGATTTTTCTTGTCAGATTTTGATTTTAATCCTGAAGGGGGCATGGTATTGCACATCATTCAAGTCTGTAAATCTAATTCTGTCAATCAAATCTTTCCTCAGTAATCAAGGCAACAACCACGTCTAGTTGCAGATTCATCAAAAGACCTCGTCGCTTGGGGCACATCGCTTGGGGCATATTAGACTCATCGAGATCCATATCCAATCTGGTATCCTAATCTATCTTGTAAACTGTATCAACTTTTCATAACCATCGATTCATTAGCGTAATTTCCTTGGTTCTTCATAACTGAAGGATTCAAGATGTGATACCAATATTGATTCCTTTGGACAATCAAGTCTGAAATTAGGTCACTCACTTCTTCGTAATCATAAGGTTCAGAATCAGGCGTTTTGATACTTTTTCGTAATCACCAGTTCATTATTGCTATAGTTAACATTATCTTTGGTCAATCAGGACCTAAATCTTATATCTTCAAATCTTTCAATCGGTTTCTGTCTCAGAATCGGTTAATCTTTCAAATCAGTTCCATACATAAAAAATAGACTATCTTTGAACCACTACGCTTTGCACAATGATTCAAAGAGGGGCAAAATGTAATACCCCAAAAATGGGCTATAGGTTCGTTAACCTCTTACATCTTCAAATCGAACGAAATCGACATCAAAAGTCCTAACCTAAGGCACATCTGCACATCAAATCATGAAAATTTTAATTGATTATCCTAAATTCTGCATTGGAGAATATTCCTTATTTATCCTAATTAAGTTTGATTTAATAATTATTTGGCGATAAATCTTATTTATCCTAAAGTTTGATTAATTGAATATTCTAAATATTTAATTAATTAGATTTAATTTGCCACTTAATTATTTAATTAGATTTAATTTTATTTATTCCTAAATTGTATTATTTCATTTTGACAATAAATCTAAAATCTCATGACTAATTGATTAAATTCTTATTTAATTAATTAAAGCTAATTGTCAATATTTAATAATATGATTTTGAAAAAAAGTTTGATTTAATAATTGATTAACCCATAAATCAATTTTTTTAATTAAAAAATCAGTTAAGTTGAGAATAAATCACTTTATTTTAAAATTAATTCAAAATAAATCATGCACAATCAGAAAAGCAGGCAACTAGAAATTAACAATCAATTTTAAATTTAAACTCAACATTTGATGATGAGTTGAAAATTTGATCTAAACTCTATTTTGAGTTAAACATTGCTTTTGCATGGTTTTTATGAGTTAATTATCTCTGATTTCTTGATAACTCAAAAATCAACCTGAGTTTATCAAGAGTGATTTATGGCTTTTCTCAATGCATCCTCAAGCCCTGGATTTCTATAAAATCAAGGCTCAGCTCTTCATAATTATCAACAATCGAATTTGCACAATTACTCTGGCGAATTGGCAATTGAAAGATTAAGCTTTTGCGACAAGCGATTTGTGAGATCTTTCATTGTTGGTCATAGTTTTTGCATAGTTTTCATATCATAGCATTCATATTCATTCATATCATTCTTAGATTAAATCTGCATTCAATTTCATTCATCCAACTTAGATTCATACAGTTTTTCATGTTATTGCATACAAAATTAAAAAAAAAATAGATTAATCTACATCCATACAGTTTTTCATTCTTTTGCATTCAAATCCTTCATTTAGGTGTTTCATTGTCACTGATCTCGATTTCCATCTGAGAACATCATACTTGCACCTACTAGAAGGCCGTAAATCACCTGGTTAGCTTAGTTTCATTTATTTGCAAATTTCAATTTTGCTAACCTCTAATATTTTACTGAAGTGTTGTGTCTGCAGCTAGGTACAATTTTCACTCACACAGTCTTCATGTACTTAGCAAATTTCAGTCCTTCAACACTTCTCTTACTTTCATCAGCAATGTCTCTCAAATCAGATATACCTCTCGAATGTATGCCATTTATAATCTCAAATGGTGTTTTTCCAGTACTCCTATTCATTGAATTATTGTATGCAAATTCTTCTTGTGCCAACACATAATCCCAATTACTAGGTGTGTCTCCAACTAAACATCTCAAAAGATTTCCCAAACTTCTATTTACTACTTCTGTCTATCCATCGGTTTGTGGGTGAAATGTAGAACTATATTTGAACTTAGTTCCAAACTTTCTCCAAAGAGAATTTCAAAAGTATCCAACAAATTTACTATCTCGGTCAGAGATAATACTCCTCGGTAATCCATGCAATTTGACAATTTCCTTAAAGAAAAGATCTGCTACATGTACTGCATCTGATATCTTTCTACAAGGTATAAAATGTGCCATCTTTGAAAATCTATCTACCACAACAAATATAGAATCATTACCTCTTATTGTCTTCGGTAAGCCAAAAACAAAATCCATACTGATGTCAGTCCAAGGTTCCTCAGGTATAAAATTTGGTGTATACAATCCAGTATTTTGACTTACTCATTTTGCTACTTGACAAATTCTACAACTTTTCACAAATTTTTAAACATCTTTATACAACTGTGGCCAAAAGTATTTCTCCTTAAGCAATCTCAAAGTTTTATCAATACCAAAATGTCCATCCAAACCACTGCTATGCTTCTCCTTCATCAAATTAGTTCTCATTTGTCCTCTCAGTATACACAATTGAATACCTTTAAACAACATACCTTCTTGAATGAAATATTCTTCCCATTTTGTACTCAGTTGATCTTGAATAGGTGCTCTACACTTTCTCCACGGCTCAAAAAATTCAGGATAAGTTACATTCAAATCTCTCATCTCATCAAAACCAAGAACTTCAATTTTCATCTCGGTCATCAAAGATCTTCTTCTATTCAATGCATCAGCAACTCGGTTAGTGACTCCACTCTTATGTTTTATCACAAATTTATAACTCTGCAAGTACTCAACCCATTTCATATGTCTCTGATTCAACTTATTCTGACTACCCAAGTATTGTAAAGCCTTATGATCAGTATACAACACAAATTCACTCGGTATCAAATAACGTCTCCATTTCTTCAGTGCTTGAGCAATAGCATAGAATTCTTGATCATACACAAAATATTTCCTTCTAGCATCATTCAACTTTTCACTAAAGAAAGCAATAGGTTTACCTTCTTGACTCAACACAGCTCCAATTGCACTACCACTTGCATCACATTCCACTTGAAATACCTTATTGAAATCAGGCAATGCCAAAATAAGCAATTCAACAACCTTCTGCTTCAGAGTCTCAAAACTTTTATCAGCTCCATGTGTCCACTTGAATTATCTGTTATCTCCTCTCATAGTCTCAGTCATAGCATTACAAATTGAACTGAAATTCCTTATGATCTTTTGGTAAAAACTTGCCAAACCATGAAATGATCTTACCTCTCTAGCATTCACAGGTGTAGGCCAATTCAGAATATCTTCAACCTTTTTAGGATCCATCTTCAAACCATCAGCTAAAATTACAAATCCCAAATACACAATCTCCTCTTTCATGAATGAACACTTTTTCAAATTTATCAGCAACTTTTCTTCTTTCAATCTCTGCAAAACTTTTCTAACATGCAAAAAATGTTCTTCTCTAGTCTTACTGAATATCATAATATCATCAAGATATAAAATCACAAACTTACCCAAGAATTTCTTTAGAACTTCATTCATTAGCCTCATAAAAGTACTCAGTGCATTAGTTAAACCAAAAGGCATAACTAACCAGTCATACAAACCTTCTTTTGTCTTGAAAGCAATCTTCCATTCATCACCTTCTCTGATTCTGATATGGTCATACCCACTTTTCAAATCAATCTTTGTGAAATACTTTACTCTAGTCAAACTGTCCATTATGTCATCCATTCTCGGTATAGGAAACCTATACTTCATTGTTATCTTATTGATCGCTTTGGAATCAGTACACATTCGCCATTCTCCATTTTTCTTAGGTGCCAATACCGCAGGTACTGCACAAGGACTCAAACTTTCTCTGATCAAACCTTTATCCAACAACTCTTGAATTTGTCTGTTCAATTCCTGATTCTCGATAGGTGTCAACCGATGAGGTGCCTTATTCAGTAAACTAGCTCCAGGGATTAGATCCATGCAATAATCAATACTTCTCTTCAGTGGCAAACCATCAGATACATTATCAAAAATGATATCACTATACTCGGTGAGTAACTTATCAATCTCCTCAAGGAAATTATCCTCTATTTTCTTACTCAATTTGTTAGGAATCACAATAAAACATACATCATTCTTCTTCAGATCCTTAACAATTTTTCTTCCTTCCATTAAACAAACTTTCATAGATGTGCAAACATTACTAACAGGTTCTTCCATCAAATGTAACAAGATTTGTTTTCTTCCATTAGCCACAATAGTATACTTATGCAATCTTCCATCATATATAGCATGTCTATCATATTGCCAAGGTCTGCCCAACAAAATATGACAACAGTCCATAGGCATGATATCACACAACACTTTATCATAGTACTTTCCAATTTTCAAATTCACATAACATTGTTCACTTACCAAGAGTGTATGCTCATCTTTGATCTATGAAATCTGATAGGGCTTCAAATGTTCCAACCTTTCCAACTGTAACTTTGTGACCATGTCCTCAGATGCCAGATTCTCTGAGCTACCACTAGCAATGATCACCTTCCAAACTTTGTCAGAAACTCTACATCTGGTCTTGAACAAACTTTTCTTTACCAGATCTTCCTTTTTACTTTCATTCCATTGTGCTCTTCTCACCATCAAGTTATTTTCCTTCTTAGGTTCATTCGGTGACTCTTCTTGTGTGATGCCCAAAATTTAGGGACAAAACACAACCAACAAATTTTTTTTTTTAAAGGATAAAAGTGATAATGTCTATGTCTTAGAAAGAGATAGGTGGTCAATCTCAACAAGGTTGCTTAAGTTTGCATAGAATGCTAGAAGGAAAGTAATATAATCAAAATGATAGGCTAAAATCTATAAAACAGGATCACTATGTGGGCCGAAGGTGGGCCTCACATCTTGCACCAAAGCAGTTCTACTACTACCAACCTTCTTAGTAGCAAGTGTACATTCAAAAGATATGTGTCCTTCTCCACAATTGTCACAAGTTCCTCATAAATTACCTCTACTATAACCACCTCGGTAGTTATTGCCTCTGCCTCTAGATGAATTTTCACCTTTCCACTCGGTCTTGCCTTTGTCTAGATTTGTCTTTTCAGGTTCAGATCTACTATTTTCACCATAAGATCTACCTCTTCCTCTAGGAAATCTACCACCTTGACCTCTTTGTCTCTGTTCATGTCTCTTATTCAATTTCTCCTCGTCTTTCAATGCAAATTGATAAGCCTCTTCAATGTTCTCCAACTTGACCAAACTGATTTCCTCTTGGATGGAAACTCTCAAACCATTCAGGTATCTAGCAATTATTTCCACATCATCCTCATCATGTCCAGATCTAATATCTAATCAATAGAATTCCTCAGTATACTCTTTTACCGAGCTATCTTTCTGCCTTAGACTTTGCATTCGCCTAACTAGGTTAATCTAATAATCACAAGGTAAGAACTTTCCTTTCAATTTATTCACCATTTTATTCCATACCTTGATCTTGTCTTTGCCTTTCTTCTTCCGATCCAATTGAAGATGCTTCCACCACAAGGATGCATGACCTTTCAACTTTGTGCCTGCAATTTTCATCTTCTTTTCCTTGAATACATTTTCATGCTCAAAATACTTTTCCATCTCGGTGATCCAATCTATCAATTCATTAGAATCCAATTTCCCACTATATTCAGGAGGATTGAAATGTGGTGTTGACTTCAAACTTGTCAATGCCTTCAAGAATCTTTCCTCACCCTGATACATCACAGGTGCAGGTTCTGCTTCACCTTGTTCCACTTCAACTTCATCATCACTAAAATCTTCAAGATGTCTGCCTCTTCTCTAGGCTATCTCAACAACTTCCAATCTAGCAACAAGTTGTCTCAACATGCCTGCCAATCCTGGATCTGCTTCTCGCCTCCCATGAACCATCTTGAAAACCCTCTATAATTGCAGGTCAGATCGCAATTTGCCACCCCACAATAATTCAACTAGGGCTTTGCAAGAAGGAACCTACAAACCTAGATCCACAAACCTAGATCCGGATCTCACCTCGCTCTAATACCACCTGATGCAAGGGACAGAGACCTCAGGGGCCAAAGGATGGCACACCCTACAGATCCACCCTTGCTCAACAACTCGCGGAAGCAACAACAACATAGTGAGAGGGAGAAAGCAGGATCAATGATATATTATCTCCATTCAAATTGATTCATACATGTTGGGTTGTAAGGCCTTCCCAGTTACGACCAGATATTACAATGGATTACAGAAGTCCTCAAACATGTGAGGACCTGCCAACAATCTTCTTTCTACTATCTCCTATCTTCTATCAAAACTGACCCCTAAACTCTAACCAAACAACTATAGTTATACAAGAGGCTACCAAATTGAGTCAGCCTTAAGATCCATAATCAATAGAAGGAACAGTTAGATCTGGGACCACACGCTTCCCAATGATGGATACCAACATTAAATCCATGACCCATAATCAATGCACAAGTCAGCCTCAATAGAAACTCAAAAATAAACTACTCAATAAGCAAGGCTGACTGAGCAACAAACAAGCATCATCGAGTGCAAGTGAAATAATCGACTGCCCAGGAGATAACCAACCACACTCGATAACCAAAGGAAATCGACCAACTACCAACCAACTCGGTCAAAGCAAGAACCAAACAACACAGAAAAACTTCAAAATCTTTTTGGTGACATAGGATTGCCAAGGACCCGAGATGCTCCTGCATCAAATTTTTTTAACAAGGATAAAAGAAAATCATGATATTGAGATAATTTAGAGTGCTTTATTTGATAAATGCCTTTAGCTTATTTCACGATTAATTATGAATCACCATAGATGCATAAATGTTTCACATTGAGAGATAAAGCCACGTTTAATCCAACAATAAAGGCTTCATATTCTCCAATATTATCAGTGCAAAGGAAATTAAGATGGTAAGAAAGAGGAGTAGGTTTCTTCAAAGGAGGTACTAATATAACACCAGCACCTAAGCCAGTTCAACATCTAGATCCATCAAATAATAACTCTTATATATTATCCACATCTAAAGGAAGGTCAAATTCATCAAGAAAATAATATGAATTAGGAGTAGTGTTAGGTGAAGGTGTTGGATTACGGAGAGGGGGGGGTTGAATCAGTATCCTTGATTCTTTGTACCTTAAAATTTTTTATCTGATTAACTCGGTTAAACACAATTCATTATTTACTGATAATAATAAATAAACTTTAACAATCAACAAATCATTCATCACGTGTAACACCAATATTTAATGTGGAAACCCATCTTTGGGAAAAACCACTTTGGGAATTATCACCCATTTAAGAAAATACTCTTATGAAGTACACCTGATTAAGAGCCAATCTCGCTAAAGATTATAATACACACTGTTAGGTGTGACCTGGTCAAAGTATTTACCTCAGATCTGTTAGTATCTTCACCCTATTAGGAGTGGCCTGGTAAAAAGACTTTAAACACTCTTTAGAATGTTAACTTTTGCAAGGATTTTACAATAATATTGTTAGCTCTACTATGTTGAGAGATTTCTCTATTACAAATGCTAATAAGCAACAATAAATAAATTGACCTATAAATCTGCAACTATCTTTTCATACCCAGATCCTTTGTGTGCTCTTCTATCTTCACTTCAATCCTTCACTTCCATTGGCTTCAACACTTCATTAAATTTTTCTTTATAACTCAGAATCTCTTTGTTCCTTCTTCACTGCATCAGTTGGTGATTTATCAACTTTTTGATTTTCTAGCCATTTGTCCATACAAATCCATCCTTAATATAGACTTCCTTTTGTCACTTAATCTCCTCTATTACATTTTCCGTTGATCAATCTTAGTCATTCAATTAATGTTACAAACTTTATTGAATGTATATGGATCTTGATAACATGTTTTCTCTTCACCTCGAAACTTGAACTTTCTCAAAACTTGTTCCTTCTATTTTAATTGTTTAGATCTAAGTCATAGATTATCATCATCATGAATTTTCCTGGTCATAGATCTCTCTAACTAAATTTCCTTATAATCATAACCTTCCAACTCATCACAACTAATCATTAAATGTCGTTATGATCATTGTATTTAATTTTTGTTCCTTTCTCAGTGGCTAACCGTGGATTTTGGTTAACTTAGCTCGGTGCCTAAAACTTCTTTTCTTGGTTCCTTGAGTTCCTTTGCCTTTACCAAAACTTATTCTGCTCTTACCGAATTACTTTTTCTCTTTACTGAGTGACTTTTCCTGCTCGGTAGCCAAAACCATTTTGCTTACCGACTTGTCAAAGCTTCATTACCATGCTTTACCGACTTGATATAATCATATGTTAGGTAGAAAATAATTATATCAATATAATATTAGCATTGTTTGATCTATATCAGTTGCCCATTTAAGTTCTTCAACTTCACAACATCTCATTTCTTCTTCTCCTTAGCTCATTCAACTTATATCATATTCTAAATGATATGACAACATAATATAAACTAGAAATAAATTACTTGACATCAATGACAAGATAATAACTGATCTAACCTTTCTACTATCTTGTAATCCTCTAATCTTGGTCGGTCTTCATCATCATCACCATCAGTTATAGTAACAATCTCCCTCTTTGGCATTGATGGCAACACACTAACAATATTTAGTGTTCAATTGATGATGGTATTACTTCACTGTCAATCATGTACTCCCTTTGATCTGTAAATTTTTCTTTGTTGTTCTTAATCTTCTTATGTTCATCTTCTTTAACAACTTCCTTTCTTGATTTTCTATCTCAATAACCAATTTCTTTATTCTCCCTTTACTAGATCTTGTTCTCCCTCTGCATTGCAACACACTAACAATTCATCTCTATCTTTATGATCATCAATAGTAATCTTCTCCCTTACTAATCAATTGACTTAATCTTCCTCTTTAATTTGATTATCTTCTCTCTCTTTGACAACAATGCCAAAGACACATACTCCTGAAAACTTTTTGCAGGCAGTAAATCATACCTCAAATTTATAGATTTCTCATTTCAGTCATAATCATTTCACAACTTTAAGCATTACCTAGAGAGTGAACACTAGCATCGACTCACAAAATAGATATTCTGTTGAATACTTGAATTGATGCAACATGCATCTTTCCTTAGTGAACATTGGATAGGGTAAGAACTCCTAACTTACCTCAGAGATGCTCAAAAGCACCCTTCGGTAGTGGTTTGCTAATATATCAGCTATCTGTTCTTTTGAATTCACATACTCCAATGTCACTTTCTTATCTTGTAATTTCTCTCTCAAGTAATGATACTTGATAGATATATACTTTGTCTGTGAATGCATGACAAAATTCTTTGATATGTTAATAGCACTTGTATTATCACAATAAATTGTAACTGGATCAGTAATATCTTCTTGCATACCTTCAAGTAATTGTTTGATCCACATAATGTTAGAACAATTCATAGCTGCAACAACATACTCAGCTTCAGCAGTAGATTGTGAGATACAACTTTGTTTCTAGTTTAACCATGTCACCAACCTTTCTCCTAAAAAGAAATCTATACCACTTTTGTTTTTTCTATCATCAATATTTCCAGCCCAATCAACATCAGTATATACCTTGAGATCAAAATCTCCTTCTTTTGTATATAACAGACCGAAACCTTTAGTCCCTTTCAGATATCTAAATATTATTTTCACTGTAGACATATGTGTCTCCTTTGGGTTGGCAGAAAACCTTGCCACAATACCAACTGAATGTGCAATATCAGGCCTACTATGTATAACATATTGTAGTTTACCAGTCATGGATCAGTAAAGTGTCTTATTTACTTCCTTTATGTCATCTTCCTTTGACAATTTACAACCAGTAGCCATCGGTGTTCCAAACGGTTTTGATTCTTCCATATTGAATATTTTTAGGATCTCCTTGATATACTTTGATTGTGTTATGTGGATTCCATCATTTACTTGTTGAATTTGTAGTCCAATAAATAATTTAATCTCTCCAATCATAGACATCTCAAATTCTTTTCTCATCTCTTCAATAAATGATTTAGACATTATCTCATTTCCTCCAAATATAATGTCATCAACAAATATCTCAACAATCAAATTCTTATCAGTACTATCACATTTCAAGTATAAATTGTTTTTATCACTTGTCTTTTGAAATCCAATCTTAAAACTAAGTAAGAGTGTAGTCTTTCATACCATGCTCGTGGTGCTTTCTTAAATCCATAGAGTGCCTTGTGTAGTTTGAAGACCATATCTTTGTTAGAATTTTGAACAAATCTTTTAGGTTGTCCAATGTACACTTCTTCAAGAATTATATTAAAAAATGCAAACTTAACATCCATCTAATAAACTTTGAATCTTTTATAGGCAACATATGCAAGTAATAGTCTTACACCCTCTAATCTAGCAACAAGGGCAAATGTTTCACCATAGTCAATACCTTCTTGTTATGCATACCCTTTGCATACTAATTTTGCTTTGTTTTTTATCACATCTCCATTCTCATTGAGTTTATTTCTTAAAATCCACTTTGTTGCATTCACATTATTATCCTTAGGTCTCGGTACCAGTGACCAAGTGTTGTTATTTTCAATCTGATCAATTTATTCTTTCATAGCATTTATCCTATCTTCATTTCCTAGTGCATCCTTGACTAGTCTTGGCTCAAACTCATAAATTAAACATGTATTATATTTCAACTTACTTCTTGTCATGATTCCTTCATTTTTGTCTCTAATAAATTTTCTCGATGAGTGATGTCTTCTCACATATTTTACTAATATAGGCTCGGTAGACTATTCATCAGTGTTTTCATCTCTTAGTGGAGGCTCATCTTACTCCTCGGTTCCTTCTTGTTACAGCTCAGTTGTATCAACCGAATTACCTTCTTGTACATAAAAAAATCTTTTATAATCCTCGGGTTCCTTTTTATATCCTCGTCATTCCTTTCTGCAAATTCATCAATCCTCACATTTTCATTTTCAATAATTTTATTAGTATCCTTGATCAAACATTTATATGATTTTCTCTTTGATGAATATCCTAGGAATATACCTTCATCTCCTTTAGATTCAAACTTTCCATTTCTAGCATCTTTCAATATGTAACACCTACTTCCAAAAAAATTAAAGTAACTTACAGTTAGCGTATGCCCGTACCAAAGTTCATAAGGTATCTTGTTTGTGCCTTTCTTTAATTGTACTCAGTTGAGTGTGTAGACAACAATACTTATGGCTTCTCTCCACAATGTTTGTGCAATATTTTTGTCAATTAACAATGTTCTAGCACAATCAACCATAGATCTATTGCTTCTTTCAACTGTACCATTATGTTGTGGAGCCCTTAGTGTAGATACTTGTCTTTTGTTTCTATTTTTATTGCAGAAGATAATAAATTCACCAGAGATAAATATACCTCTATATGATCTTAAACATTTTAGCTATTTACCTATTTCCTTTTAAACTCTATCTTTATACCACTTGAACATTTGCAATGCATTAAACTTTTCTTTTAGAAACATAACAAATGTCATTCTTGAATAGTCATCAACAAACAAAATAAAATACTGATCTCCATAATAGCTTTGTATCTTCATAGGACCAAAAAGGTCAGTATGAACTAATTCTAAAATATCATTAGATGAGTAAGACTTTCTTGAGAAACTTGATTCGGTCATCTTACCAATCTAACATTCCTTACACATCACTTTATCAAGTTTGCTTAGTTTTGGTAGACCTATGACTCTATTCTTTTTGCTCACTTTAATCATGTTATCAAATTTACATGACAAAGTCTTTTATGATATAAACACACATCTTCAATTTTAAGAAACAAGCAACTCTTTGCAGTAGTATCAAGGTAAAATAGGTTATATTTTGATTGTTCACCAATTCCAATTAGATCTCCATCAGTACCATAAATCTTCACCTTTCTATTTTGAAATTCCAGTTGGTGGCTAGTATTATTCAATTGTGCAACATTCAATAGATTATAATTTAGTCCTTTAACCCAATATGCATCATTAAATCTCATATTCTCATTCAATACAATGAATCCTTTACCTTTAACATGACATGGAGCATCATTTCCAAATCTGACAAATCCTCCATCATACTCTTCTAAGTTCTCAAACTTATCAATATCACCAGTCATATGATGTGAACATCCACTATCTATAATCCATGGGTCAGTTTTACTTACATGAGAAACAAGTGTTTTTTCATTTTCATACTTTTCTTCATTTGAGTCTTCTTTCACAACAACATAGACAACTTCATATCCTTCTTTTGTATCATCAGATTTATCATCGGTTACACCTTCCTCAACTAGGTAGAAAGACTTCTTATCTTTGTCCTTGTAATCTCTAAATCTTTGGTATAGGTTGTCCCTTTTGTCATACTTATCATTACTGTCATTTTTAGGACATCTAGATGCAATATGACCAATCGTGTTGCAATTAAAATATTTCAAGGGTAATTTGCCTGTGTACTTTCCTTTACCTCTCGATAGTCTCTTAGCCAATGGTGCTTCCAATTCTTCTTGTTATTTCTCTTTAATTAGTGATGAGGATTCATAGGGTATTCATAGGATATATTATATGCTTAGTATTATTTTTATCCCTCTTATGTAAAAGGTCAAAAGTAAAGAGTAAATGTTAGTTTTAGTTGTTAGGAAGTTAGCATAAATTAGTATATGGTTTTATTGTTGTTCTTTTCCATCTCGCGTTGAGATTTGGAAAATCTTATAATAGTTTTTATTTCCATCTCACATGGAGATTTGGAAAATATTTCCATATCCTTTACTTTAGGCATATTAGTGCCTATAAATTTGTAGACTTCTCTTTACCGAGGTAGATTGGAAATAATTAGATTTTACAACCTTTGTTTGCAGAGAATATTGTCTATAAATAGAAATTGTTCTCTTACAAGAGGTTTTATTTCATTGGAATTGAATCTCTATTTTTTTCTCATTCTTTTCTCGTGTTTATTCCATATCAATTGGTATCTATGCATTCTCCGATCCTTGGGATTGGTGTGCACATTTAAATTCAATTATCAAAAATAATTTCAGTTCTGGAGCTCTCAACAAAAGGAGAAAATATATGAAGTGTATGCATTTATTTGTGGAGAATTGTTCATTCAAAACCAAGTGGAGGTGATTTACTGCAAAAGTGAGCATTTTCTTCTTCAATTTGTTTTACAATTTCTTTGGAAACCCATGTTGTTCTTTTATAAATTGATGTTTATATAAAAAATATTTTTGTAAATGGTTTATATGGATAGAAGCATCTTTCAGAGAGCTTTTCAGAATATTTTATGGTTTTGAATTTTGATGTGTTTTGAGGAAGTTACAACCATTTCAAAATTGCTGTTGTAGATGTTGATTTTCAACGCCCAGTGGGATTTCTGAGTGGTTTTAGACCCAAAAATGTGGTATTTGGGTTAAAAACGTGATTTTTCTTGATTTTCATAGTTTTTATTTGCAATATAAAATAAAGAATTCATATTCTTTATTTAATAAAGTCTGTTTATAATTCTCCCAAATCTTTAAAAACAAAAACAAATGCAATTATGTTCATTCAGAGAGCATTGTTTCCATGTAATCAATTTTGTCTAAGTATTGTAGATTGTTGGCCCATATTATCGGTTCCTTTTTATTGTTGGGAGGTGTAAAGCATTTCACTAGCTTTAATGCACAATAATATGGCTGCCAATTTGGCTTAGCGAGTTGTAGAGCTTGCAGGTGTGATAAACATATTGACTGATAAAGTTAATGATATAGCAATTCAAAAACTTCCTAGTCTTGAAAGCCACCGCCCTTTAGCCAAATGTGAAGTAAAGATCTATGACGGATCTCGTGATCCTGATTTGATCCACACATGGATTCTTGATATGGAGACATGGTTTTCATACAATGAGATCCCTGATGATCACAAGGTTCCTTTTGCAAAATTAAAGCTCTTTGGTGTTGCTAAGGTTTTGGTCACTGAACGACAATATGCTCAAGACCCCATCACCACATGGAATCAACTTGTCACAACCTTAAAGGATAAATTCTATCCTTCCAACTATGAGTAATATTTTCACATCAAGTGGCTTCGATTATGACAAGGATGAAATATGTTAGTGCAAGATTATATATATCAGTTCAATCACCTGAGAATACTCGTTTGAGTGCAAGAACCAGCTGTTTCTTTAATCCTCAAGTTCAAGAGTGGCCTACAAGAACATTTGTTCTAGGAGTTGAAATATACAACCATGGAGACACTTGATGCTACATTCAATCAAGCCCAACTAGCAGAAGAAAAGATTGTCTCTCAATCTCGTGCTCCTCGACATTCATTTTCTACAGGTATTCCCAAAGCTTGAAGTTCTCAACCGTAGAAATTTTTTTCCAAAGATAAAAATTTGTGTCCTTCCTCTTCTTTTCAATCTCCTTCTAATACTAAGAAATCCAAATTTTTAAAGTATTGTAAAAATAAGGGACATGAAAAGTCTGAGTGTTTTAACTTGAAGAAGACAAATTTGTTTGTACAGTCTCATAATGAGGAAAATATTTTTTTTTCCCATCGAGACTTCTAGGGATGATAGGAGTTATGATGAGTTGAAATGTAGGCTCAATAAGGTCACCTTAATGAATCATCATTCTAGCTCAGGGGGGCCTAACAATTTGTTTGTCACTCGAGCTCATTTGACACATGATTTTTCTATGGATTGTATCATTGATAATGGCTCACATAAAAATTTAATTGCGAAGTCCATTGTCGACAAACTTCATTTGCTGATGGATCCACATCCTCATCCATATTTACTTGGATGGAAGGATAATGGTCCATCTTCACAAATCACACACACTTGCACTATCTTTTGCATTTGGTCCCAAATTCATTGATAAGGTCACATGTGATGTGACCACCATGGATTTTTGTGGTTTGTTGCTTGGAAAACCCTATTAATATGATAGGAAAGCTCACTATGATTCCTTTAATAACACTTAAATACACTCTAACATGATAATAAGACATATCTCATAAAATGTACTAAGAGCACTGACAATCTAGTACTTAGTTGCAGACAACCAAGAAAAGCTAATAATCAAGCAAAAGAGCTTGCCTTAATTTTTATAAGGCCACAATTTGATAATTCTAAAGAAAATTCTATGATGTCTGAGCCACATGCTTCATTGGAAAAATTATTGCAAGAATATTCACATGTATTTCAAGAGCCTCAATCACTTCCCCCAAAACAAGCAATTAATCACTCCATTGATATTGTTCCTATTGCATCTCTTCCTATTGCTCCATTATATCGACAATTAATTCTTCAAAGTGATGAGATAAAAAGACAAATTCAATATTTATTGTCTAAAGGTTTTATTAGACCAAGTACATCTCCTTACGTATCACCAATTTTACTTGTGCTTAAGAAAGATGGAACTTGGTGTCTTTGTATTGATTTTAGAGCATTAAATAAGATCACCATCAAAAATAGATATCCACTTTCGTGCATCGACGATATCTTAGATCAACTTTAAGGTGCCAAAATCTTTTCTAAGATTGATCTAAAAAGTGGATGTCATCAAGTTTGAGTTCAGGTAGAAGACACATGGAAGACTGCTTTTAAGACCAAGATGGGTCTTTTTGAGTGGCTTGTGAAGTCATTTGGTCTCACTAATGCTCCTACCACATTTATGTGGTTAATGAATGAGGTGTTTTGTGATTGTTTAGACAAATTTTTTATCATCTATTTAGATGATATTCTCATATTTTCTAACAGTTGGAAAGTCGATCTTCAACATTTGGAGCATGTTCTTCATACTCTTCAACATAATAGTTTGTATGCCAACCTTTCTGAGTGTTATTTTTGTCAAACATCCATCTCATATCTGGGATATATCATTGATGCACATGGTGTTCAAGTAGATTCTGCCAAAGTGGAAGTTCTTTGCAACTAGCCTACTCCATCGAATCTTACTAGGTTAAGGAGTTTCCTAGGTCTTTCCAACTTCTACCACAAGTTTATTCTACACTACTCAGACATTGCATCACCTTTTCACCAATTAACAAAGACTAATGTTGCATTCAAGTGGACAAACATTCATTATCATACTTTCAATAAATTGAAAGAGAAGTTGTGTTCAACACTTATTCTTTTTCTACCAAATCTCTCACAACCTTTTGAGATTGAGGCAAATACTTCACAATATGCACTTGGAGCTATTCTAAAGCAAAATGGTCACCCTATGGCTTATCATTTAGAAACTTTTTCTGCCGCCAAGAGGAACTACTCCACATATGATAAGGAATTATATGCCTTAGTTCAAGCCATCAAATATTGGAGACATTATCATTTGGGAAAAGAAATAGTTGTTCACACTTATCACTTGCCTCTCCAATTTCTTCAATCTCAAAATAAAATTGAAGAGGCAAGGCATATGAAGTGGGCTTCATACTTACAATAATTTTACTTGGTCATCAATTATAAGAAGGGGAGCACTAATAATGTTGCAGATTGTTTGACTCGGTCTCCTATAACTCATGCTTTAACAATTATGTCCACTTCTCATTTGGTATTTTAGACATGGTCTTCTCCATATGCTCAAGATCCTGATTTTGGTGTCACATACACAAGTCTTCAAAATCCTTCATCTTCTAATTTGAGACCTTATCAATATTTCCATATCAAGGAAGGGTTACTCTACAAGTTGGATAAACTTTGTGTCCCTCAAGATCATCGAGTTTCACTTCTTAAGGAGGCACATTCTACTCTTTATGGTGGTCATTTTGGTAAACATAAAACACTTCACCATCTGCAGAGATTCTTTTATTGACCACATATGCAGCGTGATGTTCTTCATTTCCTCAAAAAAATGTGCAGTTTGTTGCTGCTCCAAACCAACCAACGGAAAGGTGGGCTTGAGTGTTCCTTTGCCTATTCCTTCTCATCCTTTGGAAAGCGCCTCTATGGATTTGTTTAGTGGCTTCCGATTTACTATTTGCTCCCATGATTGTGTTTTTATAGTTGTTGATTGATTCAACAAGATGGCTAAGTTCATTTTGTGCCACAAGACAAGTTTGACACATGATTTAGCTCAACTCTTCTTTCAATTTATTTGGAGATCCTTTGGTTTACCAACTAGCATTGTTTCTGATCATGACTCATGATTTGTGGGCCATTCTTAGCGATCATTGTGGAAGACTTTAGGAGTTTCCCTTAAATTTTCCACTTCTTTTCATCCTCAATCAGATGGTCAGAATGAAGTTGTGAATCAAAATCTCATCCAAAGTTTGAGGATTTATCACCACACTTCTCATGCCAAGTTGGATTTGAGCCTAGCCCACATAGAGCATGCTTACAACCGAGTAGTTCACTCATCTATAGGTAACTCACCTTTTGAGGTATGCCTTAGATTTAATCCTTTGGATCCATATGAGCTACCCTTATCTTTTGCATCTCTAGCCACTATGCATATTCAAAAAGAGAAAGATAAGGCCCAAGCCTTCATTCAACATTTGAAGAATCTCTAGTCCAGAGTTGTTCAAATTCTTCAAAAGACTCAAGAAAAGAAAAAAAACTTATGGATCGTCATCATTTCCCTCATAATTTTCAAGTTGGGGATAAAGTTTGGTTATACTTGGACAAACATCATTTTCAAGAGAAAGCACATAGTAAGGTCAGGACACTTTGCTATGGGCCTTACACCATTCTTCAATAGGTATCTGATAATGCTTTCTAGCTTGATCTTCTAGCTCAGTTGGTAATCACTGATGTTGTTAATGTTGATCTTCTCAAACACTACCAGGAGTCAACACTAGAATCTGAGACTTTTGTTAGCCATCCCGCCGATGTTGTTCATGATTTTTAGCTTTCACTTGATTTTGACAAAGTTTTTGATACAAAGACTCGTCAGACACGACATGGTTCCACCACTTCCTACCTTGTTGCAAAACAAGGTCAACTTTCACATCATGCATGTTGGATCTCTCACCATCAGTTATCGTAGGAGTTTCTTTCCCTCTTGCATGCATTGGAGTCCAATACTAATATTGTTGGGAGGAATGATGAGGATTCATAGGTTATTCATAGAATATATTATATGCTTAGTATTATTTTTATTAGTTTTATCCCTCTTATGTAAAAAGTCAAAAGTAAAGAGTAAATGTTAGTTTCCTAGTTGTTAGGAGGTTAGCATAAATTAGTATATGGTTTTATTTTTATTCTTTTCTATCTCACATTGAGATTTGGAAAAGCTTATAATAGTTTTTATTTTCCATCTCACATGGAGATTTGGAAAATATTTCCATATCCTTTATTTTAGACATATTAGTGCCTATAAATTTGTAGCCTTCTCTTTAAAAAGGTATATTGGAAATAATGAGATTTTGCAACTTTGTTTGTAGAGAATATTTTCTGTGAATAGAATTTTTTCTCTAACTACAAAGGTTTTATTTCATTGGAATTGAATCTCTATTTTGTTGCTCATTCTTTTTGTTTTTCCATATCAGTTAGGACATTGTCATATTCATTTCCATATGAATTACAATGATTCTCTCTTTCTCTTTGTGAAGTTCCAATACTCACAGATGATTTGAATGTAGTTTCAATGGTCAGTTGACTATTGTCATAATTTCTAAGCTCAAATGCAGTCAGCTTACCGATTAAGGCTTGAAGAATAACAATATTATTTGGTATGGATCTCAATTCATGAATAGTAGATACTCTAATAGCATATTTGGATGAAAGGGTTCTCAAAATTTTACTTACCACTTCTTCATTAGTCAATGTTCCACCAACACCTCTGATGACACTTAGAACCTCCTTGATTCTGCAATTATATTGAGTAATGTTCTCTTAATCTTTCATTCTTATTTCATCATATTTTCCTTTGAGACTATCAATCTTATCTTTTTGTACATGCTAATCTTCTCCATAAATAAGTGTAAGACTATCCCACATCTCTTTTGAATTAACACAATCTTTAACATTATTAAATTCCTCATCGGTTAGGGAAGAAGCAATCTCTATAAATACCGAGTTGTGTTCCTACTTTTCTCTCATTTGCTCAACTATCATGGCTCTGGGGGGCGGTGGAGTGTAGTCATTATCCAAAAGATTCAATGTAGATTCTCCAATCCTAGATAGATATAATCTCATCCTTCTTTTCCATGTAGAGAAACTTTTCTTTTTCAGCTTGGATACTTCTCTCCTATACATCTTTGGATCTTTTACTCAAATCTTCCAAACTTATCTCTCTAGTGATAGGGAGGTTGGTTTTTCTTCTCACACCTTCATAATTAGGTCTCTCTTAAGGACCTTTTAGGGTTATTCTTCCCCACACCCTATGACCTATAGGATCATTTTCATGACCTTGATCCCCTGGTCTAAAAACCAACCTAGCTATCAAGGAATGCTTCACCAAAATAATTAAGTTCTTTGTGCTCAACCACCTTGTCAAAACACTAGCCCTTAATAAACTTTAAGGAAATTCCACCACCAATGTTCACAAGTTCATTTGAAGATGTGTGGGGTGTTTATATACTCCCCAAATTTTTCAATTATATTCTTTGGAAGTTTCTCCATGCTTATCTTCCTTACCGATTTCTTCAATTTGTCTAAAAATAGACCTACTAGAAAAGAGCCCCTATTAGGTCTCCTACTCTGAGAAAATATGCTTTTTCACCACAACCTTTTACAATGAACCTAAAAATTTCCTTGGGGTTTTGACTTCATTTAACACCACCTCAAATATTTTTTGGGTTCCAGGGCTTCATCTGTCTGTACAATACCCTAACCAAGATTTGGTGATTTAATGAGGGTTTTGTGAAGAAATAGGAAGTCTCTTGTTCTTTGGATTAATGGGTCTATTAGAGATCACTCCAGACCCTATCCTCACACATAAATCATTGTAAGAACTTTTTATACAACCTCCATTGCTTGGGTTCGATCTTGGGAATCACCTCTACAAGTTAAATTCTTTGCAACTTAGTCTTCCCTAATTGAGATCACCCTGGACCTGCCTAGGGCAAGACTTTAGAAATAGTTACCATGCTTTCCAAGGGCCCTCCTTTTACCTAAATTATGTAAAATGACCCTAATCATCAATTTCAAGAGGTCATACAGAGACTATGGTGGAAAGATGAGTTAGGCCCTCATTTGCAAAAATAGTCTATACAAACTAGTAAACTGGCAAGATACCAAAATATAAACACAGACCTAACTAATGAGAAAGAATCTAAAAAAACACTATGAAATAAACACTAAATAAATAAAAACAAACTATTCATAGTGGCACAATCATGGATTCAATCCATGCACACCGTCCAGGCGCTCTACAACCACTAATTACAAAGGAAAAACTACTGTTTTATTCACTAGTATAGCAAAATCTGTACACTCTGACAACCAACCTTTCAAATTAGGTCTACTTAGCTTTAAATAGACAAGGTCAATGCCTTGTGTTTTGTTTAGGGCATCTCATCACCATTTTAGGACTTATGAAGAATTTTGGACAAAGTTGTCCAAGCAACTTTCAAAAGTTGTAAAAGTTGCTGAAGCAACTTTAGCAACTTTTCAACAAATGTTGTTTTTCTTACATTTTGACTTCTCCTAAGCCCTATACTAGGTTCTAGCCTTATACAAGCATATCCTAGACCTAGTGACATCATTTTGATGTCATTTAGAGTTCTTGAACCCATCTAGAGGCTTCTGATCACTTAAGCCATCTTTGCAATACTCTAAGGACTCTAGACTCAAATTGACCCTAACTCCTAATAAACTCACACACAATGGTCTACATGACCTTATATATATACAATTCCCTCTGAGGGTCTTTCACAACCAAAAATAAAATGGTGGAACTATCCAACCCTTAGGTGGTCCTGCACCAATCTCCCCCTCTGCACAAGAACAAACTAGGGAATAGTAGGTGACAAAAGGGAGAGGTCAATGCCTAGCTTGGTGAAGCTTCTCTCCTCCACCCATGTAGCCTCAAATTTTGGATGGTTCTTCCACTAGACAATATGATTCATGTAAGTTTTGTGTCTGGTTCTCTTTTTTACTCTAGATTCTAAAAATTTCTCTACTTGAAGATTGGCTTTAGGAGGTAAAGCTACCTCATGGAACACTGCCTCGAGATTTGGTTCCTTTTCTATAGAAATAGGTCCTTTATAGGGCACTAAATATTTCACATTAAACACTTGTGAAATGATTAAATTTGTCGGTAATTATACCTTATAAGCATTAGCTCCACATTTGGCTAGGACTTTACATGATCCCACTCTCTTCATTTGTAGTTTGGTAGGGATACCTTTTTGCAATATAGATTTGTTCAAATGCACCATGACAAGATCACCTACCTCAAACTGTACATCATTCCTCCTCTCATCCACTTTAGCCTACAACTTTTGGGTAGCCTCAGTTAGAGTATTCTTGACTTGCTCATGTATCTCCTACATGGTTTGAGAGAAATCTTCAGCATGGCCACTCCTATACTCCATTTATCCCAAGTCTCTTAATTCAAAAATTCCTCTAGGATGCAAGCCATAGACTATCTCAAAGGGACTTCACCCAGTAGTCCTATTAACACTATCATTGTAGGCAAACTCTTCCTATGGAGGTACTTGATCCCATGTCAGCCCATACTCCTTGGTCAAGAATCTAAGTAGGTTTCCTAACACTCTATTGATCACCTTAGTTTGACCATTAGTTTGTGGATGGTAAGCTGATCCAAAAGAAATATTTGTTCCCAATCTTCTCCACAATATTTTCCAAAAATGTCCCATGAACTTGGGATCCCTGTCTGAAACAATGCTTAGGGTTAGACCATGCATCCTTACAACCTCCTTTAAGAAGAGATGAGCTATGTAGCTAGCATCATGGGTAGTCTTACAATGGATGAAATGGCTCATCTTGCTAAATCTATCAAATACCACATATATACTATCCAACCCTATTTTGGTATTAAAAATTCCCACTATGAAGCCCATGCTAATGCACTCCCATGGCCTATTGGGAATGGGTAAAGGTTGGTACAAGCCTATATTTCTAGCTCATTCTTTAGCTTTTTGGTATATCACACATTGTTCCACATATTTCCTTACATCCCTAGGTTGCTTAGGCTAATAGTAAAACCTTTGTATTAGTTACAATGTCTTGTTTAGGCCAAAATGCCCACTAAGACTGGAATTGTACTTCTCCTGAATGAGATTTTCCCTCATTAACCCCTTAGGTACACATAATTGGTTCCCCTTAAACAAAATACCACTTTGTAATGTATATTTTGCAAATTCATTGTGGAAATGATTCTGAAAATTAGAACATACCTTGTAAGCTTTAGATAAATCCTCATCATCCTTGTAAAGGTCTTAAAACTTTCTATGCCAATGCTTTGGAGCTAAACTTCTTGAATGGTCAACAACCTTATGCTTAAAGCATCTGCCACCTTATTCATTTTCCCTTTCTTATGATTTATAGTGAATGTAAAAGCTTGAAGATATTCCATCCACTTCAAATGCCTTTTACTCAACTTGTCTTGTGTTGATCTAGCTTAAGGCTTGGTTGTATGTGAAAACAACAAATTCCTTAGGTAGGAGATAATGTCTCCACTTCCTAAGTGACTGAACTGATGCATACAATTCTAAATCATAGGCTGAGTATTTCTTCTTAGCTTCATTTCACTTCTCACTAAAGAAAGCCATAGGCCTATCCTCCCGGCTCAACACTCCACCTACTTCTACCCCACTTTCATCACACTCCAAGGTAAATAACTTGTCAAAAATTGGCAATAAGAGAATAGGTTGGGTGGCTACCTATTGTTTCAATTTTTCAAATGCTTGGCCCACCTCATGATTCCATCTAAACTTGGTCTTTAACCCACCTTTGATAGTGTCCAATACTAGTGCACAAATCCCACTGAAGTTCCTAATAAAGTTTCTATAAAATTGGGCCAATCCATGGAAGCTTCTTACCTCTGTTCATGTGGTTAGTGTAGGCCATTTTAGTATAGTTTAAACCTTTCTTGGTTCCATCTTCAAAGTGCCTTGAGACACCACAAAACCTATATAAACCAGCTCTTGCTTGAGGAACTCACACTTTTCTAAATTGATTGCCAACTATTATTCATGTAGCTTTCTTAATACTATCTCCAAGTGTGCTAAGTGTTCAAGTTTTGTCTTGCTAAAGATGAGTAAATCATCTAGATATACCACTATAAATTTTCCTATATAATCCTTTAGCACTTCATTCATCAACCTCGTGAAGGTGCTCGGGGCATTAGTAAGCCCAAATGGCATAACAAGCCACTCATACAATCCCTCAGTGGTTTTGATGGTTTTTTTCCACTCATCCCCATCCTTGATTCTAATTTGATGGTATCCAATCTCCATGTTCAATTTTGTAAAATATTGTGCTCCTCCAAGGCAATCCATTAGATCCTCTATCCTAGGTATAGGGAATCTATATCTAATGGTAATTCTATTAATTTCTTTAGAATAAGTGCAAAGCCTCCATTTACCTCATTTTTTTATGCCAAGACCACAGGTACTGCACATCAACTAATACTTTTCTTTACTAATCCTTGGTCAAGTAACTCGTGTACTTGCCTAGCCACTTCTTGGTTTTGTTTAGGTGTTATCTTATAGGTTGCCTTGTTTGGAAAAGAAGCACCAGGTATGAAGTCAATTTGATGACTTATGACTCTTTTAGGAGGCAAAGTTGCAGTTGTGCCATCACTAATTATGTCTTTAAACTGCTCCAATAGTTTTTGTACTTCTATTGGTATATCTTCTTGCTTTGGCTTGTCCTTCTCCTTATGATCCACCATTATGGCATGCCCCACACTGTCCTTCTCTTGAAGTATGTTAATGAACTATTTCCCACTACTAAGTAGCATAGTAGGGATCTTAGTGTGAACTTCATCTTCTTCTAATAGAGAGTGGATCTTAAACATTTCTCCATCCTTCATAAATTAAATAGTGTTCTCATGTTCATCATGTATAACCTTCCTGTCATACTGCTAGGGTCTTCCCAAGAGAAGATGGAAAGAATCCATGGGAAACACATCACAAAGTATTTTGTCCTTATACCCTCCAATGGAGAACTCTACCCATGTTTGTTCATTCACCAAGACACTTTTCCCTTTTTTCAACCATGTGACCTTGTAGGGACTGCCATGTAGCATCTTCACCAGTTTAATATTTTTGACTGCCTCCTCTTAGATGATGTTATCTATGGAAATAGAGTCCACAATCACCTTGCACACCTTACCAAGTATCTTGAACCTAAATCTGAATAAGGATCTCTTTTGTTTGGGTTCCTCTTTCACTGGTTGTCTTATCAAAACTCTCCTAAACATCAGATTCTCACCCATCTCTGATTCTATATGGTTCACCTCTAGAGACTTTACACTTGATGTGCCCTCTTGTGCATAAGCCACTCTTTTCTCTAAATTTGAAGAGGAGGCCTTCTCTGGACACCTATAAGAAGGGTTTCCTAGCTACCCACATTTATAGCACTTCATCATTGCAAAATAGGAGCTACTCCTACCTCCACTACCACCTCTTCCTTTGTTAGACCCACCATGAGAACCTCTACCTCTAAAACCTCCTATAGATCTTGATTCACTACTTTGTTCCACAAGTTTGGACTCCCCATGGCTCCTTTGATCATTTCAACTTCCTTGATAACCACCTCTATGCCCTCTTTGGTCTCTACCTCATCCTCTATTTCTTGAACTTGAGTCTTACTTCCTTCAACCCTTTTCTTCTATCTTTAGTGCCAATTGGTAGAGCTGGTGTATTGTCTTGGGACTTAAGAGGCTCATTTCCTCTTGAATTGACATCAAGCCGATGAGATACTTAGCAAATTTTATACTTTCTGCTTCCACCACCTTAGACCTCATGCAAAGCTTATGGAACTCTTCGGTGTAAGTATTGACATCAAGGTTTTTTTTCCTCAAACTCTGTCTCCTTTTATGCAATTGGATTTCATAATCTCCCGACATGTAGGTCTCTCTAATTTTGGCAACCATGACCTTCCAAGTAGCAATTGTGTTTTTACCTTTCTTCTCTCTCTCTCTGTTTGGATGAACTTCCACCATGTCAAAGCAAATCCTCTAAGCCTATATTTTTCTACCCTTACCTTTTGTGCTTCACTAACCCCATCACACTCAAATTGGTTCTCAATGCCTTCTATCTAATCCATTACCAAATGTGGTTCTATTTTCCTGCTGAAAAGAGGTATCCCCTCCAAAGCTTTCCCACTCATGGCCTTGAATGCCTTGAGGAAGGGTTCTTCTTGAAACAATGGATTAGGCTCAGGATTTCATCTTTTATGGCCATTGACTTGTCTTTGTTTTCTTGTTCACCAATATTTTCACTAACTTCGTCTGTCTTTACTTGAACTTCACCCAATGTTTGCTCCAATTGGGCCAACCTTTATCTTAATAATCTATTATCCTCTTATTGTTCCTCTACTTTCTTTGGAAGTTTTGCATTAGTCACCATCATGGATGATCCCATAGATTCACACTCTAACATGCAATCACTCCAATCCCAAATCTTTTGGGGCTATGATACCAATCTGATAGGGAGGTTGGTTTTTCTTCTCACACCTTCACAATTAGGTCATTCTCAAGGACATTTTAGGGTTCTTCTTGCCCACACCCTCTAACCTATAGGATCATTGTCATGACCTTGATCCCTTGGTCTACAAACCAACCTAGCTATCAAGGAATGATTCACCAAAATAATTAAGTTCTTGGTGCTCAACTACCTTGCCAAAATACTGGCCCTTAATAAACTTTAAGGACATTCCACCACCAATATTCACAAGTTCACTTGCATAGGTGTGGATTTGTTCATATAATCCCCAAATTTTTCAATTAGATGCTTTGGAATATTCTTCGTGCTTATCTTCCTTACCGATTTCTTCAATTTGTCTGAAAATAGACCTAGTAGAAAAGAGCCCCTATTAGGTCTCCTACTCCGAGAAAATAGGCCTTTTCACCACAACCTTGTACAATGACCCTACAAATTTCTTTGGGGTTTTGACTTCATTTAAAATCACCACAAAGATTTTTGGGGTTCTAGGGATTAATTTGTCTATACAGTACTGTAACCAAGATTTGGTGATTTAATGAGGGCTTTGTGAAGAACTAGGAAGTCTCTTGTTCTTGGGATTAATGGGTCTGTTGGAGATCACTCTAGACCTTGTTCTCACACATAGATCATTGTAAGACCTTTTTCTACAACCTCCATTTCTTAGGTTCGAGCTCAGGAATCACCTCTGCAAGTTAAATTCTCTGCAACTTGGTCTTCCCTAATCGAGATCACCATGGACCCGCCTAGGGAAAGACTTTACAAATAGTTTCCATGCTTTCCAAGGGCCCTCCTTTGACTTTAATTATGTATAATGACCTTACTCATCAATTCCAAGAGGTTTTATAGAGACTACGGTGGAAAGATGAGTTAAGGCCTCATTTGCAAAAATAGTCTATACAAACCAGTAAACTAGCAAGATGCCAAAATATAAATACAGACCTAACTAATGAGAAAGAATCTACAAAAACACTATGAAATCAACACTAAAACAATTAAAAAAACTATTCACAGTTGCACAAACATGTATTCAATCCATGCACACCATGTAGGCACTCTACAACCACTAATTTCAAAGGAAAAACTATTGTTCTATTAACCAGTATAGAAAAATCCGTACACTCTTGATGCAGTCAAGGATGGTGGATCTAATTAAGGATAGTCCAAACCTTGCAGCCAATAGAACAACACATCAAAATACTCAACAACACAACAATGAAGTAATTATTTAACTTTGATTTTCATTAACATGCCCAGCTGTAAGGCCTTCCAGGTTAGGGCCAATTACAATTAGAAATAATTCTGCAAGATCCAAATAGATCCAATACAATCTCAGCTAGTTTAGCTCTGAAGATAATCAAAATTTGATAGAAACCCTAAGGAAGGTCTAAACTTGAGCTCGCAAGCCTCCAAGAAATCTCCTTGTCTCCAAGTGTGCAAACCACTAGCTCTGCAATTACAAACTATCAGATAACAATATGATCTGTAAGACCATGCAAGATCTTTTCCACAACTTCGCCAACTCCAACTTTTAGAACCTCAGATCTGATTCACTAAGTCTTCAAGTCATGAAATTCTATGATCTCCTTCTGATAATCCTAAACATCTACTCCAAACACCCCTTAAATACTAATCATCAGCGACAAGTCAGCTGGATGAAACCATTAACTACCCCAACAAATATTAAATTTCATACAAGTCGGCATCAAAATAGCCTTACAAACATTTAATCCAACATGTTGTCCTGTAATAATAGCTACCAACAATAAATGCATCAAGTCCTCCTAACAAATCTCACAGAACTCCAGTCAGTAAACCAGAACTACTGAGCAACAGTGAAATAACTGAGCATGCTAGGCATTGTCAAGCACCGGTGTCGACCGAGCATCGCAGGCATCGTCGAGTAACACTTTCACTTAGCACCCAAGATTACTGAGTTCCTTTAGTGATTGAGCTTCCTTCAATGATCGAGGCCGTCGGTCAAGGCTGCAATCGAGTAACACCGGCCAAAATACAAACACCATATGCAGTTTCACCGAGGACAAAGAATGCCCCTGCCTCAACCTTGAATGCCCCTGTATCAACTCTGACAACCAACCTTGCAAATTAGGTCTAATTAGCCTTAAATAGACAAGATCCATGCCTTGTGTTGTCTTTAGGGCATCTCATCTCCATTTTAGGACTTATGAAGGATTTTGGACAAAGTTGTCCAAGCAACTTTTCAAAAGTTGCAAAAGTTGTTGAAGCAACTTTTCAACAAATATTGCTTTGCTTACATTTTGAATTCTCCTAAGCCCTATACTAGGTTCTAGACTTATACAAGCCTATCCTAGACCTAGTGACATCATGGTGATGTCATCTAGAGTTCTTGAACCCATCTAGAGGCTTCTGATCACTTAAGCCATCTCTGCAACACTCCTAGGACTCTAGACTCAAATTGACCCTAACTCCTAATAGACTCACACACAATGGTCTACATGACCTTATATATATACAATATCGTCTAAGGGTCTTTCACAACCAAAAAGAAAAGGGTGGAACTAGCCAAACCTTAGGTGCTCCTACACCATCTAGATTACTTAGCTCTGATACCAATTGGATTATGAAGAGGGGGGTGAATCAATAATCCTTGATTCTCTGTACCGTAAAAACTTTTCTCTGATTAACTCGGTTAAACACAATTCACTATTTACCAACAATAGTAAATAAACTTTAGCAATCAAAAAATCATTCACATAAATCATTCATCACATGTAACACCAATATTTAACGTGGAAACCCAGCTTTGGGAAAACCACTGTGGGAATTGTCACCCACTAAGAAAATACTCTTTTGAAGTACACTTGGTTAAGAGCCAATTTGGTTAAAGATTACAATACACACTATTAGGTGTGACCTGATCAAGGGATTCACCTCAGATATGTTAGGATCTTCACTCTATTAGGAGTGTCCTGGTAAAAGGACTTTAAACACTCTTTAGAATGTTACCTTTTGCAAGAATTTTACAATAAGACTGTTAGGTCTACTCTGTTAAGAGATTTCTCTGTTACAAACACTAATAAGAAAAAGTAAATAATTTGACTTGTAAAATTACATCTATCTATGCATAAGAAGATCCTTTGTGTGCTCTTCTATCTTCACTTCAATCCTTCACTTTCCATTGGCTTCAACACTTCATCAAATTCTTCTTTTTGACTCAAAATCTCTTTGTTACTTCTTCACTGCACCAGTCGGTGACTTATCAACTTTTCAGTTTGCCATCCATTTGTCCATACAAATCTGTCCTTAATATAGACTTCCTTTTTCTGCTTAATCTCCTCTATTAATTTTCCTTTGATCAATCTCAGTCGTTCAATTCATTTTACAAACTTATTCAATGTATATGGATCTTGGTAACACGTTTTCTCTTCACCTCGAAACTTGAGCTTTCTTGAAACTTGTTCCTTCTATTTTAACCATTTAGATCTAAGTTCTAGATCATCATCATGAATTTTCCTGATCATATATCTCTCTAACTTTCCTTATCATCATAACCTTCTAGCACATCATAGCTAATCATTAAATGTCATTTTGATCATTGTATTTAATTTATGTTCCTTGCTCGATGGCTAACTCTGAATTTTGGTTAACTTCGCTTGGTGTGTAAAACTTCTTTTCTCGGTGCCTTGAGTTCCTTTTCCTTTATCGAAACTTACTCTGCTCTTACCAAATTACTTTTCCTCTTTATCGAGTGACTTTTCTTGCTCAGTAACCAAAACCATTTTGCTTACCAACTTGTAGAACCTTCATTATCATACTTTACCAACTTTATATAATCATATGTTAGGTAGAAAATAATTATATCAACATAATCTTAGCATTGTCCAATCTGTATCAGTTGCCCATTTAAGTTCTTCAACTTCACAACATCTCATTTCTTCTTCTCCTTAGCTCATTCAACTTATATCATATTCTGAATGATATGACAAGATAATATAAATCAGAAATCAATTGCTTGACATCAGTGACAAGATAATAATTGATCTAACCCTTCTACTATCTTGTGATCCTTTGATCTTGGTCAGTCTTCATCATCATCATCACCATTAGTTATAGTAACAAAAGGAGCTTCAAAAAAATGGTTAGTTAAGGATTGTCCTTTAATTTCTTTTTGAGAGACATATTTAAGGTCAAATTTGACTTAAATTCATTATCCATTTTTCAAAATGTCCAGAAACATCAATTTTAGAAAATAAATGTTTCAATGGATTAAATTTTATGAGAACACGAGTTTCAACATCAAGAAGGTAATGTCATAATTTTTGGGTAGTGAAAACCAAAGCAAGACATTATTTTTCAATCAGAGTATATTGTGTCCCATAATCAAGTAAGGTATGCATTATATAATAAACAAGTCACCCTTTTTCATCTTTATCATGTTGATCCAATATGTCTACAAGGGCATGAGAAGAAGTGGAAGTGTAAAGGAGTGTAAGAATTTGCAAATAGCAAAGATTGAACCAAGGATCTAGAGGTTAAAGAAAATCACAAGAGAGATGATATGAATGCAATGATTGATATTGAATTGATCCAATGAATTCACCTTATATGATTATTCAATGTACATAATAGGCATCTTTATATAGGAAAGGTGATAAGAGAGAATGATAAGGAGCTGATAAGCTATCACCTATGCTATGTGTAATCACATGTCCACCAAATGTGGATCATCCTCCATTATGTATTGAAGTATGTGCAATGGGATTAGGATGATAATGTGATAAGAGTACTAAAGGTAGATCTCACACCTAAAGTGGAATTTATCCTACACCATGTGCTTAATTGAGGTGAAAAATCCTAGGTGTCTCAATGGAAAACTACTATGCAATGCATTATCCTAAGTAAGATTAAGTAAAGTGTAATTAGGAATATTTAATTACACAAACACCCCCCCTTAAGTGAAATTTAGGGGAATGCACTTAAACTCACAATGCAAGATGGGTCCCGGCTACTAGGCCATGTTAGGTACCCATGTACAATTATGCAATGCAATACATGAAATGAAAAATCTCTCATAAAGTGGAGAAAGAGGGAAAACCTCATGGGAAAAACCCTCCCCCAAAAATAGAGAAGAAAACAAGATGTGTGGATGGATGGAGTACTCAAGAACCCCCAAGAACTATATACATTGTGTATATACAAATAATTATCCCCCCATAAGAAGGATAGTTGGAGACATGATATCCCCCCCCATAATGAAGAAGCTCCCATGTTGATGAAAAGTACCCAAAAACAATAGATAAGCCAATGCTTACAAGAATCATGTCTCCCCTTAGGAAGAAATAGATACATCAAATGATGAAGAAGCCAATCCATGTGCAAATGGAAAGAGGAAGAAGATGAAGGTCTCCATGTATGAATCTCTGAAGATTGAATAGGTATCTCCGAGCTCAAAGAATCTATCACCCTATGTGACAAATCAAGTGAAGAAGGAAAAGAATTAAGAATGCCAATCTTCAAAGAAGGTGAAGAAGTATCCTCAGCTGTGATGCTATCATCAAAGGAAAGAAAAAACCTCTCATGTATGTCTTCTAAATCTACATCATGAGAATCAACAAATGCTAAAGATGCATCCAAGTAGTCATCACATTCTGCAAGATCTGAAATAGTATGATCATCATGTAGTATAGTAGAGCCCATGTATGAAGAAGCAAGAGGTGGAGGAGTAGGAAGCTCAACACTTGTCTCAACAAAAAAATGATTCACATGCTGAAAGTTCTCCTCATATACATAATTATCCCTTGGCAAAGGGATGTGTACATCATGAATATCATCATCAACAACAACAAAATCTGAAAGAGAATACAAGCGTGATGTATGATCAACAACCCCCATAGCTATGACATCTCTAGTCTTCATGTCCCTAATGTAGACAAAATCAGGAGTGAAATCAATAATTTTACCTTGAGCCCCATGCATAATTTGGTAAATAGAAAGGAGATTAGTGGTCAAGGATGGTACACAAAGAACATCATTAAATGTCCCCTCTCCCATAGGAATAGAACCTTTCCCACAAACTCTCATGAATGTATTATTACCCATCAAAATATTAGGAGAATTACAAGGCTCAATAGAATAAAACATATCCATAGAAGATGTCATATGATGTGATGCACCTGAATCAAGAATCCATTTACCTTGCTCAGGATGTGTGAAAGCTAAAAGTGCTTGTCCTTTACCTTTATCTTTGGATGATGATGGAGATATAGAATCTACAAAATGTGTAGAAGGAGTAGACACTGATGAGGAAAACTTAATATTTTACTTCTGAATAATGTGACTTAGTTCATCAATCTTCTTTTGAAAACACTTATGCTCATCATGTCCTAGCTTTTTACAATATGCACATTTATCCCTCTTTCTGCTAGATGATTCCTCTCTTGAAGAGGACTTGGATTAAGTAGTATTGTGTTAAGGAGATTCATTACCTTTGTCATGAGGCTTAGGATCCTTATGTTGTTTCTTTCCTTTTCCATTAGAAGCCTTTGATGTGGACTCATTTGCAATCAATGCATGATGTGTGGAAGGCTTAAATTGACCCATGTGTGCCAACTTTGCTTGTTCCCTTGTGAGTTGAGCTGCAAATTCATCAAGAGAAGGAAATTTGTATGCACTACCAAGAGCATCCATAGTAGCATAGAATGTAGAAACAAAGATAGAATATTCAAGACCTAGCTTGGAAAGAATAGAAAAGATCAATTGTTCATCCCATTTAACAATGCCACATGTAGAAAGCTCCAATCTAATAGAATTGAACTTAGAGAAAAAGTCTTGAATATTGTCAAAATCACTAGGATTTAGACATATGAGCTCATTCTCTAATCTAAATTTTCTCATTCTATCAGGTTTACCAAAGAGTCCTTCTAATATGACCCAGGCATCATGAGGATGTGTGCAAGATGTAATCTGAAAGTGCAAATTGTGAGAGACGGATGATCGAAGAGAGCCAAGTGCTTTATCCCTTCGATCAAACCATTTTTGCCTTTCTACAACACCTATAAGTGGTTCTTGATCCTGTCCAAGAGTCATTCTAAGCAATCCAATACTCAACAAATGATCACTTAAAGATACTTTTCATTCATGGTAGTTATATGGAGTGAGGATTTTTACCTTTGAATTATCCATAATACAACCAAATAAGGATGGATAAATACTGATAACTCCTTCAAATGACTGATGCAAATCAGAAAACTAAACTCCAAGGATTTAACCAAGTGCAAATTTAGCCCCAAAATAGCCTATTTATAAAAGTGATATATCCACCCTAAATCACTGAAATCTGATTGTAGATCTGGAAAGTAGACAAAAAAACATGCACTTTCAAAAAAAATTCACCTAAAAATATTACCGTATGTGCCTAAACAAAGCCCTGGAAGTTGCAGAAATCAAGAACATATAGGAACAATCATGAAAATATGCAATTTATGATAAATCTGGCCACCAAATAGCAAAAATAATACCACCACTAAAATCTTCAAGAAATTCTACCCAAAATCAATAAAAAATGCTCTAAAAAAGGAGCAAAAATGAGCAAGATATGGCCCTTTGAAGTTGGACTGCAAAATCAAAAACTCCAATGGTGAAGGCTAAAATTTTCAAACCCTTGCTAACATCAGAAAAACACTGCATTAAATTTGATGACCATATGGACATCAGTGAAAAGCCCAGTTTGGCATGTTTTGACAACTGGATGGCCGTCAAATTTAGGCTGGGGGTCTGATGATGTGGCAAAATTTATGGTGGTCCTGGTGATGTGTCATTGTTGGCTGCTGACATGGTGGTCGTATGATAATGACATCATCCCTGACTACTGACCTCACTAGATGATGTCACTGGGGGTGACAGGGCAGGTGATGCGGCACAGGGCAATGTGTCACTGTCTGTTTGGCGCAAGCTGGCGCTGATGTGGTTAGATCTAGGCTACCATGTGGCAACCTATGGTTGGGCCGCATGGTGGCTGATGTGGCAACCTTGGATACCACATGGCGGGGTGTAGAAGTGTCTCGTGGTACGTCGTTGACTGGGCACGGAGGTAGAGACCGGGCGGTGTGAACAGTCGCTCTGGTAATAGAGAGGCGACAATGGGAAAATTATCCCACATGCACTGTGGGATGGGAAATATACCCATTTATCAATGCAAACCTGCTGGAATAGAAACAACAAGCAAGCCTAGTTGGAGTGGTCGGGCCCACTCTCTGACTTGGATTCCCTTCGGTCTACTCATGTCGCTCGGTTGGATCGGGTCGTGGCCAAAATCGATGCGGGTTATTGTTGGTCGACTTGGACAAACGGAGCTTGGGTTCACCTGGACTGGTCAATTTTTGAATCGGTCTTTTGTCCGTGAGGGGATTATTTATCCCACATTGCTGGTGTGGGGACTGTCGGGGCCATTTATATATGTGGACGCCCAGTAATAAAAATAAAAGAATAACCCAAGCCAGGCTTGGGCTCGGGCTCACCTTTGGGCTAGAGCTTGGATTTGATGCCTTGCCCCGATGTGGATTCGATATGCTGACATCACTATTGATGTCAACGACGCATTCTCTAGATACCAGAATCAACACAAAATATTCTCTGATGCACAACAATAAATGTAGGGCACGTACCAGGCCCGAAAACAAAATTTTACAAGAAAACATTCTGACGAAACACAATTATATATATATATATAATTTTTATAAATCATACCGCAGAGGTGCAGATCAAGTCGTACGACTCGATTTGCAAAAAAAATTGCCTCGATTTTGACTTTCTCTCAATATGGGCGAGTTTATAGTCGATCTTAACCGAAATAGCCTCCCGGATGCAACATTTCAGGTCAAATCTACCCTAAGACGCTTCTACAATATGCTAGTCTTTAGATCTAAGATTTGGACCTTTAATGCTTGTACCAAGATCTCTCCAAATAGGCTAATCAAAACGCTCCAATGGCTCTGATACCATGTAAGAATTTGCAAATAGCAAAGGTTGAACCAAGGCTCTAGAGGTTAAAGAAAAGAATAAGAGAGATGATATGAATGCAATGATTGATATTGAAATGATCCAATGAATTCACCTTACATGATTATTTAATGTATATAATAGGCGTCCTTATATAGGAAAGGTGATAAGAGAGAATGATAAGGAGCTAATAAGCTATCACCTATGCTAGGTGTAATCATATGTCCACCAAATGTGGATCATCCTCCATTATGTATTGAAGTATGTGCAATGGGATTAGGATGATAATGTGATAAGAGCACTAAAGGTGAATCTCACACCTAAAGTAAAATTTCTCCTACACCGTGTGTTTAATTAAGGTGCAAACTCCTAGGTGTCTCAATGACAAAATACTATGCAATGCATTATCCTAAGTAAGATTAAGTAAAGTGTAATTAGGAATATTTAATTACACCAAAAAGGAGAAATGGTTGATTGGGTATAGTTGGTTGTAAAATAAGAGGATTGGTGAGATATTGTTTCAATTCCTCAAAATCTTGTTGACAATTATCACTGTATTAGAAAGTGTTATGTTTATTTAATAATTAAGTGAAAGGAATTGTCTGATCCCCAAGGTGTGACACAAACCTACGAATAGCTTTGATTCTTCCTTGTAAAGTCCTAAGTTGTGAGATGTTTTGGGGGAAGTGGCATGTTAATGATAGCATTAGTTTTGTTTGTATCTAATTCAATACCTTTGTTTGAGATAATGAACCCCAAAATTTTACCACTATCTACTCTAGAAACACACTTTTGGGGATTTAAATGCATATTGTTCTTACAAATTCACTCAAAGATTTGTCTGAGAACATTAACATGGTCCTTGTGAGAAATAAACTTAACCAAAATATCATCAACATAGTCTTCTAGAATCTTATGTATATAATCATGAAAGATAAGTGTCATAACATGTTGGTAAGTAGTGCCAATATTTATTTATATCCAAAATGCATAACAACCCAACAAAAAGGTCCCAAAGGCATTATGAAGGCAGTTTTGTATTGATCTTAAGGAGGAATAAATATTTGATTATATCCAAAAAATTCCATCCATGAAGGATAATAAATCATGTCCAACTATGAAGTGAACTATCATATCAATGCTTCGAAGAGAAAAATCATCTATAAGAGGGGATTTATTGAGATCTTAAAAATTGGTACACATTTAGATCTTATTCTCACCATTAGACACAACCTTAATGACTACAATTTAAGGAGAATAATCAATTGGACAAATAAAACTAGCATCAAGAAGATTTTCAATTTCATTTTTAACAAATAAAGCTACCTTAGGATTCATCTTTCTAATCTTTTGCTTCACTAGTTTAGCATTAGGCATTAAGACAATGTTATGAGTGACAATTTTAGAATCTATTCCAGGCAAATCAAAGTATGTCTAGGAAATTATATTTGGGAATTCAAGGAGGAGAGAAAAAAGTTCTTGTTATTCCTCCTTATCTATACATTTTCCATTTTTTATCACCTTGTCTTTATTGTACGGATCCATTTTCATATTGATGGTTTCAATTATCAAGATATTACTTTGTTGAGGAACATCCATAGGCAAAGGGAACTCATGCATCTTCTCTACATTAGTTTATTCCCCAAAGTAAGCTTCTACATTTAAAGAATAGGGAAAAACACAATTATGATGATAGCAAGGAAGATGATCATAGGTTCCTAAGAACTCAGCCAAGGATTCATATGTGCCAAAAGTATCAAGAGGAGGTATCTAGTAGAGGGAGAATCAACATCAATAAGATAAGGATTAACAAGAGAAAGAGGTTCAGAAGAAAATATAGTATTCATGTAGAGAGAAGGTTTTTGGGACTTCTTAGGTGGTTTGAAAGGATTATATCCAATGCCGAATGAATGTTCATTGCCATCGTTTCCTGAAGGCACTTGAATCCCTTGTTCATGAACACGACATCTATTACCATTAAAACCA
The DNA here is from genome assembly GCA_027943335.1 of Chamaecyparis obtusa. NCBI lineage: Eukaryota > Viridiplantae > Streptophyta > Pinopsida > Cupressales > Cupressaceae > Chamaecyparis > Chamaecyparis obtusa. Next base: position 975,151 of record BSBK01001103.1, read on the forward strand.
TGTTTAGCTAATAGATGAAAACTAGGACCATAATGAGAATCCATATTGGAAAGAGGTAGAGCAGCCTCAAATGTCACTATGCCATAACAATCTTGTTTTGCTAGAGTCTTAAGGGATTCATTGAAACTTAAAGAAGAAACAAAGTTATTACTATGTTGTTTAAGAAGAGATGAAGGTTTCTTAGATTCAATTGAAGGAATCTTATACTTCCCTATAAAAAGAAGGTGAAAAAGATAAAGATCCCCGATCATCATCCCAAATGATACTATCAGGAGAAGGTGAATTTGAGGAGGAAGGAGATTTCTCTTGTTGAATCTAAGTAGGAATAGATTTGGAATCAGACTTAGTATGTAAGCATATTTTCATCTTATCACCAACAACTAGGGTATACATGGTGTTATTATAAATAAAATTCACTTTGTGGTGAAGTGTTGAAAGTACAACTTGCATGACATGTAACCATGGTCTACCCAAGAGGATATTATAAGTAAGAGAATTAGGCATGACATGAATAGAAGTAGGAAGCATGATAAGACCTACTTTAACAAGTAAGATAATAATACCCATAGTCTGTTTAGCTTTAAATCTGTGAATAGGAATTGATCAGGTTTGATTAAAGAAGTATCCACTTTGATCTTATGCAATAGATCAATGCTACAAACATTAAGATTAGATCCATTATCCATTAAAGTTCTATGAATAAGATTACAATTAATAAGGACCACAACCATAAGGGAATCATGTTGATCCTAAATCTCCTTATAAGGCAACTCATCTTGAGAAAATATAAGTTAGCTTAAGTATTAGTTGCATTCATACAATCAAATAAATAAGCAATATTGGTTTTCTAAAGAGATGGAACAAATAGGTTGGTTAATATTTTTTTTAAGGCATCATGATAAGTAGGAGAAGTTTGAATAAGTTCCCAAAGAGATATATTGGTCATAGTAGCACACAATTGTTTTACTAAATCATATTCCTTTCTAAGATTTTAGGGTAAATGAGATACTAGAGGAAGCATAGGTTGAGAGACGGGAAGAAGATTAAACACAACCGGGTTAGTGAGTTTCATATTGTTTCTCATGTGTAGTATGTATAGGCAACTACTTGATAGTTCTTAAAAAACTCCATAGAACTTCTTGGCTTTCCTTTCACAATAATAATGGATTTGTTAGGATTTTGAAAAGGGTTCTCATCACTACAACCTTTGACAGTAATGAAAGGTTTATTCATTGGTTGAGATTATCTTGAGAAAGGTGAATAACTATCTTAGATTGATCAACATTTTTATTATTGTCATTCACATGTATCATGTTAATCAACCTTTGGAAAAATGATGGTTTAAGAGTCGCAAAGGAAGACAAAATACATATGAAGTCATCAAGAGCTTCATCTAACATATCAAAGTCATCACTACTAAATGAATCATCAAAGGCTCTAAAGTCTTATTCAAAGAAATTAGACATTGTAAAAAGAAAGTAAATGCAACAAACTATCCACCGCACAAAAATATTTGTTTTTATTTTGTGTTTTAAATGAATATACAAATGCAATGCAAGTAAAAATTCCAGTAATGAAAGTAAAAAAATTTTGTTCATTTTTATTACTTAAAAATACACACATGCAAGGTCTAATCTAATCAAAATGACAAATGCATGAAAGAGACATGTTCACCAAAAATGTGCGATGGGAAAAGAAGATCAAAGAATGGAGTCCAACCCCCTAATCCTAAAGCACATTGAAATACAAAAACACCTCAAGAAAAATATGATTGACACCACTAAATTAGAAGGATGTCAATGCAATATCTATGCTCTCGAGATTTGTATTCCTTTGTTGCTTAGAATCAGGAAGGAGATAGATAATGTGATTATGAGAATGACTAAATGATATAAGAAATTAGTTTGTAGAACTAAAAATGAGGCACAAAAGGGAATAAGGATAGACTTGTGTGCACCTGTAATCGAAATAGGAAGAATGTTTATGCATATCTAAATTTTTGACTATTGAGATTTTGCACACGTGTAACTACAAATCTGGAATGTTGAACTAGCACCTATCTACATGTTGAATTTGGGCTTGATCTGGGAGGAACAAAATGCCTAAAGATTTTTTTTACTAGGAACAAAATGCCTAAGGCGCTCTATACTCTTCTTACAAATTCGAGACATGCAACATAATGACTGTCATAGGGCAGAGAGTATGTGTTTTCTTCGACAGTTGTTTCTAAAGTCTTTCACTCCTGCAAATCTAAGAATGTTTGTGTAGGTGGATATATAGGGGTTTGCCTTAGTCAACACTGTGTTTCGGTGATTGCCACCTCTGTGGATAGCCAGTATAACAGAGATAAAGTATGTTATGCTTATGAATTTAGAGTATGTCTAAATTGCTATGAGCCTAAGTGCATAAATGTAATGTAAAGAGTCCATCTTATGTCATAGTACATGTCCTATATGAAAATGTAATCAATGTATGATTGTAAGCACGTAACAAACATAAATATGAAGCTCAAATGCATAGATCTTCAAGAATAACAAGAAATCATACCCAACCTAAGAGGTAGAGTACAAGCCTATCATCATTCAATGATCTCCTAGCCATTGCCATGATCCTTTTGAAGCGTCATATTAATGTTGAATACTTGATGTGATAGATACTTGATAATTGCTTGATGTAGCCTTGATTCCCAAGCTTTTACTTCATGGGATATTTTCAAATTGGGACTTCAACCCTTGAATTACTTTTTCCTTACATAAAATAAAGTGTGAGGCTTGCTTTTATACAAAATCAAAGGATGAACTTGGGAGAGCTAACCATAGATCCTAAATCCTCACTAAAACAAGTTGAGAGCGAGCGCTAATCTCAAATTCAGTCCCATCCTTGGGGAAAATAACACCCTAGGTGTTATGTTTCAAGGAACATAAACCAATCAAAGCTCAAATCAGGACCATGGGTCCTAAATGACTGAGGGATGTTGGATTACAGAATACAACTAATTTTGAGGTCGAGACAAAACACGAAGGTTTCAAATGGTAAAAAGGGGCATAGGTGATGAAATGAATTATTAAATTGGAGGAATAATAGAGGAGCACACTTAGAAATAAGGGCTTGCCTCTATTTTAAACAAAAGTTGAATTGATTTAGGACCCATATTTAAATTTAGGTATTCATTAAGTGCAACATGAAATCTTATTATGCATGCTATAATGAAAACACACTAAGGTGGGTGCTAAAAAATCATGAAATTGTACATACACATTAGGTGCTTACAATTTATGATGGTATATACACGTATCTAAACATTTCCTCCAAATAAACATAAAACTAAACAAACAAAAAAATGACTTAGAAATGCAACCATTACATTATTATTATTATTATTCATAATATGTTTAATTCTTAATTTAAATTGTTTATTTAGATTTAAAAATTATATCGCCTAACCCGAGCAAAGCATAAATCTACCAAACAAATCACCAATAGTACTTGTCATTTACAACTCCTCCTCAACAAGACCCTTCAAATCATCTTCAACAAACTTATTGATCTATTTTACTCTGAAGCCCTTTAAGGAAAAACAAGCCCTTATATTTCTTAAACTGTTTTTTAAGATAAATGTTCTCAATCAAAAAGTTATCCCGGCCATCTAATTGAGCCCCCAAACTAAGTACATTGGTTTTGCTATGAATGAATGAATGATTTTAATGATATCTATAGGGTCTAGACTGGACAGTCTTAGGGTCCACGGAATAACAACTTTAAATTATCTTCGTACTCTCTTCCATGTGGGATCTTCTACTATGGATCTTGACTAAGAAGCTAGCAGTTTGGTTGATCTTATCTTCATCAAATGAATGGTGCATATTGTCAACCTTCAAACTGTTTTAATATCTTTATCAGCTACACATTCCATGACAAAGCGTCATTCTGTCTCCACCACACTTTTATTGTAAAATCTGAAAAAAAGAAAAAAATAAGAAAGGGAAAAACCTGGAGGGGAATCCGGAGGGAAAGGGAAAGCTATAATCAAATTCTTGCCCTCTATTCAAAGGTCAAGGTCATAAAAAACGAAGCAATCACTTTATGATAGGATGCTGAAATGGGACCTGCAAGTTAAACAATCTGTCAACTTTAAACAGTCCAATACAATAATTAAGCAAACCCTAAAGTTAATGAAGAGTTGCAATCATTCTTTTCCTCTGATTTTGACGTCACAACCCCATTGAATTATTTAGCGTAAGCTTTACTTGTTAACAAATCCATACTTTACAATCAAGCAAAGATGCACATGACCAACTAGACACCTAATTATGTACCAAAAACATGAACCCACATTCATTATTTTATCTGTTCATGCATGTTCATACCAAATTATATAACTCCTCACTGGACAAGAAGATCTCTCCTTGCTGGCCTACATAAAATTTCGTTCCTTGTGAGTAATCAGAGGCTGAGTTGGTACAGCTTTTGATTCAAACTTTTGTTTTGGTTAGAACGTGGAAGTTTGGAATCCAAGTAAGTGCAGTTTTGTCAGTAATGATGCCATTAAAAATATGATAATGATCAAGTTGGAATCTGAGATGATGTTGAATGGGCAACATAAGGGACAAATAGCAATATAATGCTGTTTACTGGGAGACAAAAGTTGTCCAAATACCGAGAGTATTAATGAAAGTACTGCTTCTTTATTGGGAGGAAGACTTGCATTGTGTGTCATCCACCGACTAATCCATGGCCCATTTGCTTTCTGTCAAATGCAGAGGAATAACTTGGCTGGATGCTTATCATTATGTACAGTGCAGAGGAAATCTGGTCCTCAAATCTTTTGTTGAATGCAGTCTTTTCCAATGTACTGTCCAAACAAAGCAGTGGGCCTCATCCTTCAAAGGATTTCTATGCATTGATTATGTTGATAGATTGATATTATCCTTCAGTGGGTCTCAGTCAACCATCAAGTCCCTGCATTGAAACTCTAAAGAATGAATTTCAAGCCTTATAAATGTGTACCCTCTGCATAATTATCTCTCAGACTCACCTTACATGGATTGCATATCTGCTGCAAAAGTTCTGTCAGCAAAAGTTCTGTACCCCATAAGGTGATATATGTATATATAAAATTTCTGTTAAATGCAGAATCTTGGTCTAATGGTTGTTTGACAATTAGTTGTAGCATTCATTCAAATGCCCACCTTACTGAAAATATATATATGGTGAGGGATTGTGAGAATTTGGCAGGACAATGGTAGCAGTTATCAGATTGGGTGACTCTGTTTTGAATTTCAAGGCTTTTAAATCTGTACCCTCTGCATAATTATCTCAGGCTCACCTTACTTGAATTGCATATCTGCTGCAAAAGTTCTGTCAGCATATTCAGGTTAAGCCCCCCACAAGGTGATATATGTATAAATATTAAATCTCTGTCAACTGCAGAATCTAGGTCTGATAGTTGGTTGACAGTTAGTTGTATCAATGATTCAATTCCCACCTTACTGAAAAGATATATATATGATCAGGGATTGTGAGAATCTAACAGAACAACAGTAGCAGTTCTCAGATTGGGTGGCTGTGTTTTGAGGATTTAAGGCCTTGTAAGAAGTGGGATATGAATATATATATATATGATGAGGGATTGTGAGAATTTAACAGGACAAAAGTAGCAGTTCTCAGATTGGGTGCCTCTGATTTGAGAAGTTAAGGGCTTGTAATAAGTGGGATATGTATATATATGATGAAGGATTGTGAGAATTTAACAGGACAATGGTAGCAGTTTTCAGATTGGGTGGCTCTGTTTTGAGGATTTAAAACCTTGTACAAGAAGTGGAATATGAATAATTGGCTTCTAGAATAAGATGGTATGGTGAACTGAAAATGAAAAGGGGGAAGGAATGCTGCATGTGTGGTGACACTGGATTCTCTCATGAGCTCTTTCAGTGCACAGCCTGCCTCTATCGCTCTCAGCACACGTACATGCCAATACTTTCAATCTTTTGTTTACAGTTTAATGGGCTATGTTATATGACAGTATTATTGTTGAAATCATGAAATGTTTACAGTTTAGTCTGTATTTGATTATGGTGATTTTTATTATCATATTGGATTCATTATGATTGATTGTTGATTATCTATATTTGTATAACTAATTTAGGATCAAATATATGATTTATTGCTGGTTATTTAGATTTTTATTACGAACATTTTAGATCAAATTTTATAATTGATTGTTAATTGTATACATTTTTATTATCAATGTTTTAGATAAATTCTATTATTATTGATTATTCTGAATTGGATCCAAAATATTTCTTAGTATTTGTCTTTCCAGTTTAATGAATTCCTTGCTCTCAGAATAAATGGCTAGAACATTATCATATAAATTTGATCAAACTCTATTATCATATAATTTTTATTAGTAACATTTCAAATTAATCTCCATGATTGATTATTTTGCAGATATTGCAGTTGTATGTATCCAAATGCAGAGTCATATCATGTATGTGATTGGTGTTTAAAGGGAGGAGAGGAGAGAAAGGCTTCCAAACAGATTATGGAGAAATGCACACAGTCAGATCTGAAGAAGTCAGGGAATACAAGCAACAGGAGTTGCCTTCTCGGCCTGCACGCCATTAAAAAGCACAAGATTGCATTACCAGACACAGCCCATGTCCAAATTGGAAATACCCACAAGTTTGGCGACGAGAGAAACCATGAACAAATGCTGGAGCCTGCAAAAAATGGTATCTTGAGCTCTGTGAAAAAGGGAATCGGTAAATGCAAAGAGATTTTTGGGAGTAAGGCGGTGGCAATTGCAGGTTCCAAGGGTTCGACCCCGCGACTTGTCAAAGGCAAGGTCCGAAGATACAAGCTTTTGGAGGAGGTTTCGACTTGAAGTTTTGGAGATCCTAAACGATGAGTTTTCAGTCTCACCAAACGATTTTGATCTGGACTTTGATAGTTTTGTTTGATCTTGTACACTTCGTAGTTTTGTTTGATTGGATTAAACAACTGGAGCTGCACGATCTTGTACACTTGTCACTGTTATTAAATGTTAAGTTGACATATAATATATTAGTAGAGTGTTCTGTAATATCTTTTTAATGGTGATTTTGATGGTTATTTTTCAGAATTGTTTAATCTATTTGTCAAGATTATGTTCATATTTTTATAATGATGGATTACGGAATATAATGCTAAATATTATTATTTGATCTTGTACCTTTATAGTTTTGTTTGATTGGATTAAACAACTGGAACTGTACACTTGTCACTATTACTAAATGTTAAGTTGGCATATAATATATTAGTAGAGTGTTCTGTAATATCTTTTTAATGGTGATTTTGATGGTTATTTTTCAGATCTATTTGTCAAGATTATGTTCATATTATTTTGATGATAGATTACGGAATGTAATTTTAAATATAGATGTAAAAATTCATATACAATTTATTCTACAGAGTGTGATTTGAAATACTATTAAAAAATTCAAACATAATTTGATTTATGAATAGAAAAACTCACACAAAGTCTAATCCAAAGATAACAGCTATCTGCATTCATATTATTTCGATGATAGTTCATAAAATATAATTCAAAATATTATTAGAAAAACACACAATTTAATCTACAGAATGCTAAAAATTGATAAAAACTTACACACAATCTAATATATAAATATGATCCAAACCTTTGAAGAAAGATCTAATAAAAAAAGTCATTTACATTTATATAATTATTTTTATATTGAACTAACATTCATAAAAGTGTATCAAATAATAATAATATACAGTTACAATCATTCGATATTGTTTTCTTGCAAACAAGATCTTTATTTGGAAAGCTTTCAAATAACTAAAACACAAAAGGTGAATAGATAATGAAGGTTACATGTTGAAATCTGGAGAGTAAATTCACTGTAGTACTTTGTTACCCTTCAGAACAGGTTTACAGTCAACAGATTTTTGATCTGCAAACACACCTGACATTTAAACAGCGTACTAATCTTCATGTCCCCTCATTGACACTTAAAAATATTAAATATTCTTTTTATGTAAAAACAGGAAAACAAAAAAGTTGTATAGCACCTTCCTCTCTCTTCTAGTTCCACTGGAATGGTTACTTTAACCATTATTCCAAACAAGAATATGGTCTTATTTTATTAAAGTTTTTTAATATAATTTTTTTGTATAATTATTAAAATTAGAATTCTAAGTCTAATCAATGATTATGTCAAGCAATTAGTGTCAAAACCTTACAACAAATGTACACACTTCATAAAATAAAGAGGGTAACTTATACTTAAAAATATAGATAACTAAAGCTATGGTAAATTTGTTCTAAGATACTACATTTGAAATTGTAAAATTAATCAAACAATTCATAATGTAAATTCTAAGCACTATGTTATCAACTGTATAAATTTTGATTTTAATGTATTTGCCAATATAATTTTTTATACATATATATTACATTATTTTATAGCATTTTTTCAACCATATATAAAAAATATTATTCTAAGATTTTGTTTGTTCATTTCAATATATTTGTTTGTAGAAACTATAAAATAAAGAAATCATACTATTTTTTTTTTTTCCAAATTAATATTATATCTATTTCAAACCTTCCATTTAGTTTATAAATTGGATTTCCAGCGTAGATTCATAGAACAAATTTGACTGCATAAATAAACATGGCTAATTAGATCATTGTGTAGCACAATTGTTTATAGCACGTATCTATATAAAATCTCTGTCAACTGCAGAATCTCGGTGTGGATAGTTGTTTGACAATTAGTTGTATCAATCATTCAAATGCCCACCTTACTGAAAATATATATATGATGAGGGATTGTGAGATTTTAACAGGACAAGCAGCAGTTCTCAGATTGGGTGGCTCTGTTTTGAAGATTTAAGGCCTTGTAAGAAGTGGGATATCAACAACTGGCTTATAGTATAAGATGGTCTGATGAATTGAAATGAAAAGGGCCAAGGAATGCTGCATGTGTGGTGACACTGGATTCTCTTATGAGCTCTTTCAGTGCACAGCCTGCCTCTACCCCTCTCAGCACATGTACATGCCAATTATTTCAATCGTTTGCTTACAGTTTAATGGGCTGTCATATGATAAACCATGAAATTTTTGTAGTTTAGTTTTTAATAAATTTGATTGTGTAGATTTTTATTATCAATGTGTTCATCAAATTATATGATTGTTGGTCATATAGATCTTTATTTTTAATGTATCCTATCAAATTCTATGATTGATTGTTGATTCTGTAGATTTTTATTATCATATTTGAGATTACTATTAATCATATAAATTTTTATTGCCAACATTTTGGATCAAACTTTGATCATATAGAGTTTTATTATTAACATTCCCCATCAAATTATATAATTGATTGTCTATCACATAGAGATTTATTACGAACTTTTGAATCAAATTTATGACTAATTGGTCCTGTAGAGTTTTATTATCAACATTCAAAATCATATTAATCATATAATTTTTTATTACCAATATTTTGAATCACACTCACTCTGATTATTTGATATATAGACTTTTATTACTAACATTTCCCACCAGATTATACGATTGATTGTTGATCATATATATTTTTATTATCAATATTTCGATTGTAACTCATTGATTATTTGCAGATATTGCAGTTGTATGTATCCAAAGGCAGAGCCATATCATGTATGTGATTGGTGTTTAAGGGGAGGAGAGGAGAGAAAGACTTCCAAACAGATTATGGAGATATGTATACAGTCAAATCTGAAGAAATCAGGAAATGCAAGCGACAGGAATTCCCTTCCCGACCTGCACGCCATTGAAAAGAACGAGCATGCATTACCAGACACGGCCCATGTCCTAATTGGAAATACCCACGAAGGAGATCATGAACAAATGGTGGAGCCTGGAAAAAATGGCGACTTGAGCTCTGTGAAATAAGGAATAAGCAAATGCAAAGAGATTTTTGGGAGTAAGGCGATGGCAATTGCAGGTTCCAAGGGTTCGACCCCGCGACTTGTTAAAGGCAAGGTCCGAAGATACAAGCTTTTGGAGGAGGTTTCCACTTGAAGTTGTTCTAAACAATGAGTTTTCAGTCTCACGCCAAAAGATTTTGATCTGGACTTCATAGTTTTGTTTGAGCTTGTACATTTGTTACTGTTACTAAATATGAAGTTGGCATATATAGACCTAGAGGCTAGAGTGTTTTGTAATATCTTTTTTAATGGTGATTTTGAATATTAATTTTTTTCAAGATTATATATATATATACACAATTTTGATAATAAATTAAGTTGGGGTCTTCATTTTGATAATAAATTAGGTTGGGGTCTTATTGAAGGGGGCTTCCTCAAAAATAGAGTTGGAGCTGGTTGTTATTTTTTAGGAATATTTTGAAGGTGGTGGTCCCATAAATTTTGTAGTCTAGTGAAGCTTAAAAGTTCAAATGCTAAGGAAGTTGATAGTCTCATACTTTGTATATTAGCAGTTGCATGCTTTTGTGCGTGCAACGGTGAGTCAATAGGAGATTTGATTTTGCCCTAAAAAAATACTAAAAATATCTAGAGCATGGAAAGAGCCATTTTCCTTGCACCAATGTTTTTCCTCATTAAATACCTCCATTCACAAAATTTTGTTCAGTAATGATAGGGAGCTATGATATTGCTACAAGGATTCAACTGTGTAGTTTTTTGAGTCAAACTCATTGCCCGTGTTTCATGAGTAGTGGTTCACAAGAACACATCTCTCATGAGAATGAATGGAACACTTAGCACTCATTACATTTACGTGATGCTCATAGACGTGAAGCATTGGGACTTCCCGAGAGGTCACCCATCCCAGAATACTCTAGCTCAAGCACGCTTAACTATGGAGTTTCCTCCATGGTTAAGCCCACTATGCTTGCAACCTTATTTGCAAAACCTTCAGCAAGTGGGTACCACTCCTTTATGTTTTGTTTTATATATTTAAAAAAATATATAATAATATTTTTTATTATGTAATTAATAAATATTAAATATTATATTAATATTTCTTAATAATTGTTCAATATTTATTAATTAATATAATTAATATTTATTAAAGTTAGGGATTTTATATTGGGTATTGTTTATTTAATAATATTATTTAAAAGACATCTATTTTGGGATAGGTAATATTATTATTTTAAGATGTGGATTTATTTGACGCTGTCTTATATTGAGGAGATTTTCTTCCATTTAAAGTATAGATATGTATTTGAGTAAGCTTATGGACAAACTAGACCTTTGGTAGTAAAGTGATTATTTTTAGTTAATCGAACTTGTAACTGAACTTAGATGCTTTTATACATTTTTGTTGCATTGCCTAGACCATGTTGTGTCAATTTTGCCTACTTTGGGTTAGGTTGGCTATTAGAGAATTGTTACTAGAGGCTTGGGGGTTTTGTTGTCTATGTAACATGTGTAATTTTAGTGCTTTGTGATGTTGACTTGGTCGTGATCATAGTACCAACCTTATTTGATCATCATATTTTTGTATGAATTTATATCTGTTGATATTTGATTTTATGTGGAGAATCTTTATAACCATTTTGAAGTCTTGATTGCATCATGTATGATTTTGTGATATTTGTGAGTGATCTCATATGTTGTATTGTGTCTCGATCTTTATTTCAGTTGACTAAAAAGGTGACAACCATTGTTATAATTAAGTATAATTTACTTGGTCACCTTATGTTCTCTACTATGATTATTTTATGTAGTGCCCACCCATAGTTTATTTTTTTCAGTTTTATATTGTCAAACTCTTTTAGGCCACTTTCATGTGTGTGTTGATTATTTCAGCTTTGTTATAAGATTTTGGATGTATGACATTTCATGGTGATTTAATATTGGATAGTTATGAGATATCATATGTAACTTGTGTATACACCTAAAAATGGTCACCTAGACTATTAGCCCCTTTTGCTAAATCATAAATTGCTTATTCTTGATCAAATCCTAGCTCTATCATTTATTCGATTATTTTCTATGGGCTAACCATCTTATCCTAAATTTTTATTTAATTAAAAGAAATATTTTCTCCTTTTTTATTAAATAAAAAGCCCCCACTTTTTCTCTTATCCTAAGTTGCACAAATAAAACATTATTCTTATTCTATAAAAAGGGAAAACGCACTTTTTTGTCTCATATGGACACAAAAGTCAACTCCTATTTTCTCATTGGAGGATACTTGTGCACATGGATTGCTCCTCTTTCAAGCCCCACCGTTGATTAAATCTTTTGCCTCTTAATCTCCATGGTCCATTCCTTCTCATTTCTTATAAAAGGAGAGCTCTCTTCTTCATTCGAGATCTATCTCT